>JAMPIV010000256.1:0-346462 GCA_024509875.1 Oreohelix idahoensis | reverse complement strand
AGAATATTCCATGACAATGATGACAAATACCAACAGAGCTTGAACAAAACAAAACCAGTATTACCTCATTTTACTACTACACAACTGACACACATAGAACATTTGTAATAATATATGTCACTACAATATTCATATTAAATACATTCTGTACATAACTTGTAATTTAAATTGATTGTGATTCCTGGTTCCCTTGTAGTTGAATCAGGACACATATTCATTCATGCCAGTAATGAATACATATTGTTATTCGAAAGTTTATCAGTGACTCTTTTAAGATATCTTTGTAGAGTGTTATATGTATGTGAGTGTCACAGTGTTGTCAAGAGTAGTGGATTACATTAAATTGTTTATCTGTCTGTTGTTGTGACTTACACTTCTTCATACACATACCCTAGACACATAACGTAGCATCACACTATTCCAGAATAATTCTGACTGAGATAAAGAGATATGTGGTAGCAAGTAAGGTTATCTATAATACACTACTTTTAATAGATATAGATACCTTCACAGCTGATCTCAGTCAGTACACTAAGTCCCCTATAAATATTTATAACATCCCACTTCACCACATATATTGGGGTCTCGCTCTTGGGATTTTGAATCTTTCCCTATTAAAAATATTGGGGTTAATTCACTTCAGGGAATATAAGAATTAAAAGGTATCCTTGGGTGGAATTAAATAAGGTTGAGCTCACGGTGCCTGTGTTGTCCATTAGAGATTGAATTGTTGGTTAGACATTGTATAAATTTACATAATAGACAATGGGACAGGGAAATTAAGAAGTTACAATTTGAAGCTGAGGCTGAGACTAAGAGGTTGCAAGCTGAGGCTGAGACTAAGAGGTTGCAAGCTGAGGCTGAGACTAAGAGGTTGCAGATTGAGGCTGACAAAGAGGCTAAGAAAGTGGAAGCAGAAGAGAAGAAATTAGCTGCAGAAAGGGAAGCCGAGGAAAGAAGACAGGCTGCAGAAAGGGAAGAGAGGAAATTAGCTGCAGAAAGGGAAGCAGAAGATAAAAGATTACAAAGGGAACATGAATTACGACTAAGGGAGTTTGAGTTTCAAGGCCATGCTCCTGAAAATGGTGCCAGTCCTTTTGCCTCTGATGCTACGGTTACTCAAGGAGCCTCAATCTCAGCTATGAATTTTCATTTAGATCATTTTGTTGAGAAAGACGATGATATTGAGAGCTATATAAATAGGTACGAACTATTAGCTACCACGTATGGGTTGGAGAGAGAAAGGTGGAGCTTAAAGTTATCTCAGGGACTTCGTGGGGCAGCTTATGAAGTTTTTGCAAAAATGAGCAGAGGTGATCAGGAAAATTATGACATGCTAAAGCAGGCTCTTTTGTTAAGGTATGAAAAGAATGCAGAGTTTTACAGGAAAAAATTTAGGAATGCTAAACTACTGTCAGGTGAAACCTATCACCAGTTCTCTGCACGAATAGAGACATACTTGGAGAAATGGACTTCTCTGGGGAAAACCCAAGATCTTAAGGAAATGGTCCTTATAGAGCAACTAAGAGAGTCCATGGCTCCAGACCTGAGAAAGTTTCTCATGGAACAAGGTGCAGAGAGGCTGGGTGAGTTGCTAAATGTTGCTGAAAGGTATCAAGCAGCTCAAGCAGAGGTAACAGGTAATAAAAAGAAACAGGTGGACAACTTTAGGGCACCACAGAACTTTAATAAATTTGATCCTAAGGATCAAAATAAAGGTAAGCACCAATTTGATAGGCCACGGTATGACAATAAAAATAAATTCCCACAATTCGATGAAAGGAAATATGATGAAAGAAAATCTTTCAACCAAGGAAAAAGGTGGTGTAAAAATTGTCAGATGGACAATCATGACACTGACCGTTGCAGAAGGAAACCTGTGTATATGGCAACCCTTCAGGTCAGGTCGACCTCAAGACAGGAGGAGGATATTATGTTAGATACCACTCCAGAAGAGATGAGGAAGGCACAGGCTGGGGATAAAACACTCAAGCCTTGTTTCAGAAAATTGTCAACTTGTCATACAACTCCAGGCAAGGGAGATTTTTACATGAAAAACAAGTTGATGTATAGGAAGACTGGAGCTAGATCCAATGGTCACGGACAGCTGGTTCTTCCAAAAAGATATAGGACAGAATTAATAAGGAGTCTACATGTGAAACCAGATGGGGACCATGAGAAAATAGGTACCATCATTCAAAAGGTGGCTCACAATTATTATTGGCCCAAAGCAAGATGGGACATTGAGAACTTTGTAGAAAGGTGTAGTATAGCACATGAGGGAACAACCACAAGTGGGAACATGGATCAGGACCTGGACACGCCATGGGGCAAAATCAGGCCTGACAATAAAAGGAAAAATAAATTTGATAAGGTGGACCAAATGGAATGGGAAGCCCCTTTTCACGGACAAGCTTCACTTAACTGTTTTACAATGGCCACTATGCGGAGAGTGCAAAAGGATGTCTTACCCCAGGATAAGCCGACAATCCCTCAATCGGACTTAAACAAACTGGAGGAAGAGGATGTAGGGAGGAAATCTCTCATCAAGAATTTTAAGAGGGGAGAAAGCCCCAAAAGAATTGGTAGCGGTCGTTTTGTGAATGATAATTCTGGGAGGAAAAATCATCACTATAAAGCTTCGAGTGGAAGAGACCATACCGGTGCATGGACAAATAGGTCCACACAATTAAAGGTCCATATGTAGCTTTGTTAAGAACGTGGACTGATGAAAAGGCAGAGGAAAACATTACATCTTCATACCAGTATGTGAATGAGCTGACCACTCGGTTAAAAACTGGCTGGAAACTTGCCAATGAAAATTTGAAACAAGCCAGGAAGAAACATGCTGCCTATTATAACAGGAAGGCGAAAGACAGAAATTTGGCTGTGGGAGAGAAGGTACTGCTTCTTTTGCCCGGGAGTCAGAATAAGTTACAAATTGGATGGCAGGGTCCATATACAGTTCTAGAGAAGGTGTCTAGAACAAATTATAAGATAGATAAGAAGGGGAAAGAAAAAATCTATCATGTGAATCTCCTGAAGAAATATTTGGAAAGAGAACATCAGGAAGAGACACACTTGTTGACCTTGTCCATCGCCATGGAGATGAAAAAGGAACCACTTTCATCATTTGAATATCCATTACACCCCTGTGAGACAGCAGCACAGGTGAAAATCAGTACACATTTAACGAAAACTCAGAAAGAGAGAGTGCAACAGGTTCTAAATAATCATGCAGAGGTGTTAACAGACCGACCAGGGCATACAAACCTATTGGAATATGATATGAAATTAATAGACTCCACACCTGTCTGTATGAAACCATATTCGATTCCGTTTGCTAAGGAAAAAGCTTTGAAGGAAGAGATAGACTATCTGTTGAAGGAAGGAATTATTTCGCACAGTGAGTCTTCGTATAGTTCCGGTGTTGTACTTTTAAGGAAGCCCTCTGGAGAACATAGACTCTGTATAGATTACAGGAGACTGAATGCTATTACAGAAGGACAGGTGGATCCATTGCCGGATACAAATCAGCTGTTTGCCAGACTAAATAAAGCTAAATATTTCTCAAAAGTGGATCTGAGTAAAGGATACTATCAGATTCCGGTGAAGCCTGAGGTTAGACCATACCTAGCTTTTAGTACCTCAGAAGGACACTATGAGTTTAATAGATTGCCATTTGGATTGAAGAATGCCCTTAGTGTCTTCTCTAGAATGATGAGAAAATTATTGGATCCTCTGAATAATCCCTGTATAACAAATTTTATGGATGATATCCTTATAGCAACAGAAACATTTGAGGAACACATTGACTCTCTGAACATGCTGTTTGCTCGACTTAGGGAGGCAAATTTAACAGCCCGACCAACCAAATGTTGCGTTGGATGTAAAGAATTGGAATTTTGGGACACACAGTTTATCAGGGAAACATGACCCCTGACCCAAAGAATTTAGAGAAACTACAGAAAGCCCCGAGACCACAAACCAAGAAGGACGTGAGATCCTTTGTCTCATTATGTGGTTTCTACCAGAAGTATATCAAAAACTTTAATTCCATATGTGCACCTTTAACGGAATTGACACGTAAAGGACTTCCAGATCGCATTACATGGACACCACAATGTGAAATGACTTACCAAGAATTGAAGGAAAAGCTCACAAGTAAACCCATTTTGAAATTACCTGACTTAAGTCAAGAATTCATAGTAAGGACGGATGCAAGTAATATTGGGCTAGGTGCAACTTTACTACAGAAATCAGAGGCATTGGATGGGGAATTAAGCCCAGTGGCATATGCTAGCAGAAAGTTGAATAAAGCTGAAATCAACTACTCAACTAGCGAAAAAGAATGTCTTGCAGTAATATGGGCAATAAAGAAATTCAATATTTATCTATATGGGAAGGCATTTAAGTTGCAAACTGACCACAAACCTTTATCGTTTTTAGCACAGGCTAAGCATGAGAACTCTAGGTTACTCCGATGGTCTTTGCTTCTGGCTCCATATAATTTTAGCATTGAATATATATCTGGAAAAACCAATCTGGGAGCGGATTTTTTAAGCCGCCATCCGTGTGATGAGAATCACCGTAAACCCCAGAAATAATAATAAATTTCTATATGTGTATATGGAATAAAGGACTGACATATAATGTCTGTTTTAAGAGGGGAGGTGTCATGGAATATCCTAATCCACATATATAAATTATTAGGTAAATATAAAGCCTAACAAATAAAATTAATAAAGAGAAGAGCAATGGGAAAATGACAGTGCTGTCCCAAAGAATGTACTCGAAATCCCCCTTGTTTTCTGCTTCGTCTGCAAATTGTAACGCTTTCACGTTGATAGTAAAGCTTACTGTATTATTACCCGCCTTCTTCAATGAAACGTGTGCTGTAATTCTTGGAAAAGCATTGAGACGTACTGCGTAATGACCTAAATTAACCCTAACATTAATTATACTGCGTTACCAAAACGAACGAACAGATGGACTAAAGGGATAAAAAGAGAAGGGAGAGGCAGAAAGCCGAACACTAAACCCGCTTCGCGCGATACACAATTACTACCATCACGCGTGTAAGTCTACATGCACTAAAATTTTTTTCAGACGGACAGTGATAAAATACACTACCCTTTCCCAGAGTTAGGTTTATAAATCATAACAGACTCTTATTAGAAAAGACAACATTATATGGGTTTACGTTTGAACACATAACAGTACCCAGACAGCACATCTTCTAAACAGGAGATAGAAGAAATTGCATATTTTGAACGCAGCCACGTAGCTCCTTTAAATTAGTATTTTTGGGTTCCTTAGGGTTTGCTGACAAATAATATGTAAAACGTTACGCAAATAGTCCAGGAATTAATAAATTATACCCAAAATAAAATATTGGGGGTGCCTGACAGCATAAAATCATTTCTGCTCATAAAATTTTTTTTATAACGTGTTTGAAAAAACCTTACGTTACATAAATAGCCTACCATGTAAACTCCAAATTGATTGGAGCGCAACAAATGAAAGCCTAACCACGATTGGTCGGGTTATAAATACTATCTTGGTTGTTAGGGGAGACGGGAAAAGATAACATTTTTTCAAACACTTGTCGAAACGTGGCTCATTGGCCAGTCTCGCTGATATACACACTTGGGAGCGTTAGTTCGAGACCACTAATTCAAATAAGCTTGATAAAGCGACAGTACGTTGAAGCCAGCTCACATTTTTGCTAAAATAAAAGCCTGGAACATAGGCAGAACGGAATTTGTGCCAGTTTGTGCCAGAATTCATTGCTAATCAACGTATCTGTGTTTATTTCCATGAAATTGTGGTAAGCTTGAACCATTCAGTATCTTTTAATGAAAAATTGAATGTGAATTGTTGATTTATGCCTGTATATATATGTGTAGTTCAGTGGCAAACGTGAGGTAAAGCCTATAATGCTCCAGCCTGAACAGAGGGTGTCGGAGAGAAGTAAAACGGCATGGAATGGCCAAATAGTACACTGACACCTGGATGATGGACTAGAAAGAAATAATGCTGGAAGTGCAGAGGCGTAGTAACCATTAAGAAGGGTAATACTGGAATAAAGTATTTCAAATGAAGCTGACTGTTGGCCTAACGCTCTGAACGCAATGTTTGTGCTGTATTGTGATCAGTGTAAAAGAGAATATAAATTAGTTATGAAGTAGAAGGTACATCCTTCTTGATTTCAGGGACAGTGGTCTTGATGGTAGTGAGCAGCATCTGGTCAGAGATTTGCTGAATCCAGAGTCGGACAGCATACTCCTTGGTCTTTTTAGCTATCAGTGAGGTGTCTCCTGAGCCCAGAGGAGAATTCGAGCAGAGGAGTCCTTTCCTGCCGCCATCACGCCAGATAAGCGAATTGGCCAGCTGAGCTCAACATTATGTCCCCTCATCTTGAAATAACTTTATAAAAATACCATTCAGAGGGGAATTTACTTGTCTTAAAATCAGGAACTGTGAACATCTCCAATAATAGTCCCTAAAGACAAACTATTGAAGTCATGATGACAAATACCAACAGAGCTTGAACAAAACAAAACCAGTATTACCTCATTTTACTACTACACAACTGACACACATAGAACATTTGTAATAATATATGTCACTACAATATTCATATTAAATACATTCTGTACATAACTTGTAATTTAAATTGATTGTGATTCCTGGTTCCCTTGTAGTTGAATCAGGACACATATTCATTCATGCCAGTAATGAATACATATTGTTATTCGAAAGTTTATCAGTGACTCTTTTAAGATATCTTTGTAGAGTGTTATATGTATGTGAGTGTCACAGTGTTGTCAAGAGTAGTGGATTACATTAAATTGTTTATCTGTCTGTTGTTGTGACTTACACTTCTTCATACACATACCCTAGACACATAACGTAGCATCACACTATTCCAGAATAATTCTGACTGAGATAAAGAGATATGTGGTAGCAAGTAAGGTTATCTATAATACACTACTTTTAATAGATATAGATACCTTCACAGCTGATCTCAGTCAGTACACTAAGTCCCCTATAAATATTTATAACATCCCACTTCACCACACAAGGTTCCAATCAGAAATGTTGTTTTTTAACATATCAAATGCCAAACCAATAGAAATCAACTTGCGTACTTTGGTAGGGGCTATCCTCACTACACTCTCATGGAAATTTCCTGCGAGACACATAAGATTTGATTTTTTCACAAGTCACCCCCATATAAAGTATTTTCTCTTCCGTTGATATTGATCATGTTTACAACCCATCACTTCATAGATCTATCACTGACAGTATCTTTCAAGACTGACAACTTATCGTAACTATTGCCTAAAACAAATTGTTGCTGTCTATGTGGCATATATGTTTAAAGACATCAACCTGTTAATTATTTTGATAGTCTAAGAAAGGGAACTGGTGATTTACGATTAGTGACAGGTTTGATTCCTGGTTATCTTCCCCTTGTCTTATGTTGACCTGTGTCGGGGAAGGTCTTATATATTCGTCTTGTCTTAAGTCACTATTAACATGACCATATACGGAGTGGCTTTGCCTCTCGCTTGAGGAAACGCCCTGGTCTTGGGTTAGTTTCGCTCAGGTCTGTGCTTGTTTGCACATGCGCAGGTTTTGGCGCAAAGACCGGGAGACTTCCGTCTTGGCAGTGTACCCTTGGCGTTGTGATCGGACAGAGGTCCGAAGATTTTTCCTTGCCATCTTTTTGGGGATTTGGAAGTTCATTGTATGACTGAGATGTCATCTTTCCTCCCCCTAGTGAATTCTGTATGCCAGGAATAGCAGTGTTGTGTTTAGTGTTTTATAGGATTCTGAAACAAGGTAATAGAGTCATTTTTGATCTTCTCGTATGCCTAAGTTAGAGAAGTACATTTGATTACCTTAAGGCGACATGTTGAACAGAGCTCACAGCTGATATGTTATATAGAGCCCCATTATTGGTGCTTGATACGGGAACCAAGACCAAGTTGTCTTTTGAACATTAGAAGCCCAGAGAAAGTTATCTACTTGAGTAACCCGCTATGCAAGCGGTAGGATTGGCAGGAATATGTACACGGAAAGATAAAACACTAAGGTTACCTTATATTTGAGGCCCGCTACTTGCGGCCTGATGCTGTCGCCATAGAGGCCCGTTGTTACGGCCTTTATTCTTCATGAGAAGAAGTGCCTGGCATGTGATGCCAGAAGAAGTCACAGCCTTTTGTTAGGCAATTGAAACCGCCTTTCCCGTGCGGTATATTTGCAAAAGGGGTACCTGACGGGTTCTGTCAGGGTACCAGAACTTCAGTATATGAAAGCAGAACGTAGATTGACAGGCCATTATTGTTGGCACCATATATCTGAGTTGATGCAAAGTGTTAACCATCATTACCATCATATAATGTCCATGATTCTTGTGCCATTGACTGTGTCGTCCATACTATCGTACGTCGTATAATAAATATTGTGAAACGTCAGCAGTATTACCTACCTTCACTGACTTCTGCATGTGGGTGAGTGGGTTCAGTGTAGAGCTGTCCAAGAGCCTAACGCATTCGTCTACACCCACACTTACCACATCATCCCACATCATATTCCAAGTACTACACGCCTGAAAACATGTATGCTGTTTGTGTGAATGTATTCATTACACCCTGGCAGCGCCTCACGCTGGTGACCTAGATATACACCGCAACATTGGACTGTCCAGGTGATAAAACGACACGCCCACTCTACCAAAGTTTATATCACGAACAAACAGACTTTTAAACAAATCTTCCCAGAAACGATTACATTATTTACGTACTACAAAAGCCCATGCATTATCTTAAGTGCGTGTCATTAATCTTTCACCAGATTGATATTTGCCAACACGTTCCTGTGCAAACGCACAACTATCAAGCAAGAAAATGAGTTTTTTTTTGTTCCATCCCAGACAGAAAACATTATCAGTGATAAGACATCTGACTGTGGCCATCTCCGCTTTGTTTACGTATTATACCGGGCGCTCCCATTCATTGTCTGGCCGGAAATGTGTTATGCACTCGTAAAGAACCTTTCACTCTACAGATCCAGGAATCAATATGGGTTCAAATGAAAGTCGGTGATTACAATAATCAGTAAAGATGGTTGATGAAGCCGAGACATTACAAGAATTTAAGGAAGAAAGTGTAAACAATAAATCGAAAATCACAAACCTGTCAGAGGTGGGATAAAAGAAAGGGAAGAGCACAAAATTAATTACACGATGGCACAGGAAGATGTAACGAATGAGGTTATTTCGTCACAATTTCTCTGCTTTTCCTTCTGTGTTTTTAGTCAATGACTGATATCTAATTCTTTGTTGGTTCACATCTGATGTATGTATGTATGCGCTTATGGGGGAACTTTGTGTTTGTAATGACAAGGTTTTGCTCCGTGCAGAATCTAATGAGTCACTTTCCGTTGTCATTTAGTGTATATTCTCCATATCTTCCAATAACTCCACCCCATCTAACATGGTCATTTCCAACTCTGACGTTGAAATTTCCGAGAAGGATGATTTCACCCACACAGTCGTTCACTGTCATTTGCAGCAGCTCGAAGAATTCTTCTTTGACCTCTGCTCGCTCATCTTCGTTTGGCCCATACACAATGACAAGGCTGACTACTGTCTCTCCTTCTTTTAGATTTAGCACTATAATGCGCTCCGAGACAAAGTCCCATCCTTTGATGTTATTTGTTTGGCTCTTGGCCGCAATACAGCCCACACCCCTTTTAGCTCTTTCACTTCTGGGAACTCCACTGTAGAGCAGCATGTTGCCAATGAGATCCATAACTCCTTGCCCTTTTTTCTTTGTTTCTGTCAGAGCCAGGATATCCAAGTTTGTTTTCTTCATCTCCTCCATCAGCTGCTCCTCTTTCCCGATTCCATTGTCCATAAATCGTCGTCCTTATATCGTGCAGTTCGTCGCCTTTAAGATCAAACCGGTTCTCTCTCCTCTGGATCTTCTAATCCAATTTTAAAGCAAACTGGTGATTGGCCTGTTGTGCCTTTGTGTGGTGGAGGGGCTGCTTTCTTACGCCTCTATGCATGCCACCCGCCTTTTTCAGTCGCGCTTGGGACCGATCTAGGAGGAGATGAATTTTTTTTCCACTATTGTTTGTAAACAATGAAAATTTCGAAGCATATATTTTTAACCGTCCTTATACCTTTTTTTTTTTAATGTGATGATACAAAAGAAATATCCTGTTCAACCAGTCAATGGTTATAATTAGGATATATATAGTGTTTTGAAGTCCAAATAATATGTACAACTGTCGATATGTGAAATTGGCAATATATCTTCTGTCCAATCGTTGTATATAGGGCAAATAAAAAATATCGAGCGGTGTGTGTATGTCAAAAATGAAACAACAACAACATCAAACACACACACAAATAAACAAAAAACAAACCAAAAGAAAATTTTTTAAAATTAAAAAAATATCTAACAAAAACCAGGAATGGGGGGTGGGGGGAGAGACTGTAATGGCCTGGTATCTTTGTTCTGATATTTAATCAACTTTCATTTGTCATAGCTAGTATGTTTTATAAGAACACCACTAGACTTTCACTTTACCTGCCATTTACCTACCTATTACTATATATGGTATTAACTTTTGTTCTCGTTAAATACTGTTTAACTATATTATGTTGTTCCCTAGGTCTGTCTACTTTTAACATATGTTCTATATTTATGGGTGAATTTGTAGCCTGCAAATAATCTAATATTGGGATTCTCTGTTGTTCATACCTTACATTTTAACAAGAAATGTTCTATATTATTGTCTTGAAGACATTCTGTACCAGGGGCGCACTTCAAATATTTTGCACCCGGGTCGGATCCTAACTTTGACACCCCCTCACCTTCTATAAAGAAACACACTTGCAAGTATCTTTTTTAGCTGTAAATGGTATCATAATAGTGTCTGATGGCACCCTCCCCAACCCTGCTGTTACCCAGGCGGACCCCCCCCCCCCCCCCCATATAGTACGCCACTGTTCTGTACAGTAAGGTTCTTCTATTATGGAATAGCTATAATCTGGGAAGTTTCTTATTACTGGGAATTTTCAATTCCCTAGATTTCTGACAATAATTTGTTGGAGAACTGAACAGTTTATTTGAATGTCTTCCTTTCAGATTTTTATCACACTCGCCTGACCATTCATCTGTTATTATTTCTTTAACGTAATGCGTATCGGTGCATTTAAAAGAAAACATTTTTTTTAAATCTGGTCACGCTTTTAAGGCTCTTTTTGCAATTTGTCGGTGCAGTAATAATGCGAAAAAAAATATAAATCAGGGCGAACGTAGGTAACAGGAGTGTGTGTAGCGAGAAACGTGCGATCCTATTTTTTTTTAAAAGTAAATGCCTTCAGTTGATCACATTACCAGTAGGCCTACCCACTTACGAATATTGTGTGAATGTATAACAGTGTCAATTGATGAAACAGTTGCTTTAACATAAAACTCTCCTGACACCAAACTTCGTCACCGGTTAAATGGTTAAACATAGAGCCCCTTGATGTATAGATCAAGGGGCTCTAG
The DNA here is from genome assembly GCA_024509875.1 of Oreohelix idahoensis. Taxonomy (NCBI): domain Eukaryota; kingdom Metazoa; phylum Mollusca; class Gastropoda; order Stylommatophora; family Oreohelicidae; genus Oreohelix; species Oreohelix idahoensis. The sequence goes on along the minus strand of JAMPIV010000256.1, from coordinate 334,883 downwards.
TTAAACATATCGTTGCCACTCATAGGATTCACCTAGATCTAGGGTTTTTTTTTTGGTCCCGTCTAGGTGCCATTTTCCTTCATTAGTTGAAGAACTCCATCTAAATCAACTTTCGGGTCTCGGTTTTTCGCCAAAAATAGCCCAAAAACCCGCTTAAAGTAGCCCAGAATTCGAAATCTAGGTGTATCTTGGTGTTTTTTAAATGTACCATCTAGGTGGGTTTTTTTTTTTTTTTTTTTTAAATTCAGGGTGGCAACACTGATTAAGTGTAAAACGCCACAGCGAATGGCGGGAAAGTTGGAGTATTGGGCGGTATCGGAACATATAAATCTATCCAACAATTTTAAAATCTAACAAGCGATATCTTCACAGAAGAGTTCAACAGTCTAGTTTCTTCATGAAATGAAATGTACCGTTAGTGTTTAAAGTGGATTAAAAAACATAAAAGCTTGCTGTACTTTACAACGGCTTTATATATTCTCATACCGATAAATTGGTTTACTTTCGGTTTAAACAGATGTAGGTCTACTATTCTTTGCTCCCTCTTCGCGGTCCCTGTATCACTAGGCGGAGTTGCATATGCATTTAATTCTTTTCAGCCAATGTTTTTGAAGAGGCTACGTAGCTTTGACATTGTGCTTAATTAAATGTAAAATTTAAATCGACAATCTATCAGGCTCAGTTTTTCTTCGACGCTGGTTTCGCTTTTGATTTGGTCTGGTTTTAAGTACTATCTTCCTTGCATACGGACAACTCCATCAGTGCTCCGACCTCCTCCTTTAAAGCACACGAGGATCTCAGCACCGTGCACAAACTCTAGCACCTGCGAGAATCCCAATGTGTGTATTTAGGAACCACACATTTTATAAATATTTTTGTGGTGGGTAGGTTTCAAATTTTTTAAAAATCTGGCCAGGGCAGCGGCCTTATAGCCTACTCTTTACGATTTCCAACTGTCGTAGGATTTTGGACGTGCGCCGAATGACACTGCACAATCATGCAAGTGTTAAATGATATCATAAACGTAATGGTTCATAGGCTGTACCAGTCTTGGAGAGGGGTGTCGAAGAAAAATAATAGTTGCATGTAAAAGAACGCTGGCAAAAAAATATGTATGAGGAAGAAGATGCAAAATGAGAACTTCGCTTATGGCGCCATATACAATAAGAAGAACACATTAAGTTCGTCTCTCTCTCTCTCCCTCTCTCTCTCTCTCTCTCTCTCTCTCTCTCTCTCTCTCACACACACACACACACACATTCTTTCTTTATCTCTCCTCCCCTGTACTGTCTGTAACTGAGCAGTACATTTACCACTATGTCTTTATTAAAAGCAATAAAATATGTAATAAAACCAATTTGATTTTTATCTCTAATTTTGCCGTAGCTGAATGAAGGAAAGGTTGGAAATTCTCCTTAGCTGGTTTTCGTGCAAAGAATTTGTTAACGAACTCTGAGAATATGGACTCAGATCCCGTCATCCAAATATACATTTCATGTTGCCTGAGTTGTATAATATCATTATTATCATCACCAGCATTACCCTTTAGCAGAGGCGTCTCTCAAGTATTTGGCACCTGGGGCGGATCATACCCTTGGTACCCCCCCCCCCCCCCAATAAACAAAGCACTTGCAAGTCCATTTTCAGTAGTAAAGTACTATAATAATAGCGTCTGATGGCACCCTCTTCCTGGCTGTCACCCGGGGCAGTCATCCCCCTCGCACCCCCCTTAGTACGCCACTGCCTTTTAGATCCAGGTGAAGCATAGGTCTTCAGCTGGGCCAGCCTTAGTCATTTTGGTGGGGCCACTGGTTTAAAAAAAACTAATTTCAGATTAGGTAGCAGGAATTTTAACTTGTGTACAGCAATTTCACATGCGTAACGCATCTCGCGTAGTCACTACGCAGTTCAGGAAAAGAGAGATACGTCACGCATGTGAAATTGCTGCATAAAAGTTAACATTTACCTACTGATCAGATAGTTCTCTCTGTTTAGTTTTTGTTAATCCCCCCACCCCCTATATAACTTTAAAGCATTACATAATACACAAAAAGGTATGTTTCAGGCACTGTTTACATGTCTCGGGTTTCTCTTCTTTATATATTTAAAACATGACATGTACAGTATTTGTAAATAATCTTTTTTTAATCACCTAATTTATTTTTTAAAGCTGGAGGTGGCAATGAGAGTACGCCCCCCCCCTCCCCCCCCCGTGGGCGGAGCCCGATAGGATCAAATCGGTTAAATCGACCAATGGCCGGCTGAGGCTTTCAGTAAGATTATGTCAAGCTGTCCTGTCCTGTTCCATCCATTCATATTATTTCGATGTCTTCTTTAGCATTTTTTGTCTGCCTCATGAAACGTTTCTGGAGAGTTTCTGTGGCTTTACTATTACTTGCACCCTCTCCGGCCCCAATAAGATCGTGCGTCCTTTCATGATTTACTTTCACAGCTAGTCGATAGCGCCGTTTGGATTGCCCCTGGCTCGATTCCCGGTAAACCTATCACTTATAATTCTTCTTAGTTGTCTGATGTCATCCTGTCTGTTCAACGAGTGCCTGATAATTACATTTTATTTACTACTCACGGGGCTCATGTTTCAGTTTTGTTTTTTCCTTCATTATGTATTTAAGATAAAGAAGGGTTGTGTAATTATATATATATATATATATATATATATATATATATATATATATATATATATATATATATATATATATATATATATATATATATATATATATATATATATATACAGTACTTTGCAAAAAAAAAAATGGCAGTCATATTTTCGCAACGCAGCACACTCATAGAAGCAAATAATAATAAAAACTGTATGTCCAGAGGAAGATTGGTATCTCCCCTATCTATTAACAGTGGTTTCAGTACAATATAATGTTGCCTTCTCCAGCAAGGCAAGCCTGGATGCGGCGAGGCATACTTCCCACAAATGTTTGTAGGTAATTGAGAATCAGACTGTCCTAGTATTTTTCAGCTACCTTCTTCAATTGTTCAACGTCTCTGAGTCCACTCTTTTTTAAATGATTCTTGAGTAGTGCCCAAACGTTTTCAATTGGGTTTTGATCGGGACTGTTGCTGGGCCACTTCAACACTATCACATTCTTCTCTTGCAGCCATGCTTTGGGGGTATGAGCTGTATGATTTGGGTCATTGCCATGTTGAAATGTGCACCCATCGGGGTACATGACCTGCATAAATGGCAGAAGGTGTCCCTCTAGTATGTCGATGTACCTTTCTTTCGTGAGAATTCCTGTGAAAACACACAGTGGGGTGGCACCTCTTGCTGACACCCCTCCCCAAAGATGGAATTTCTAGGTATGTTTCGGTCGCTGGTACACAGGCGTTACAGAGCCTTTCGTCCAAATATTTATTTGAGCAGGATAAGACCAAAGAGAACATTCATCTGAAAAAATCACATTGTCCCATGACAAATTTTGGTGTTCGTGGCACCAGTTCAAGCGCATCTGTTTGTGAGTCTCTGTGAGCAATTGTGACGAAATTACCCGCTTTTTTGTGTAATTCATCCTGTGTAGCTCCCGGTTGACAATAGCATTAGATACCTCTGGGCTTCCCAACTCGATCATGCGCTGCCGTATGTTTTCTACACTCTTCATTGGCCCAGCCCGAACGATTTGGGCGAGACACCGATGGTCCTTTGTGACCAAAATTCTTGGCCCCCCACTACCTTCTTTTCGCTCGATCCCATTACCTGCTTTTAATTTACTCACAACTCTGTAGACAGTCCGCTCAGGAATGTTCAAGGTTTTAGAAATGTTGGAACATGTTTGATTTCCTTCATTCCAAAGCTGTGAAATTTACATACACTTTGACTTTGTATCCATTTTCTGCCACTAGCATTAGAAATTGTCGTCTGCTCTATTATCAAGGGACGTTACTCTACGCTATTTTTTTTTAACTTTTGGTAGTGTTTGCTCAATTAAGTGGAGTGCAAATTTGGGGCAGAACATGCATATTTAATTAGATTTCAGCTTATTTAGCTGAGCAATATGACTGCCATTTTTTTTGCAAAGTACTGTATATATATATATATATATATATATATATATATATATATATATATATATATATATATATATATATATATATATATATATATATATATATATATATACACACACACACACACACACACTCACACGCACACACACAAACACTGTATTTGCATTATTAACAAATAAAGAACTTTAAAAAATTACCAATAACAATAGATAAAACAATGAATACGATACTTAATGTAATATCGATACGCCCATAACTACCGTTGTAGTTGGTGGTATTTCTTTGGAGCACCTTTAGATTAACCACATGTGCATAGAAAGCTATAAGTTTGGTACTTAGTTCTGCAACCGCCAACTATGTGTGATTACGAAGCTATCAGACTGAGAAACTTAGAGGACAACCGCCGTATTCTTGCATCTTTTGGATTATTGGATCCAGTGAGTCTGCAGTATTGTCCGAGATTTTTTTTCAGATTTTCTTAAAATGAAACATACCACAGAAAGTGTTGCAAGAGAGCCTGCACCTCCATCACGTTGAATAATATGTGTTGCTTTAGTTAAGCAACGTTTTTTCGTTAAAAAAAAACTAGATGTGCAGGCCTACATGAAATTTTTACTATTGTACATGTACTTTAGTCCTAGTGTACATAAATCGCCATGTCGTATGCTCGCCCGTCAGTTACCGGGGTCCGTAAGGGGAGCAAAGAATAGACTGCTCCCCAAGTAGCCTATGTCATTTAGGAGGGTTGAGCCAAAATGTCACTTACCCATCCTGTGAAAAATTAAAACCAGAAAAACTTAGGCCTAGTCAGAAACATGAACAAGTCATCCAAAACAAGTTATTCAACGTTGCCATCTAAGTCTGCAGAGCCAACACCCCCCCCCCCCCCCCCCCCCCCCCCCCCAACCAACACTATTGAGCTAAATAACACGGACGAATTTTACATTTGACATCAAAATAATATGGATTAAAAATATTATAAGTAAAGATATTATAAGCTTGATGGACTACAGATACAAAGATTGAAACAGGCAACAGTGGCTGTTAAAAGATGGGAAAACAAAGGCTTGGAACAATGGAGAAATAAACCTCTGTGCTTCAAAGTAACTTTACATTTGGCATACATTTCCACATATAAAATACATAGAGCAGTATCATCTAACCACAGAACAGAAAATCATATATGGATAAACAAGAGTTCCATATCATTTCCTCACCTACAAGTAGGGCCTATATAGATGAGTAGATGTAGCATCAAATTACCATTTCTGTTAGCCAAAATACTATTGACGTTCAGAAGATACACAGAAACACATAGCTACTGACAACAACAACTATAAAAGCCAAATTCAAGTCCAAATGGGACAGAAAACACCCAGGTCACATAAAATATGATGCCGATCACCAGCTATCTAGGTGAGACCAGGTCATCATTTTCTGCTTTCGTACTTGTCATAATAAGTTGTACCATCTATATCACAAGTACAGGATTGGTCCAACAGATCTCCGCTCCTGTGGCACCAGCCCCATTACAGCCGAGCATCTACTCCAGCCCTGCTCAACTTACAGCAGTGAATGGAGTGGCATATAGCAACAACCCAGTTCTCTCAATGGAAAACTGTTTGGAGATGTCAGGAACCTTGAGCTGACTACTGCCTTTATTAGAGTCATTAATGTAGAAGTCTGAGGGTGAACGAAGAAGAAAAAAAACTCATGAAACAAAAGAAAAAATTTACTTTTGGAACATCCAGTTAGTACCAAGGGCTTCAACAGCTTAGATGAACCAGAAACCCAACCCTGGAATTCACACAGGAGTGGCATGTATTCAGAAATAGATCTAACTCTGGAATACACACACAATTGTGTGTTCATAGAACTAACCCTGGACTTCATGCAAGAGCAGCATACTTTCCTTTGGATCCCTAAAAAACATTAGTAATGAGATAATGTGGATACCAGCACAAAGCATGGATAACAGTAGAAACCATAAATAAAATAAGGGGATTAAAAAAAAACACACCAGAAAACACATTTGAACAGAGGCAAAACCAGAAGTCCCAAAGCTAAGACTCGTAAAATATTGTTATTGTTGAACAGGATCGACATCATTGCACTCCAGGCAAACCCATAAGTGCTGTCTCCCTCAATATATGTTGAAGAGTGTGAATGCTAACTGTTCCTGTAGCTCGCTGGTTGTATACACGACGGATGCATCCTCTCGTATGTCCTTATCTGCTAGCTTTACGTTTGATGCCAAATTCTTACAGTCTTAACCTTGATGATTCATCTATTGCAGTGTCATTCTCTAACATTCTCGTAAAATATACATAGAAGCAAATACAGAAATTAGAAGAGGCAGAAGAAAGTATGACAATCTGGCAAGAAAGGCAGAGGAAGCAGCAGCCACAGGGAGTGTGAGGGACCTGTACAAAGAAGCTAACAGAGAAATATAAGCAAGTAGGTGGCATTATCAAGGAAGAGAATGGAAAATTGCTTATCAACATTAAAGAGCAAATGAGATGGAAGCAACATGTTGATGAACGTTAAAATGGACCAGTTCGATTAGATCCTTTAAACATCAAGTCAGCAGAAAACAAGCTTGCTACAAGGAAAGCCATCAAGCTTCTAAGACGTTGAAAAGCTGCTGATTCAAATGACAGTCCAGCAGACACCATCAGAGCCAACACATATCTGGTCAAATAAGGGAGATTTGCATAAGTGCACAAATTACAGAGGAATAATGCTCTTCTCAGTGCAAAGAAAAACATTAAACAGGGTCATACTAGAGAGATTAGGGGATTAAAAGTGACTGCACACAGACAGTTAGGTAGAAACAGGTAGGTTTTTGAAAAAAACAGATCCTGTGCAGTGCAGGTAGCTATACTGTGCTTGATAATAGAAAATAGCTTCAAATTGAATTCACTACTTTACTATCAACCTCATCACGTAAAACAAAATTGCTAAAGAAAATAGTACTACAAGAGCACATGTTCTGTGCAAGTTTCCTTCATGGGAATCAGCTGCAGTGGTGGCTTCTATGCTCCGTAAGGAGTGAAGAGGGGAATCATGGTGATAATCTAATGTATTATATAGACATAATGTTGTAAAAGAAAGTTTAGAAGTGATGTTACATTTTGTTGTGTAATTTTCTTCCTGTCCAGTTTAAGTCTCTACCACGTATTATCAAGAAAGACAAGAAACCTGTGTATAAATCATCAAATGCAAAGAGAAAGTCAATATCATCAATACCTGACAGTGATTTTGTTGGAGGATCTGTGTATGGTACCAGACGAAAGTCTGCTCGTTTGCAGGTGAAGCATTGTTTTATTTTTGAAAACATAATTCAGCTTTAATATTTGTAAAACTTACAGCCATCTGATATATTCTCTCTATCAATCAGTCAATACCCTTTAGCTTCCCAAGCAGCATAGGCCTTCAACAAACACATGCCAAGTCCTCCTGTCGTGTGCCATCAGCTCAAGGTCTTTCCATGTTTTCATAATTTTCACTTGTCTTCAGTTCTCTTCTGCATGTGTTTTTGGTCTACCTCTGCCTCTCTTTCCCTGAGGATTCCAGACTGCCTTGTAATTCTCTCTGTACTGTAAGGAAAACATTAGATTCTTGGTGCATTTGTCTACAATGACTACAGTGTACTGATAATGCGGTTGAGTGAAAAATGGTGGCCGGAAATGATTGATGTGATGGTGGCAGAAATTTAAAGTGAAGGCAATCACTAGGTAGTAAAATGTCAGAAGTAATTGTCATCTGTGAATAAGAAATTAAATTCTCCAGAATGCATCATCAGTGTAAAATGGGGCACATTAGAAATGGTCCAATGTTTGAAACACAATAAAACTGTCAGGTGGAACATTGCAGCTCAGAAATCAATAGAATAGCTACAACAAAATAGAAGGTCACCTAGGCAACAGATCTGTGTCAGTGGGAGACATAATATGTCAGTATCGCATAGAGTTGATCATGTTAAATCTATGATTTTTAACCTATGAGAAACATTGTGATGGGTCGAGTCACTTACATTTCTCATATTTGCAGTTTTGAGCTGCATTCCTTTGGCTGAATTTCTATGCTGCCAGCTTCACCAGCTGCGAAATTTGGGTTGTGGGTAGAGAACCACTGATTTATATGCACTAACCCTGGAATTCACACATGAGCAATGTGAATTCCTGTTGCATCACCTCCCTAAGGAGTGAGAAGCTAATGACAGCCTTACAGATTTTGACTACAAATGGTGTGACTTTTACCTTAAATTCAATGCATGGTATTTAAATGTAATTGATCATGAACACATTATTGGCTTTTGTGAACTCGAGTTTATTTTATGTATTCTAATGTGAATATAATAATGTTACTTGTTTTTTTATTGATTTATTTTTGGATATACTACTGCCAGTTTTTTTTTTTTCTTGTGTCTGGTCTAGTCTGTTGACTACGAAGTCTCTCATGAAGAACTTAATGTAGACAGTGATGACAAGTATGTGCCAAAAGTCCCAAGTAACAGGCCCAATTTTTATGGAGCTATAGCAGGTACAGAATTTTGGTTTAAGAAATTCTGTGTTTTTATCCAACGAGAAAGTAGTGGTCAGAGCCAAGGCTGTGAATAGAAATGCATTTGCCTCCTTGAAAGTGGTAGGTAGGCTAGGTAGTTGAATGGCTTACATGTATTCTCTCTGATGGCAAGGCAGAGTTTCTGTTTAGAGCTGTTATTAAAATCTGTTTCAAAAAAAAAAAATTAAGATACATTTGCCTTCTGATTTCACAATCTTCATGTTCGGTTATTAATCCACGTGTGATCATAATAGAAATCGGAATTCTTTAGATGTTTCTATTTAATCTGTCTGCATCCATCCTGTTGACATTACTTTACCATTAATATAAGTTCATGTTATGGCACTGAAGTTAAAATGTTGATATCCCTCATGCTGACAGGTGTTGAAGTTGGAACAGTCTGGTCAACACGCATGGAATGTTGCAGGGATGGCATCCACAGGTTAGGTTCTTTTGCTGGCTTGTAACTAAATAAATAGACATCATAAAGTTATTGTGTATCAAAATGGTCAGTAAGAAAACAGTAGGTAACATTGCACATTTCTGTTGCCTCTCTCTTCAACTTTACCCTTTAAAGTCCTCGCAAAAAAAAAAAGTTCATAACCTTTTTATTTTTCAAAAAAGGTAGTCCCAAAGCATATACTGCCACAGGGCAGAGAAATGTTAGAGACCACTTTCTGTTTCTTTATTTCTCACGAGCGCCTGAAACATACCTTTATGTGTAAAATATTTATTTATTTACTGTTTGCAGGCCTCGGGGTTTCCCCTCTTTATTTGTTTAAATGTTTACTAGATCCACCTTTATGAGGGTAGGGTGACTAGTTTCGTTCTGTGCTGATTTTGCTGTCCCCAATTCAAGAGTCAGAGACCCACTCACAGCTGAGTAAACTGAAGCATGATGCATCCAAGTTTTGATCTTAAATTAACATTGTCTTCAAAATGTCATCTTTTGGGTGCATTTGCCATTCTAATTGATATATTTGTTTTTTGTGTTCCTCAAGACCCACAGTTGCAGGCATCCATGGGGGTGAAAACGGTGCTTACTCGATAGCACTTTCTGGTGGTTATGAAGACGACGTTGATTTGGGTGATTGCTTTACCTATACAGGAGAAGGTTTGTGAAAGCATTTGTAACAAATGAATGGCACAAAAATATGTGCATTTCAGAAAAATAACTATCAGCTTTCGACTGTCATGTTTTTCATCATCATCACCTGTCAGCTCCCCAAGGAGCATAGGCCTTCAACAAACTTATGCCAAATCTTCCTGTTCGGTGCCATCAGCTTAAGGTCTTCCATGTCTTCTTCATCCTCAGATATGTGCATTGCAGAAAAATAACTCAACTTTCCGCTGTCGTGTTTTCGATAATGATAAATTATTCACAATTTCAAACAAGATATTTTCCTGCAACAGGACGAGCTGGAGTGAGTTCTATGCTCCATAAGGAGCAGAAAGGGGAAAACAGTGTGTGCAATTATTGAACGTGTTGTAAAGACAGTGTTCAAGTTAAAGTTCATTGATCATCCTAGCTAGCATGCATGACAGTGATATCACTAAAGGCCTTCAACAAACTCCTGCCCAGTCCTCCTCTCCCTTGCTGTCAGTTCCCAGCCTTTCCATTGCACTCCTCATCCCTTTCATTTCTGTCTCCCGTTCTCTTCTCAGTGTGTGTGTTTGTTTTTTTTTTTTGGGTCTCCCTCAACATCTTTAACCCTAGGAATTCCAGAACAAGGATTGCCTTCTAATGTTATCAGCAGGTTACCTCATTGTGTTTATATATAGATATATATGTTGCCACATCTTCTCATTTCTTGTTCCACTGTACTGGCAGTTGTGTAGTTCTTGTCATCAGTTCCACGTTGGTGATCTTGTGCTACCATTTCAATCCTTCTGTTCTATTCAAGCACCTATTTATGAATGTCTGTAACTTGTTGTTTTTATTTTTCTGTATATTTCAGAGTCATACTTACCTGACATTTAACTTGAAGATTTTGATTTCATAGTTTGACAGATTTTTATTTTTGGCTTTGTTTTTGTTGTATTTGGGTCTCCATATATTTCCTAATGCAATAAAAGCTTCTCCTGCTTCTTCTTTTCTTATTTTAACTATGTCTACATTGTTACCCAGATATATGTTTGATTTCTACATCTTGTAGGAGTGTAAACTTTGTTATCGTTTCTTGCATTTATTCTCATCTTTATCTTTTCCCTGTGAATTTTCACTCCCATTTGCTGTGACCTCTCAAAGTATTTTCGTTTTTAGAGCACAATATTGGGGAGTAAAGAACTGGCCCACTGTTTCCCTTTCAGGCATGCTGTAAAGGGGGACTAACAAGGGTTGTTCAGGAGGCTATCAACCTCGTCATGCTAGAGAAACTGCCACTGCACGCACACATGGATTGTTTTGCCGCAAGTTTCCTGCAAGGGGCTAGTTGCCGTGATGACCTTTACTTCTTATTCATTGATTAAGGATAAGTAGTAGTTTGATAAAGGCAGGCAAACATTAGACCTGACCTGTCACAGTGAATGAAATGGGGGGGGGGTTATTATTATTGTGATATCTGATGAACTGTGCTGCGTTTGAAGTAACCTTGAAGGTTTGAAGACAGACTTCTGTTGTTCATTGTGTTTTCCTTTGTGCGTTTCAGGTGGTCGAGACTTGAAAGGCACAAAAACAAATCCAAAGGTGAGGATCTGTGAAGAGAGCAAAAGAAAATTGTGTGACTACAGTCATTAAAATGTCTAGATAGTTTATTATCATATAATGATACTAAAAAAAATATAGTAAATGATGACGATTGCAAAATTTTAAAATCAGAAAACAAATAAATGTAAGTTTAAATGCTTAAATAGGTAATCATTACCAGTGAGGGGAAGGATCCCTTTACATATCCATTGAGGCATATTGGGAATATGGTGTTGGGCCCATATTTTCTTGACCATACGATACAGTAGGGGTGATGTTCTCAGCATCACGCCAGCTGCCTTTAACCTTCCCAGACTAAATACTACCAGTGCTGGAAAGATAGACATTTTAGAGAGATAATTACCTAATGGCAGTTTGCGCTCATTGGTTGATTATTTGATGGTGGGGCGTTGTCAAATGGTGGTGTGGGTTCGAATTTAAACGTTTTTATTAGTTATTTACTCCTGTTTGCGCTGCATCTAATTCAAGTGCTGAGGCAAACAAAGCTGTAAACTGTTTAAAAAAATAATTCATAATTAAAATTTTTTTCTTTTAAAAAATTGTCATTTTATTTTTCATTTAGAATCTACGCACAGCACCACAGTCAAGAGACCAAACACTGACAAGGGGAAACCTGGCTTTGAGTAAAAATGTTGAGACCAAGAACCCAGTGCGAGTAATTAGGGGCTACAAACTCGACAGTCCATTTGCCCCAGAAGAAGGTTACAGATATGATGGTAAAACAAACGTCAGTTTAACAGTCTTTTGATAGATGCCTCAACATTTGCATCATTTGCTCTTACATTTCCAGTTTGTTGTACATTTCACTTGCCCTGATTAGTTCTGAAGAGTTTCAGATGAAACAAAGAAACAAAAATGTGCTGTTACTTATTCAACAGCAGCCATCCATGGTTAACCCTGGGGCCCAGTGATCATGTAATCAGAACTTTCATCATCATCGTGATTTTACTTTTTTGCTGCCTATGGAGCACGGAGCCATGAATGCAGCTGGTCCTCTTGCTGGGAGCTTCCACTGCAGCTGGTCCTCTTGCAAGAAGCCTCCACAAAACATTCACATGCTCGTGCAGCAGTGGTTTCTGAAGCAGTTTGTTTTACATGAAGTTTCCAGCCCCATGGATCCTCATTATAGTCGTCTTATATGACATCCCTGACGGAGCAGTAGTCCTGTTCTTTCTTCATCTCTTAATGATCCCATTATCCGTGTCTAAGGTAGCCAAAAATAGGTCTCTTAATGATCCCATTATCCATGTCTAGGGTAGCCAAAATAGGTCTCTTAATGATCCCATTATCCATGTCTAGGGTAGCCAAAATAGGACAGTTGCAGTTTCCTCTCTCTCTCTCTCTTTTCTTTCCTCGCCACACCCCATGTGTGACCCAGCATCCTTCAACTTGTTGGACTGTGCACAGCTGGCATCTGTTGTTGCTATTAGCGTCCATTTGTTCAACCTGTTCTCTTTGTCTTTACCTTCCTTCATTCTTTGCGCACTATCACGCAGAGAGAAATAAGTAATATAGTTGGTTTCGCTATTCTCTCATGAATTTTATGATATGGGTCAGCGGGATGTGATCCCTTTCTTAAATTAAAAAGTCATAGCAGTTTATACCAGTAATTAGGGACCTCAAGACGCAGCAATAGAGACCGCAGTCAGCGACTCATAGCTTGACTGCCTGCGTCAGGACCAGCGAACCAGAGCTGGTCAAGACCGCACTCCACCTCCACGTGGTGGTCCTGGAAACAGTCTGCAGCTGTGCAGGCTGGCTGAGCGAGTGTGGATCGAAATGGGAAGGCAAACCCGGTCCTAAAAATGCCGTGCAGAAGTCGGATGTGTCGACCGAAAGGTGCAGATATCACAGCTACGTTGTAAACAGACACAACGCAACCACCGTCCTTTTCAGGGCGAACGAAGAAGAAGAAGAAGACCAGTAATTAAAATCCTTTAGTTAGAAGCCTGCTGCATATTGTGAAAAAAAAAAAAAAATCCTGAATAATCATATGTCTAGTTGAAGTAATGTAAATCATTCGTCTTTGATCCTTAGCCGCCGACCGTCAAAGCAGTCAGTGGCCATCACGCCTAGTGGCGTCTTGTAGGGCAACAACAAATTGATTCCACCTTGCTCGGTCGGTGGCCATCCTTCGTACAGTGCCCCAACTCTGATTCATTCCCTGCATCTCAGCCTCCACAGTCCTCCGCCAGGTTGTTTCCGGTCGGCCTCTCTTTTGTTTTCCCCCAGGGGTCCAAAGCATAGCCGCTCCCGTGATGGCACCGGGGCCTCCCCCGAGGACATGACCAACCCAGCGTCCGCCAGCCATGATGGCGCGCATGTCCTCCCGCTCTCTCCAAGTAAGCAGACCCTGGCCGATGATGGCACCCGGCCAAAAGATTCGGTGAACCTTTCTCAGGCATGCCGTGTGAAAAGAGGACAACCTCGACATCTCCCTCTCTGCAAACCCCCAGCACTCCACACCACAAAGAAGCACAGAAAGCACACAGCTCTGATACAGTCTTAATTTTGTGCTTGTGCTGTATTGAGAGGACTTCCAGATATTGTTTAGGCCAAAAAAGGCTGCTCTTGCCCTATCCATTCTGAAAAGCTTTTGCGGCTGACATAAAGAAACGATATCAATTTGACAAAAGTCAGGAAAAGACATTGACTGATGATATAGACCAGAAATTCAACACTATTTCAACAATATATAAGGAAAGCAGCAAATCATGCTTGGGATTCCAGGAAAGGAAGAAGCAAGACTGGATAACACCAGAAACATTAAACACCATAACACTGAGAAAGGAAATGAAAATAAAGAAAACAGAAGCGAAGTCCCCCAGGTTAAAGCAACTATATAGCGAACAGTACAGTCAGCTGGACAAGGAAGTTAAACACCAAACCCGAGCCAACAAAAGGAATTTCCTAGACGATCTTGCAAGATAGGCAGAAGAGGCAGCACTGAGAAATGAACAAAGCACAGTATACAAAATAACTAAATTCATCAGCGGAAAACGAGGTGCAAACAATATTGCATTAGTAAGAGATAAGCAAGGAAATCTCATCACGACAGCAGAGGGACAGGAAACAAGATGGGCAGAGCACTTCAGAGAAACTCTGAACAAGGAACCACCAGAGACACAATTGAATGTTCCTGAGGCTGAAAACGATCTAGATGTAAATACAGACATTCCACGAAAAGAAGAAATCATCACAGCAATCAAAGGGTTAAGGAACGGAAAAGCTCCTGGCCAAGATAACTTAAATGCAGAGCTATTTGAGACGGACCCTGAGCTAGCGGCAGAGCTATTGGAACTGCTTTTTGCACGGGTCTGGAAGGCGGGGACAGCACCATCGGAGTGGAACAAGGGAATAATTGTCAAATTGCCCAAGAAGGGAGATCTTGCGGACTGCAGTGGTTGGAGCGGAGTTGCTCTTCTCTCGGTTCCCAGCGGAATACTAGGCAGGATAATTGTACAGAGAGTTTCAAAGGCGGTGGACCACAGGCTGAGGAGGGAACGGGCGGGATTTAGAAAGAACAGAAGATGTGTAGATCATATATTCACTCTCGGGAACATTATAGAGCAGTGCTCGGGGTGGCAAGGACAGCTGTACACTGGTTTCATTGATTTTGAAAAGGCTTTTGACAGCATACATAGGGACAGTTTATGGAGAGTACTGAGGGCTTATTGAATTCCAAGCTGCATAGTGTCAATCATAGAAGGCCTCTATGCCGGCTTTGCGTGTAGTGTTGGGCAGAGCGGCCTGGCCTTTGAGGTGAAGACAGGAGTACAACAGGGATGCCCCTTGTCAGCCGCTCTATTTTTGGCAGTCGTGGACTGGGTGGTGCGCCGGATGGCAGAGGGCGGTCCGGGAGGAGTGGGATGGACTGCGTTTTCTGTGTTGGGGGATCTGGAGTGTGCGGATGGCATTGCGCTACTAGCGCGTTCGAATTGGCGCGTCCAGGGAGGGACAGATGGACTTGGTGGGTTTAGCCAGCGGGTGGAATTGGGCATCGGTTTGGAGAGGTCGGGGGTCGTGGCGCTCGGTGTGAGCGGCCCTGGGCCCATGTCGGGGGGGGGGTTTGACGGCTGGTGCAGACGGACACCTTCGCATGCCTAGGGTGCGTGGTGATGGCGGGGCGGGCGGGGACATCGGTGTCAGAATGTAAATCATAATGACCTAAAAATTAGATATTTCTGATTCTTGCTTAATTTTTCTAGTTCTTACCTCCACTCGCAAGATAGGATTAATTGGTCATTAATAAAATTACATTTCGTTTTTATATTCAAGACTAAGAAAAGGTGTTGTTGTTTCTTAACTAGGGCTGTTGAGCTTCTTGCTCTTTTGCAGCCAATACCAAGCTGCAAACTCCTTGGTATTATCTACACTGTAGATCAAGACTTTTCTGCCATTCCGAAATGTGTTGAGTTGAAGACATGAGCTCCAGTTTCTCAGCTTGGCTTGCATTTAAAGGATCATTATATCTGATCCCAAACTTGGAGGAAGAAGCACATGGCATACTGTGCATTCTCCGAAATCCAAGGGGGCTCTCCAAATATCTTCTTCTTCTTCCGTCCTTAGCCAACGACTGGCAAAGCAGTCAGTGGCCATTACGCCTAGTGGCGTCTTAAGGGCAACAGCGAATAGATTTTCTTTGCCGTTGTTCCCATCACGCCTAATGGCGTCTTTAGGGCAACGACAAATCAATCCGTTTGTTGTTGTTTCCGTAATCAAAGTGACTGGCAAACGGGTGATCAGCCCGTTGGGTCTCCAAATATGCAGAGCTAAAATATTGTGCTCTGGTTCTGGGCTCTCCAAAGGAATTGTTACGTCCTACACAGAACCACTTCTCAGCTTCCCCTGTCTGTCACGGGTCCACAGTGAGATCCTCCTGCATGCAGCCAATCAGGTAAAGGCCAGAGTTAGATCTGGGGCTGAAGTGACTCCTCCAGGCTTAATGTGCAATGCTGGGTTCTCAACATGTTTCATCACAAAGGTGTAAAGTCTATCATCTTGTTCCTCTCCAGGTCTATATACAGTAGAGAAGTGTTGGTTTACTACAGGGCTTTCAGGTTTTGGAGTTTGGAAATTTGCTCTCAAGCGCTGCCAAAATCAAGCCTCACCTCCATGGCAGTTCTCTTTAGTAAGTTTTATAAATTTGTTTGCTAGAGCATGTGGATATAGATTCCTGTATGTTTTTATATACATGTACTTGCATATGTGGTAGGGAAACAAAAACAAAATAAAAAATTGTCTGTTACCTTTGTGACATACAAATAATAAAGGGGTACTGGTGTACAGGCATACCTCGCTTTATTGCGCTTCGCTTTATTGCGCTTAATTCTAATTATTCATGCTTATTTATTAGAAAGTGCCTTCTTCTTCCAATAGATTTTGGCTCTCAATCACCAAAAAGATTATGATTCGCTGAAGGCTCAGATGATGATGATTACCATTTGTTTTAGCAATAAAGTATTTTTAATTTTACAGTACATTGTTTTTTTTAGACCTAGCACTATTGCGCACCTAATAGACATAGTGTAAACATGATTTTAGGCTTTTATATGCACTGGGAAGCCAAAAAATGTGCGTTACCCGCTTTATTGCAATATTTGCTTTATTGCAGTGGTCTGGAACCGAACCAGCAATATCTCTGAGGTGTACATGTATATCTGTAGAATGAAAATTAAATACTATAAATAAAGGTATGAATCACCAGCAGCTGGTCTCCTTGCAGCAAGCCTACACCATGCAGTCGCATGCCGCTGCAGTTGTTTATGTGGCAGCTTGTTTTACATGATGAGTTTGCCAGCCCTATGCACAACCTTAGATTACTTTCCTTGTATGACATGCCTAAGATATGAATGTTTGCTTTAAAAAAAATAAAACGGTAAAGTAACCAATATAAATAAAGGTGGGAATGTTTGCTGTATAAAGATAATAACCGTACATTAAAGGTGTGAATGTTTGCTTTATAAAGTAAATAACCATACATCAAGGTTTGAATATGGGGAAAAAAACCAGTCAAACTGCTCAGATCACGCTATGTTGTTTGAAATAACAGAATTGTGTAACAGCAAAATAAAGAAAACAAATGGAAGTAATGCCAGAAAAAAGGGGGGAAGGAAAGGAAACCAGTTTAACACTTTGCTGACCAAGTTCGACGATCGTCGAATTTCTGCTATATGCCGTTGCTGACCAAGTTCAACGAGAATTAGTAACACTACGAAAGCACCAGGGCAGCCGTATCGATAGTTTTATGAAACAAGCCTCATCCGGGTATTTGTAGCATTCCAAAATATCGTGTAGCACTGTTTCTAGCGGAGATTTGATTAAAATTTCATTATTTTTAGTACAAGAGCCTGTTCATTGTTTTCATCATGTGTGATGATGAAAACCAGACTTATAACAGAGATGATTCTGACTCTGGCAGCGAATCTGGGCCCGAAAGTGATATCTCATGGGTAAGTAGAGATGGATCACTGAATAATAACACAAGTGACAGTAGCGACAGCGAAATTGGAGGTGATGTAGGTACATCTGAAGCAGGAGATGGGCGTGGCACAAGAGATTACAGCAGGACTGCACATCAAAATAATCCCTGGAAATGGAGAAAACTTGCTCAAAACAAACTTGTTCAGCTTGACATTCTTCCTCCATATGAAGAACAACAAGGTGTCAAGGCAGACACAACTGAATATATGTCCATTAATTTTTTCAAACTTTTTTCCTGACACTGCCATAGATCTGATCACTGACGAAGTGAATAGGTACGGAGAAAATCACCTCTCTCAGTACACAGGAAATGCTAAATACAAGAAGCATACTTGGGATAAATCTGATGCAGTTTAAATTTCTGCATTCATAGGCCTTCAGATTGGTATGGGAATGTGTTGCAAACTGGCAGTCTCAGACTACTGGTGTAAGAACTTTTGGTTGAATGATACACCATATTCAAGGGTCATGAGTCGGAACAGGTACCAACAGCTCCACAGAAATCTCCATTTTAATAATAATAGCCCCTTCAGTCATAACTGACTATGGGAATGCGCCCCTGAGGTGGCAGCCCTCAGTTGCTTATTTTCCTGGTGCTCCTTTCGACGTTTTCTCCTCTCCTCTGCTTGTTGTGTGAGCCTCTTTTCGCCCAATCTGAGGTGGCACTGTAAATAGCATCGCCACTTAGTGCGATCGGCAGCTTCATCCTCCCATGTTGCTGGATCCATGTTCAGTGCCCTCATATCTCTCTTGCAGACATCTTTGAACCTCAGCTGTGGTCGCCCAACTGTTCTCTTGCCATCTGCTAATTGTCTGTAGAAGATATCTTTTGGGATGCGACCATCTTCCATGCGGCGAACATGGCCAAGCCACGAAGTCTGTGCTGTCTAAGCAGCGTATACATACTTTGAAGGCCAGCACGTGACAACACCTTGACATTTGTCACTTTATCTTTCCACGAGATGCTGAGGATGTGGCGTAGACACCGTAATTGGAAGATATTGTGCCTTCTTTCTTGCTTAGCATAGGTCATCCAGGTCTCACTGCCATATAGGAGTGTGCTGGTGACGCAGGCATTATATACCGCAGCTTTGGTTTTCGTTGTGAGTTTGGAGTTTCCCCAAACATGCGATGTGAGGCGGGCAAAGGTAGCTGCAGCTTTGCCAATGCGGCTGTCAATTTCTGTGTCCAGTGAGAGTTTGTCATTGCCTATTCATAGTTATCTGTTACGTGCTCGGTATTATGAGTGTCGTGTGTAGATGGTAAACAACACTAGGGGTATGAATAATACGACGCCACTTGTACAGCTCCATGACATTTAATAGAACATTCACATAAGTCCTGAACATCAATAATATCATCACGCATGCATAACATCACACTCAGGCTGACACTGCCTGTAGGAATTAACTCTTAACTATACTTCCACGGACTGGCTGACCGTCCACCCACTAACATTACACACAACACGTTTCTATGTGCGGCATTCAATCCTTGCACGAATCCATTCACCATCCAGGTGTAAATCACTTATCCCAAGTGATTGGCGGAATGCAACATCGCCATATAAATTATACTTCAATATAGCTACAATGCTCAACGCCTTACTCCACCGTAGCTCCAAAGGCGGGACCAACTCGTCGCCTTAATATGTTCTCCACGAACATTAACCAAAGTTCCTCCAGAACACTCCTTGGCGGGAAGACATCGCCTATACAACAATATGTCAGACATAATCACTATATCATTATCTCAACTGTCACATAATACGAGCACCCAGCTCGACCACAAATCACAGACTCAAGCGCACAGCTCGGCTGTCAAACACACTCTCACTAGTCACGCTCGGGTACTCTCTCAGCCACCCAGACTAGTTCACCAAACACGATTTCTCCATGCGCACGCCCAAGTCACAACATACTGACATATTGACAACCTCAGTGACCCTTACTTCCACTCATTCCATCATCCACCCATGAAACTGCTCTGTGACATTATCGATAGTGATAACTGGTGCAGCACCCACATCCTGACTCAGCACATTCATTTTCTTTAGACTTATTGTGAGGCCAAAGTCCTTGCATGCTTTAGTGAAGCATTTTAATAATAATGATATCAGAATTGAGAGGGGGCAGCCTGGGTATGACCCCCTCTTCAAGCTCAGACCCCTACTGGAAATTATTTTGCCTACATATAAGCAACACTACACACCTGAGCAGGAGTTGTCAATAGATGAATCAATGGTGAGGTTCAAAGGTAGAATATATTTCAAGCAATACCTGCTAGCAAAACCCACAAAGTGTGGATTCAAAGTATTTGTACTCAACGATGCTAAAACACAATACTGCCTGAAATTGAAAATTTATACTGGTAAGGCAAATGATGAAGGTTGTGTTGGGGCAACTTCCAGGGTTGTGAAAGATCTTCTTGATGGATATGGCAAGAAAGGACATATTCTCTACTGCGACAGCTTTTATTCAGCCCTAGCTTTATTTCAAGAGCTGAAAGAAATTCAGATTGGTGCATGTGGAACAGTAGCTGAAAATAGGAAGCATTTTCCTGAAGCACCGAAGAAAAAGCAACTCAAATTGAAAAAGGCAGATCATCCTGTGTTTTGTGCTACAGAAGATAAAGGCATGCTGGCAGTTACCTGGCATGACACGAAAAGAGTTAACCTATATCTACTGTTCACTCCAATGATGTTATGGACAAGACAGTTAGAAAAAGAGGAATTCCTGAGGGCAAAACAATTCAGAAGCCAGTGCTTGCAGAAATATACAACAAAAGTATGGGAGGTGTTGACCACTTTGGCCAACCTGGTGCAAGCTACCCCTACCCACACAGATCCTATAAATGGTACCTGCCATTATATCATTTCTTAGTTGAAACTGCCCTGGTCAATGGGCACATAACCTACAACACTACCAACTCTACAAGAAAGATCAAAGCAAAGTGGTTCAGGCAGGATGTCAGTCTTACTCTTATTGAACCTGCTATTCTTCGACGCAATGTGACACCTTCAAAACCACAAGTCACAACAACACGACTTACTGAGCGCCACTTCATTGATAAATATGAAAGGGCAAGGTACAAACCAGACTGTAAAGTGTGTAAGGCTGCAGGGAAAAGAAGCCAGACTTGCATGTACTGCCCAAATTGCAATGTACCTCTATGCCTGATACCCTGCTTCAAGTTATACCACACAGTCAAGGATTATCAACGTTCCCGACAAAGACTCTTGCAGAGGCCTACAGCTACAACTTCAACCCCAGTTAATGAAGGAAGCAGCTCAGACTCCAACTAGAGGTACTTAACTACTCAAACATTAACAAACGCATCATTGTCAGATGCCACAGACACAGAATCCACTCAAAAAAGACGTACAAAAATTAAATATTTTTTTTGCATTTTATTCACAATTTTTGTTAGCCTTTTGTTGCAATACATGGTCAATCGTTAAATCAATACATCAATCAAGCTTGTTTTATTCATTGCCATCCATGTCCCTAACATTTTATTTGCACTGACATTGAACAAATTCACTAAAAACTGGAAAAAGATCATTGTTTTTAAATATCTCCTGAAATTTCTATAAATAGCCACACAAATTCAAGGTGGCCACCATGATCATGTGACAAATTTGCATAAAATATGTTTTTTCGGATGAAGCAACCAATCATAATATGGTGCTCTGAAAATTTCAAAGCCCTATGTCTGTTTTTCAATTTTTTATGAATTTTCCAAAAAAAAAAAAAAAGTAATTAAAGAAATCTGCAAAAACTCTTGGTAATGGGAGACAGTAATGCTCCGGATTGCTGGTCAGCAAAGTGTTAAAAGCTCAGATCACACTAACATCTACAGAAATAATAGAATTGAATAATAGCAAATTAACGAAAACAAATGGAAGTAACACCAGAAGGTAGGACCAGCCAATTAAACAGCTCAGATCACACAAAGTTTCACAAATCAGCCTGATCCACTATTGCATTCCTTTCTACCCTTCTCCTGACCCACTCATGTCTTATTTTCTCCTTGTCCCTTTTGATGCTAGAAGTAGTTGTAAATGTTCTATATTTGAATCCATTTTACGTTAGCCATCCTACTTAATTCCATTTCTTTCATATGCTCATTTTGCTCCATACCTGCAGTATTTCTACATCTTCACTAGGTTTTTCGTGTCTCTCTTCCTGTTAGGGATCCATTTCACAGGGCCTCATGGATGTTACTGTTTTTTTTTCCTTTTCCACTCATTCTTAATATGTACGATGACGATGTTCATTTTTCTTGTTAAGGCGTATCATTGATGTTTTAATGCTTATGTATGTAGTGAATTCTGCATTAGACAGTTGTTTGTGTGCCCCTGTTTAATTTGAATGCTTCTTATACAACGCCTTTTCTTTTCGTGCATTTTTGGTAGATGGATGATTTGCTTTGTTATTGTTTTTGTGTTTTAAATTTGTTTGTTTTTGTTATGTTTTGTATTGCCTCTTTGATGGATACTTATTATTGGTATTCATTCCTTCATTAATCTCTTTTTTTCCCCCACACCTTCTGTATATACAACTGGTACCCGTGCACATGCTTCTGCAGCTGTGGTTTCTTCAACACTTTGTTTTAATGTGATGATGTTGCCAGCCTCATGCCATATTATTGAAATGTTCATTTGTATTTGTTTTGAGCAACAATTGGATCTACATACAAATGCAATATAAAATTAGCAGCTTTCTAATTACAAGTAAGTCTTCTTCTTCTTCTTCCGTCCTTAGCCACCAACCGTCAAAGCAGTCAGTGGCCATTACGCCTAGTGGCGTCTTAGGGCAACAGCAGATAGGTTTTCTTTGCCATTGTTTCCCATCACGCCTATTGGCGTCTTTAGGGCAACGGCAAATCAGTCCATTTGCTGTTGTTTCCGTAATCGAAGTGACTGGCAAACGGGTGATCAGCCCGTTGGTAATTACAAGTAAGTAGCTGACTAAAATTATAAATTAACCACAACAACGAATATAGGCCTCAACATGGAACTATATTTTCTACTTTTACAAATTACTTTAGAGAAAATTTACTTTTAAAAATATTTTAATTAGAACTTATTAAATTATTCTCGTTAGTTATTTCACCTTACTTCATTTTTGCAGTCATTGTCAGTATCCCACTATCCGTAGCTTGACAGTTTATCAATGAACCTTTCTTTATGCCACATAGGATCCTAGTTCTTCAGCAAAGTCTCCGAGCTCTGCGACATCAGACTGTCATCAGATGAACACTGATCTTCACGATCAACACTTTACAGAAGCTGTCACCAACAATGTTGAAAGCAATGGCAGTATCACAGAAAATGGTATTGCAAACGATACGCTAGAAAGTATGTTAAAAGTGTGCAAGATGAATACTTACAAACAAATGATTATAAGAATTTGACTTTACTTTTGAGAGAGGTTGTGTGTGTGTGTGGGTCCATGCTTTGGGTGGGCACTTCGTTTTATTAAATCCTGTAGGTAGGCCTATATGTTTCTTTTCTACATTCATTTCATCATCCTTCTGCTTTTTTTGTTCTTGTGGGACCACCACTGTAGCTGATCCCCTTCCAGCATCAAGGCATTCATATGGTTTCTGTAGGAGTTTATGTTACATGATGAGGTTGCCAACTGCAGGCATAACCTCATATTAGTCACCTGATGGAGCAGAAGTCCTGTTCTTTTGTTATCATCATTGCCCTACAGCTACCCAAGGAGCACAGGCTTTCAACAAACTTATGCCAAGTTTTCCTGTCCCAGTTCATCAGCTCCAGGTCTTTCCATGTCTTCTTCATATGTCTCCAGTGATCTTCTCCATGTGTTCCTTGATCTCCCTCTATCTCTGTTACCCCCATGGATTCCAGAACAAGGACTGCTGGGTAATGCTATCAACAGGTCTCCTCAAGGTGTGTCCTGTCCATCTCTAGCGTATTCTTCTCATCTCTTGTTCCACTGGCGCTTGTCTGGTTCTCGTCTTCAATTTCACATTAGTGATCTTTTCGTCCACTTCAATCCTTCTATGCTACGCAAGCACCCATTTATGAAAGTCTGTAGCTTTTTAGTAGTAGTTTTTGTTGTCAAAAGGTGACAATCGACAATGTGGAAACCACAGAGGCATATCCCTTCTCAGTGTCCCTGGTAAAATCTACTCTAGAATCCTAGAGCAGAGACTCCGACGCCTAGCTGAGCCACAATTGGATGAGATCCAGTGCGGATTCCGAGCAAACCGAAGTACTCAAGACCTAATCTTCACACTCAGACAGCTGAGTGAAAAGGCTCTTGGGTATAAGAGTGAGATCCATCTTTGTTTCATAGATCTGGAAAAGGCGTTTGACAGGGTCCCCTGGAGCAAACTTTGGGACTGTTTGGCATGGAAGAACATTCCAGCATCTCTGATTCATGCTATACAGAGTCTTGCAGAAATTATGTGAGGACAGCACACCATAAGTCAGAAGAGTTCAGGACCACCACTGGTGTAAGACAAGGTGATATCCTGTCACCTTATCTTTTCATACTCCTCATGGACGATGTTATCAAGAAGAGAACAAGAAAGTATTCAGTGGAGTACTGGATGATGAGGCAGGTATGTATTTCAGAGCTGGCATTTGCTGATGATGTTGCCTCTCCAATCCAACCTGCAAGTCTGGAAGGAAGAGCTGGAGAAGAGAGGGATGGTCATAAGCAGCTCTAAAACAAAATACATGGTGATATTACGAGAAGAAAGAAGACATCAGATTAAGCTGGGAGAACAGGTCCTGGAGCAGGTTGACCACTTCAAATATCTTGGAGCTATTATAGACCGAAAGGGAGGCATCAAAGAAGAGTTGGCCACTCAAAAAGCAGCAGCTGGGAGACTTTTTCAGGCCATAAATCGAGGATTCCTGAGCAAGAGAGAGGTTGGTAAGAAAACGAAGGTGGCTGTATGCCGCTCCACCTATGTCCCAGTCTTGACATATGGATGTGAGTCATGGGCAATGACTACAACCCACAAAAGCCAGATCCAAACCTCAGAAATGAGGTATCTGAGGAAGGTAGTTGAAGTAACAAGAAGAGACATGGTCCGCAACCAGAAAAAGGCCTAAAATCCCACCCCCCTGCAGACCCAAGTAGAACAGTCCCAACTAAGATGGTTTGGCCATGTCTGCAGAATGGGAGAAGATCGGCTACCACGACAAGCATGGGAAACAAAGAGCCAGAGATCCAGACCCCCAGGACGACCCAGAGTCTGCTGGGAGGACAACATTAGACAATCTTTGAAGGACCGAGGACTAGAATGGAACCAGGCCAGGAGGAAGACAGCGGATAGGATAGTCTGGCGCTCTCTCTTCCAAACCTCTACACCTCACGGTAGAAGGGGAACAACTAAGTAAGTAAGTAGTTTTTGTTGTCCATGTTTCAGTGATCTTGTCGTCCACTTCAATCCTTCTATGCTACGCAAGCACCCATTTATGAAAGTCTGTAGCTTTTTAGTAGTTATATTTGTTCTCCATGTTTCAGAGTCAAACAGTAGGACTGACTTGACATTTGAACTGAAGATTCTGATTTTTATTAATAGCAGTCCTTTTGTGATTTTTGCTTAAGTGATTTCTTAACAGATGTATTCAGCTTGCAATTTGTTAACAGGAAGTAATGTTCTCATCAGGTGACACAGTTGGGTGCACCAACAGCGGAGACCTGGCTGACCAGAATTTATGTGCAAGAGATGGTGGTAGTCAGCAAGTCCTGCAAGAAATTGCTGTAGAGTGCTCCAATGCACCCGCTAAGAAATCAGCCCGTAAGATTAAGAAATGATTGAATCTGACTGAATGAGGTTGACATATAGCTACCATTTATAAGTTGTTAAGATGTGTTCAGTAAACTATGTTACAGTATTTGTTCCTTTTTTTTCATTGCTCTAGTTTGTTGTAAAACAGTTTGCCTATGGTAGCTGATGGTGTAATGAGGTGACAAGTGTATGCAGTATGCAAACTGTGAAGCAGGTTTGGCCCAAATTACAGAACATAGAATCATGCCACCTAGATTGACTGTCAGAATCATACTGTTGATTATTGAGAAGAAATATGTATATATTTGTAGAGAAAGCAGAAGCTACAGTTATATTAAAATTTGTCCCCTTTAACTACTTATGCAGTGAATTATTGAAGAGAGCACCCAGAAATGGCATTTCATTCATGTAGTGCCTACATTTTAGCCTGGACAAATTATATTTTATCTTTAAGATGGCATGGAAACCTCTCTGTACAAATTCTCTTGGACTTTTCTTTTCCTGGCAGCCTCTGCTTAACTGTTACACGTTGATGCTACTGGCTGTTTGGGATTCATCCTCATAATTTTTTCAAGCTCTGATACTTTAGACCAGGGGTAGATCACAGCGGATAATTTGGTAGATCTATAAGTGACAGACAGCTGGAAAGCTAAAGCTGTAAGGTTGGAAAATGTTTGACTAGATCTTCTCTTTCTGGCACGTAAAGCTGCAGTATCCCCATGATTAAAGATACTTTTTCCACGGTTTTTAGTGAAAACTCACAAGCTAGCTTGTTAATATTCACTTTAGTAGTGAACTGCATAAGATAGAAATGCAATCTTTCTTTTGAAGTGAATTTATCCTTCTGTAAATTAGTTTGAATTTTCTTCTCCTTTTTCAGTGGAATAATCAGAAGAATATTTTTCTAAAAGAAATAAAAGTTACATGCAGGGTGCACTTACTCCAAATGCCAAATATTCTGGAACTTGAAAACAGGCATGGTTTTATCAAGGTAGATTTTTAGAGAACTCAAGTGTTTTTAAAGTAGATCACCTTAAACGTCCTTGGATGCTGCTGGTGCTTTAGTCTATCCAGTGTGTTCCCTCACTGGTCATGTTCCAGCACAGATCTTTTGTTTCTCACAAAGCCTAGGAAACAGACTGACATTTACTTGTGTGCGTGCATATGTGTGTTTTTTTTTTTAATCGATCATCAGCAAAGAGCAGTTTCTATGGATTATATAAAATTTGGTTTGTTAATTTGATAATAAAGATTGCAAACAATAGTAATGACAGAATGCAACACTGTATCACTCTGATTGTTACAGATAACCTATTTGAAAAGCAGGCACTTCATTCAGTATTTTTGTACACTTTAGAAGCTCTCTCTTTCTTCAAGCACTTTTCATATGTCTCTGCCGACACACCCAAAATAAATACCCAAATCTGGAATGTGTCTTCACTAGGGACTACATATTAACACTGCAGAAACTCTTAGTATACAGGATGTATCATCATTTAGCATTTTTTCCCCCCTCTGGAGCACAGAGCCATCACTGCAGGAAGCCTGCCTCAAGCATTCACATGCTCTTACATCGGTGGTTTCTGTCACAACATGTTTTGTGTGATGAGGTCACCAGGTTCATGTGTAACCTTGTATTAGTCACCTTCTATGGCATACCTTAAGTTACAGTAGTCCTGTTCTTTCCTTGTCTCATCAGGGACTGCAAGAGGGGGGTCGGGGGGCACCAGTATGTGTGGGAATGTCATATCCTGTCGTCACCCTCTTATATGAGTTTTATATTGCTTTTTAGAATGAGTGAAGCAGCTGAAGAGAGTTTCTAACCCCCTTTTTTTTTTTTTTTTTTTTTTAAACAAGAAATGTACATAATCTTTGTCAGAGGGGCTTGGTTATTGAAAGTTTATGTTGAACATTCAAGAAGCTACGTTTCGCGCTTTCTTGAAGAAAATAGTTTTTTTTGTTAGCACATTGTGACTATAGTTTTTTGTTGTTGTATATTGAGACAATCTGGTGAGCATTGAAATATTGTGCTCAAGGAGACGATCTGGAGTTAAGACAGTTGTGGTGTGGCAAATTAAGGAAGAAGAGTGGAATGTACTATCAACAGCATTTTTAAGAAGGCTTTTCGCTCCCAGTGAAAGGAATGAAAATCATTGTCAATTTCTAAAAGAAAAGATGACTTGTGGCTAGCAGTTTTCAGCCTGTGAAGAAATTAATTACAACTTCAAAATGAACAATGTCTGAACAAACATGCAGTGAACAAGTTAAGTGTTAATCTTTATACAGGCAGCAGATTTTTTATATTTTTATAGTTAAATATTTTGTGTACCTGGTATTTTCTTAAATGTATTATTCATCTGAAATGATTTTTAAATGGGTAATCTTTGCCTTCAGACTAGTAAGTAAATTTTAGAGTGACCTTCCCTTGTAGATACAGACCCTAAAATTTACAAAGACCAAGACAAACGTTACAAAGGGATGTCACTATAATATTCACTTGTCAAAAGGTAATGATTACCTTTATATTTTAAACCACCGGTCGGCAACCAGTTGATCCCGCTGTATCAGTAGATCCCTGTGGATGTTTTGGTAGATCTTTAGATGATTGCAAAGTAAAAAAAAGACTTGTTAAGCAAGGGAAATTTCAGGCTAGACTTCTCCCACCAGCTTTTAAAATTGCACTGTCCCCAGGATCAAACGTACTTTTTCCACACTCGCAATGAAAACGCTCGAGCTAGGAATGTGAACTTTTCTTTGTAATGTTCACCATCTCCACCTTCTTAAAACTTTTTTACACAGTGTTACTAAAGTAGATCCCAAAAGCTCTTGGGTTGCCGACCCGTTTTAAACCATAAATTTTTAAGTGGAATGTACAAACTTGTTAAAAGAAAAATATTTGTTTGTATTATATACAAATATGTGGATGATTGGTTGGTGGTTTGTTTTTCTGTTTGTTATATACATAAGTAAGTACTTAAAACAAAATGTTTACAAAGCAGCAGAAAAGGCTTACATTTTCTTTTTATTCCAAAACTGTTTTCTTGAAAGGTTTTATATATTTTTCATATAGCAAATTTTTTTACAAGAACTATGAATAAAACGAATCAGTATTTGTAAATAAATGAATTTTGTATTCATTTTTTTATTTGTTGTGATTGCTACCAACTGGAAGATCAAGCGTTGTAACAAGCAAGATACAAGCAATAACTGGAAACTAAACATCCATGGTTTGCATTGTTATTCTCTGTCATTGGTGGCAGATGACAAGTGTTTTTTCCCCTTGGTTGTCTGCAGAGAATTGGGTAATGTGTTTACAAATACAGTAAATAAATAAGTATAGGTTAATAATAGGTACACAAGATTGGCTACCACAACAAATATGGGGAAACTAGCAGCCAGGGATCCAGACCTCCAATGTTGACCCAGTACCCATTGGGAGGACAACATTAGGCAATCTCTGAAGACTAGATTGGAACCAGGCCAGAAGGAAGACAGCTGATAGGATAGTATGGCATTCCCTCCTCCAAACCTGTACACCTCATGGTAGAAGAGGGATGACTAAGTAGAATAAACCTGTACACCTCATGGTAGAAGAGGGATGATTAAGTAGAATAAACCTGTACACCTCATGGTAGAAGAGGGATGATTAAGTAGAATAAACCTGTACACCTCATGGTAGAAGAGGGATGACTAAGTAGAATAAACCTGTACACCTCATGGTAGAAGAGGGATGACGAAGTAGAATAAACCTGTACACCTCATGGTAGAAGAGGGATGATTAAGTAGAATAAACCTGTACACCTCATGGTAGAAGAGGGATGACTAAGTAGAATAAACCTGTACACCTCATGGTAGAAGAGGGATGACAGTAGAATAAACCTGTACACCTCATGGTAGAAGAGGGATGACTAAGTAGAATAAACCTGTACACCTCATGGTAGAAGAGGGATGATTAAGTAGAATAAACCTGTACACCTCATGGTAGAAGAGGGATGACTAAGTAGAATAAACCTGTACACCTCATGGTAGAAGAGGGATGACTAAGTAGAATAAACCTGTACACCTCATGGTAGAAGAGGGATGACTAGTTGGTGTAATCCAAAGTCATTCCTCTTATAAGTAATGGCTCTATAGATGTGAATATACCTATGTATATACAGATGTATGTTTTGAAGAATCTTGCTCAAACGTTCGCTTTCATACATATAAAAACTGAATTGACTCTGATTGTTTAGTTTTAAAACAACATGTAACAAATTTAATAATGAATTAGTCTTTAACAGTTAAAATAAGGAGGGAATGATGAATTTTGCTGTAAATACAAGTTTTCGTCACGGCGACGTAGGTGAGGATTTATCAAAGTCTGTTGCTTTCGCCTTTTTTACAAGACAACTTAACTCTAGGTGAGTCCTGTCGCCGTGGTTTTCGTCACTTATTGGTGATGAGTGTACTTCTCTCACACGAGTGGCGTAGTAACTTCAGTACTTCGAACGATCTGATAGCTTGTAATCACAAGTCTTGTACCACGAACTTTTGGAAAAATAGGAAAACAAATGCCTCTGCTAAGTACATTTGTGGACTGCCAATTAACAGGCGCATTCTCGCTGTCCACCCACCAATGTTAATCTCTCAGAAGAATTAAATTCCCGAGTACACAGTGTAGCTCAGGGAAGATGAATAAAATTCACCATATTCCTCTGGGTATTAACTGGGAAAATGTGTCTGGACAGCGTGAATAATGAGTTGCCTGAGTTACAATTAACAAAGTGCATATATCTCACAAAATATTATACACTTTAGGCACATGTGATGTAATCATTAGTCATCACTGCTCCATTCGGAGTTGGGGTCACTGTAGCAAAGTTGATTTTGCTGGGGAGGTTATGATGGTATCCTAAAAAAGAATGATAAGATGTCTGCTATAACCGTGTGAGGTCAAGCGCATGTAGGTCTCTGACTCTATAGATGATGATGATGAATTATGTGCAGAGAACCTAACGCTACCTCCCTAGGTCTCACACAGTCAATCTTCTGGCTCTAGTGTATGGTGTACCTAGTGTCTAGGGGAGAAATGAATGATGGTACACAACAATCAAACACTTTAAGTTTCTATTAAAGAAGTTAATAACTAGCAGTTTAGTTTTTCTTTGAACAATTATTTACAATTTATTTTGCCTGTCCATTCATAGCTTGTGGACAGGTCTTTGTACAACTTTTAAATTGGACAGGTCTTTGAAAATAAGGACAAGATAGTTTACAGAAAAGAACAATTAAAAAATGTTGGGACAGTATGCCCAATAACTAAAAGTTCTTATGTAGTTATAACTGTCCTTCCTGTATGAAATATTAAATTAGTACACTTTAGTTATCTAATTTATAAATGTCCTTTCTGGATGAAATATTACAGAGTTCACTTTAGTTATCTACCGGGAGAGTCACTGTATATGAGGGCTGTAGTTCATCCTACCCCCATAAAATTCCTGTGTAATATTTTGAAACACAAGAAAATGTCAGAGATGCCCCAGATGTTTTACTCTTCACCTGGGAGTCCTTGGTGTAAGATAATTCAATGGGTAGTTGCAGAAATTTCAAGTTCAACACTCGCCAAAGCTCCTACTGGATATTTGACAGCATATAAGTCTGGTTGGAGACTGGTTGGCGTTTATAAGCACTCAGCAGGTTTCCTGTCACCAGCCGGCAACAGGAACATAGACCCTCTGCAACAAAAGGACACCCTGGCCTTTTATCTCTGATCATTTATTCTAACACTTAATTTCCTACGTGGGTATGGGGTCAGCCTCGCATGCCTTACAAATGCACTCGCCCCGAATTGTACAGGACTCCCACCTGGTTGTGACCACACCTCAAGTCCTTATAGTGGATACGCCACTGTACGTTCACATACTTTTCCTCCATTCAATAATGTGGAGTAACCACATTTCCTGTGATATGATCTTCTCTTCTTTTCTTTACACTTATATTTGCTTCAGGCATGTTAACAGTGTTCATTGAACACAGAGGCTTGCTAAACTATTTTAATACAATAATATGTTAACATAATCATAACAACATACATCAGTTAGACACCGTTTAATGTGAGGACTCAACAATGTCTGCTTCCGACATGTTCTTCACTTTTTCCCCAATAGCAGTATCTAACTTTGTAGTTGGACCAAATATATTAAATTTCATAAAATATCCTTACCACAATCAAGAAATATATAAACAAATGATGCTGATTTTGTGAAGAAATGGCCTCAGCTTCCTCCGAACTGCACAGACTGTGAATTTATTCTTTATTTAAGTTTAAAATGAACACAGCTGTTTTTCAGCGTATCTGTATACAAATTTTAGTTCAACTGGCAATGAATAGTCAAAGCCTTTACTAATATCTACTAGCACTAGCCAATCGTAACGTTCTACTACTTGAATTCAAATGCAGTTTGAATGAAAAACCCAAAATAATTTTGAATAACTGGTGGTCGATTGGCTAGTCTGCTCTAGTCATGCCCAATACAAAAGATATCACGTTTAGGATTACATTTCTCCTACCGCTCCCCTTTCCCATTCATACTCTGTTTACCCCAAGCGAATTTGAATGTACCTCCCTGCCTCTCCCAAGCTCGCGTCACCCTAACGTTACCAAAAAAACATGAGCAGGAACGCCAGCGTGTCTGGTCGTGTGTTCTTAGATATTAGTATTTCTACAATAACTTCTCTAATACTGGGACTATCATATATTTTAAAGTACATTCTTACTCAGCTAACTCTACGTCATACTACCATATAATTCTTATGGGGAACTTCATAATGGTTTAAAAATTTCCAATTTTTGTCATCGTCTATCGTCAAATAAAATTTTACACAAGTCCGCCATCTTTCCTCTCCTTCGTCTTGCGAGCATGTATTTTTCAAATAACTACTTGTTTTAGTTACATCAGAAATGCTACCACTAGGAGGAAATAAAATTGTCTGCGTGGCTATGCCTTGGCTGGCTTTTTCGCAGTGTGAATATATGCGTTGCAGACTGTGTCATCGAGGCGGGGTGTAGACGGGGCGGGTTTAAGAATTTGCGTTACTAGTTAGCATTGTATCGTGTAATACTACCAAAAAATGTAAGGATTACTACTGATTTTGCTACAAAGTTGACAGAAAGTGTTACTTCAGATAGCTGTATTGCAGCATGCTTCCGCCAATAGTTAATTGTAAGGCTAGACTACAAAGTGTAATCAGCAGATTGGGCAAAATTTAACTATTAGTAGTGTTTCTCGAAAACGAAACTAAAGCGTGTCAGACTTTTTCCGTGAAATCGTTCTATAGGCTTAGCACTGCAAAAAGCAGCGCTGCTGGCTTCGAAGTGCCAACCGTCAGACACATGCGGGCTAATGTATTGATTATCGTTTTATGCCTAAATCGTACTGAATGAGCGTTTATTCTCGCATATTTTGCTACACACCTCCCATCCTAAAACATGCATTCATTTGCAGGTTATAATATGCGAGATAACTTAGCTCCATGAAGTCTTACTCGTTTTTCTGATCATCATAAGGATGTCTGCTCAAAAAGTCGGCGCCAACGTTCAAAGGGCCGGGAATGTATTCTATTAAAAATGAGTATGGTTGCAACAAGAGAGACCATCTCAATAATCTAGAATTTTCATGCTTGGCCTGTGACAAGAACACGAGGGGGGAATGGTCCGTTTGGACCACAAATGTCCTGCCATATAAATAAATCTGGAATTTCTTTATCGCCCATATTAAAGCGAGACATTCTTTTTCACTGGTTGAGTAATTTTTTTTCCGCCTTGTTCAATTTGCGGCTAGCATAAGCGACTGGGTTCAATTCCCCATCTTGTGAGGAAGACCTTTGCAATAATGTAGCGCCCAGGCCTACATTGCTTGCGTCACTTCTCACAATAAATTCTTTAGTCAAGTCAGGCAATTGCAACACTGGCCTGCTTGTAAGCTTCTCTTTTAACTCCTGGTAAGCCAATTCACACTGTGCTGTCCAAATTATAGTATCAGGTTGACCTTTGCGAGTTAAATCGGTCAAAGGAGCACATATAGAGTTAAAATGTTTGATATACTTTTGGTAAAAACCACACAGAGACACGAAAGATCGCACATCTTTTTTTGTTTGTGGTCTAGGTGCTCTTTTTAGTTTTTCCAGATTCTTGGGATCAGGGGTCATGCTACCCTGATGTACTGTATGTCCCAAGAATTCCAACTCTTTACAACCAATACAGCATTTTGTTGGCCTAGCGGTTAAGTTAGCCTCTCTGAGTCTATCAAACAGCATATTCAAAGAGGTAACGTGTTCCTCAAATGTTTCCGTAGCAATGAGGATATCATCCATAAAATTTGAAATACATGGATTTTTCAGGGGATCCAGCAATTTTCGCATCATCCTAGAAAACACGCTCGGGGCATTTTTCAAACCAAATGGTAACATGTTGAACTCATAATGACCTTCCGAGGTGCTAAAGGCCAAATAAGGTCGAACCTCCGGCTTTACTGGAATCTGGTAATAGCCTTTGCTAAGATCCACCTTAGAAAAATAGTTTGCCTTGTTCAGCCTGGCAAAAAGTTGAGTAGTATCAGGTAATGGATCCACCTGACCTTCTGTGACAGCAGTCAGTTTCCTGTAATCTATGCACAGTCTATGTTCTCCTGATGGTTTCCGCAACAGAACCACACAGGAACTGTAAGGAGACTCACTGTGAGAAATAATCCCTTCTTTTAACAGATAATCAATCTCCTCTTTCAAAGCTTTTTCCTTAGCGAACGGAATAGAATAAGGCCTCATACAGATGGGTGCTGGGTCTAGTAGTTTCATATCATATGACAACAAATTTGTGTGTCCCGGTTTATCAGTTAACACATCTGTATGTTTCTCAAGGACCTGTTGAACCTTCTCCTTCTGTCCTTTTGTCAGGTGATTACTGATTTTCACCTGTGCAAACGTTTCACTGGTTTTCAGTGGATATTCAACCGAGGAGAGAGGTTCATTCTTCATCTCGGTTGCGATAGACAAGGCCATTAAATGTGTTCCCTCCTGGGTTTGTCTGTCCAGATATTTCTTCAAAAGGTTCACATGATAGACTTTCTCCTTTCCCTTTTTGTCTATCTTATAATTAGTTCTGGATACCTTTTCCAGAACTGTATATGGCCCTTGCCATCCGATCTGAAGTTTATTGTTGCTGCCTGGCAATAGAAGAAGTACCTTCTCCCCTACAGCAAGTTCTCGATCCTTCGCTTTTTTATTATAATAAGCAGCATGCTTTTTCCTGGCTTGTCTCAAATTTTCATTTGCCAGTTTCCAACTGGTTTTTAAACGAGTGGTCAGTTCGTTCACATATTGGTATGATGAGGTAACCGTCTCCTCTGCCTTCTCATCTGTCCAGGTCCTTAAAAGAGCTTCCAACGGACCTTTTATAGGCCTCCCAAATAGGAGTGTTGCGGGTGCCATTCCAGTTGAATTATGTGGTACTTCCCGGTAGGCAAACAATGCGGCGGGCAAGTAGTGGTCCCACGTATCCGGTTTCTCATGTGCCAGCTTTCTCAGGATAGAAATGAGAGTCCCATTGAACCTCTCTACCTGGCCGTTCCTTTGGGGGTGATACGGACTACAATGAAAGTGCTTGGCTTGAAACAACTTGAAAACCTCTTCAGTTAGCTTCCCCTTGAACTGAGCCATTATCAGTCAAGATTTGATGCGGGAATCCTAACCTTGTGAATACAGTAAGTAATGCCTCTGCCACATGTTTTGAATCGATTGATGACAGGGCTACCGCCTCTCCCCACATAGAACAAGTGTCTACCAGAGTAAGGATGTAACTGTTCCTCCTCTTGGTCCGAGTGAGAGGTCCCACAATATCCACCGCAACTCTCTCAAAAGGGGTTCCCACTATGGGCATTTCCCGAAGAGTTGCTGGAGCAGTCCAATGCTTTGGAGCTACTCTCTGGCATTCGGGACAGGATTTCACATATCTCTTAATGTCTTCCGTTATCCCTGGCCAGAAATAATGACAAGCTATACGCTGTCCTGTTGCGCTAATCCCCATGTGACCACTGAAGGGGATAGTATGACCTAACTCCATTACTTTCTCCCTATATGAACTAGGAAGGACCAGCTGTGCGTGACCAGCTAAACCAGTGCCGGCCTTCCTGTATAGCAATTTATTCTTCATATAGAATTCTCCTTTATTAGAAGGCTATGAACTTTTCTAACGAGACCTTTGATATCATCTTGAACGGGGAAAAACTACAGAAAGTTGAAAGTTTCAATTATTTAGGCAGTAAAATGACTCAGGATGGTGACACAACAAGAGAAATCCATACTAGAATTGCTTTGGCAGCTAGCGCCTTCAATAGATTATCTAACATTTGGAAATTACGATCATTGAATATACATACCAAGCTTCGTCTGTTTAATTCAAATGTTATCTCAGTGTTAACATACGGCTGTGAGAGTTGGAAAATAACAAAATCATTGGAGAACAAGCTGAATACATTCGAGAACAAATGTCTTAGAAAACTCATGAACATCAGTTGGAAAGAATTCAAGACTAATCGACAAATAAGAGAAGACTCTAGGCAGAAATATGTCTCCGACTATATAAGGAAAAGACGATGGTCATATATCGGTCATGTCCTACGAATGCAAAACAACAGAATACCACTACAGGCGCTCACTTGGGTTCCTGAGGGTAAGCGGAAAAAAGGAAGACCAAAAGAAACACTCAGAAGAACAATAATAAGAGAAGGAAGAACGTTGGGCCTAAATAATGTGCAAGAGCTAAGAGGAGTGGCGTCACAACGAACAACCTGGAGAGCACTGGTTTCTGCCTTATGCGCCGTGTTTGGCGCTTAAAGAATTTATTATTATTATTATTATGGCTCTTTGGGAGTTTCTTGTAACACGGCTTCAGTGACTTATCTTCAGCCTGTGCCTTTCTCATCTCCTCTGGATGAGTATTTATGGGTTCATCTTCTTCCTTTCGGGATTGAGATTGTGTCTGGACTGTTGCCATGATCACCGGTCTCTTGGGATTCCCCAAGAAGACATATCTACATCCCAATATCAGAGGGTAGATTGGGTCATTTAACACTGCTGCCTTGATTACTCCTTCCACATATCGCGTCTTCACATTTATCCTGGCGATGGGAAGTGTCATGGTCGCTACGTCCTTGGTTGCCGCTTGGATCTCCACTGTTTCTGTGGTGTATTGATCTGCCTGCACCAGGTGAGAACTCACAACTGAATCCTAATCCAATCCCGTATCATACAAACACATTATGGTGACTCCATTGCATGTTACATCTTCACACACTGGGGAGTGGTAAGGTTCCTGCTGTTCAATAGAATTGACCTTTACTCCCTTCCTCCCAGTTTTCATGGCAGCGAAATTTTGGAGTTTTCTTTCTACAATTTTCAGTGTTATGGTTGTCCATCCGACAATTTTTACAATACCTCCTTCCTTGGTTAAAAGGTTTTCTTTCATCATTTCTTTTATCATTGAATTGTGAGGGTCTATTCTTAAATTCATTTCGAGGCCTATCGAAGTTCTGCTTATTTCTATTGTCGAATTTGTTATGGTTTTGAGGGGCCTTACTCTGATCTATTTGTTTCTTCTTCGTGCCAGCTACCTCTGCCTGGGCTGCCTGATACCTTTCAGCGACATTTATTATCTCACCCAGCCTCTCTGCACCCTGTTCCATGAGAAACTTTCTCATGTCTGGAGCCATGGACTCTCTCATCTGTTCAATGAGTATCATCTCTTTGAGATCTTGGGTTTTCCCCAAAGTAGCCCATTTCTCCATATACGTTTCCAACCGGGCGGAGAACTGGTGATAGGTCTCACCCGAGAGTAGCCTGGCATTCCTAAATTTCTTTCTATAAAACTCTCCGTTCTTTTCATATCTTAACAGAAGAGCTTGCTTCAACATGTCATTGTTGTCTTGGTCATCCCTGCTAATTTTGGAAAACACTTCATAAGCTGTTCCCCGAAGTCCCTGAGACAACTTTACCCCCCATCTTTCTCTTTCTAACCCATAAGTAGTAGCTAAAAGTTCAAACCTGCTTAAATATCCTTCTATATCATCGTCTTTCTCAACAAAATGATCTACATGAAAACCCATAGCTGAGGTTGAGGCTCCCTGACTAGTAGTGGCATCTGAGGCAAAGGGGCTAGCACCATTTTCAGGAGCATGGCCTTGAATTTCCAACTCCCTTAGTCGTAATTCGTGCTCCCTCTGCAATCTTCTATCTTCTGCTTCCCTCTCGGCAGTCAATCTCTTTTCTTCTCTTTCTGCAGCCAATCTCTTTTCTTCTGCCTCCCTTTGCAGTCGTTTTTCTTCTGCCTCCCTTTCGGCAGTCAATCTTTTTTCTTCTGCTTCCCTTTGCAGTCGTTTCTCCTCTAATTGGAGCCTCTTTATCTCAGCCTCTCTATCAGCCTCTAATGCCCTAGCCTCCTTGTCAGCCTCAATCTGCAGCCTCTTAATTTCTTTTTCAGCCTCTAACTTTCTTTCTGCTTCTTTCTCTAATCTTTTATCTTCCCGGGCAATAAATTTATCCACCTCTGAAGTTACGTATTGAACCAACTCTGGTCCATCCATGCCCATCTCTTTAGCAGTCTGTACAGCCGCAGAGCGAAACTTGGCCAGATCTGCCATTCTAATAAGTACAAAATGTTCTAACAAAATCTCTAACTAATTATAAATTTACTTAATTAAATCTGGGCTCTGACACTTTCTTCACTTCCCAAATCTTGGGTAATACTATATGGGGATTCCCTGGGAAAATTAGACTGTTGTTAATGCTAAACCCCCAGACCCCAATGTATGTAGTACTAAAAGAAATTCAGATGCCCGGACAAGCCTACCAATTTATGTAGCAAAGTTGATTTTGATGGGGAGGTTATGATGGTATCCTAAAAAAGAATGATAAGTTGTCTGCTATAACCGTGTGAGGTCAAGCACATGTAGGTCTCTGACTCTATAGATGATCTTCTTCGATCCTTAACCACCGACCGTCAAAGCAGTCAGTGGCCATCACGCCTAGTGGCGTCTTGTAGGGCAACAACAAATTGATTCCACTTTGCACGGTCGGTGGCCATCCTTCGTACAGTGCCCCAACTCTGGTTCATTCTTTGCATCTCAGCCTCCACAGTCCTCCGCCAAGTTGTTTTTGGTCGGCCTCTCTTTCGCTTTCCTTCAGGGGTCCAAAGCATAGCTGTTCTTGTGATGGCATCGGGGTCTCTTCTGAGGACATGACCAACCCAGCTCCAGCGTCTGCCAGCTATGATGGTATGCATGTCCTCTTGCTTGCTACGAGTAAGCAGATCTTGGTTGGTGATGGTATTCGGCCAAAAGATTCGATGAATTTTTCTTAGGCATGTTGTGTGAAAAGAGGACAATTTTGACATTTCCTTCTCTGTGACTCTCCAGCATTCCGCACCATAGAGAAGCACAGAAAGCACGCAACTCTGGTATAATCTTAATTTTGTGCTTGTGCTGTATTGGGAGGACTTCCAGATGTTATTTAGGCTAAAGAAGGCTGTTCTTGCCTTATTCATTCTGATGTTGATGTCTTTGCCTGCCCCACCGTCTGGTGTTACTATGCTTCCTAGGTATGTGAAGGTATCTGTCTGTACCAGTTGCTGATTCCTTACTGATATGGGCTCAGGGTTGCTCACATTGAGCGTCATGACCTCAGACTTCTTTAAATTGATGTTCACGCCCACCTGTCTAAATTTATTAAGTCTATCCGTTTTTTCCTGGATGTGTTGATGTGAATGTGCCAGCAGTGCAATGTCATCTGCATATTCCAGATCTTCCAATGTAGAAAATGTAGTCCATCTTATTCCTCTTGGGCTGCCCTCTGTTGTCTGGCGCATCACCCAGTCTATGACTGTTAAAAATAGAGTGGTTGATAAGGGGCATCCCTGTCGTACTCCTGTCTTCACCTCGAAGGTTAGGTTGCTCTGCCCAACACTACACGTAAAGTTGGCATAGAGGCTTTTAATGATTGACACTATGCAGCTTGGAATTCCATAAGCCCTCAGTATTTTCCATAAACTGTCCCTATGTATGCTGTCAAAAGCCTTTTCAAAATCAACAAAATTAATGTAAAGCTGTCTTTGCCATTCTGAGCACTGCTCTATAATGTTCCTGAGAGTGAATATATGGTCTACACATCTTCTGTTCTTTCTAAATCCTGCTTGTTCTTTCCTCAGTTTGTAGTCTACTGCCTTTGAAATTCTCTGTATAATTATCCTGCCTAGTATTTTGCTGGGAACTGAGAGAAGAGTGATTCCTCTCCAATTATTGCAGTCTGAAAGATCTCCCTTCTTGGGCAATTTGACAATTATTCCTTTGTTCCACTCTGATGGTGTTATCCCCGTTTTCCACACTTGTGCAAATAGTGGTTCTAATAGTTCTGCTGCTAGCTCAGGGTCTGTCTTAAATAGCTCTGCATTTAAGTTATCATGGCCCGGAGCTTTACCGTTCTTTAACCCTTTGATTGCTGTGATGATTTCTTCTTTTCGTGGAATGTCTGTATTTACATCTAGATCGTTTTCAGCCTCAGGAACATTCAATTGTGTCTCTGGTATTTCCTTGTTCAGAGTTTCTCTGAAGTGCTCTGCCCATCTTGTTTCCTGTCCCTCTGCTGTCTTGATGAGATTTCCTTGCTTATCTCTTACTAATGTAATATTGTTTGCACCTTGTTTTCCGCTGATGAATTTAGTTATTTTGTATACTGTGCTTTGTTCATTTCTCAGTGCTGCCTCTTCTGCCTGTTTTGCAAGATCGTCTAGGAAATTCCTTTTGTTGGCTCGGGTTTGGCGTTTAACTTCCCTGTCCAGTTGACTGTACTGTTCGCTATATAGTTGCTTTAACCTGGGGGACTTCGCTTCTGTTTTCTTTCTTTTCATTTCCTTTCTCATCTTTATGGTGTTTAGTGTTTCTGGTGTTATCCAGTCTTGCTTCTTCCTTTCCTGGAATCCTAAGCATGATTTGCTACTTTCCTTATATATTGTTGAAATGGTGTTAAGGTAGTAGTATACCCACAAAAGATTAAAAAAAATAAAAATCCAACAATTTTCATTTTCATGCTTTAAATCATCGTCAACATGTTCTTGAACTAAAAATAATTCATAGAAGCTTAGAGATACTCTGGTTTGATAAGAATCAGTGTTTTTCTACACACACCCCCTTGAGTGATTTGCGTAGCAACCAATGTTTATAGTTGGTAACCATGTGAATAATGACCCAACATGAAGGTGCGTAATTGTAAAACTGCGAAATTACAATTATACTGAGGCAACAGGAAAAAGACATTTATAATTTTTCCACGGAAAATCACTCAATGATTTCTTATGAATTTTTCAAAAGTGTGTGTCTAGAAAGCTTAGATCGTAAATTTCAACATTTGTTACATGCATTGTGCATTTTCACCAACATCAACTCTATTTATTGCTAGCTTTATACTGATTCTGTATAATAGTAGTTAGCAGAGCTTCTTTTGTTCACAATGGAAAATAAGACAAAGACTGAGAGGCATGTACACCAACAAACCATTGCCTGAAAATGAGACACCTATTGTCGATAGTGTCGCTATAAAGCCTCTGTGCTCCTCAGCAAAGAATATAAAGGTCATAAAGGTCCAAGAAAGTGAAGGACAAGCTAAAAATGACAACAGAGGAAATGGGTTTATCCTTATGGATGTAAAACTACTGTTTGGGTTTTTATGCGCTAACTTTAGATGTGACAAATGTTATCAGTACTCACTGACCTGTGAGATCGTCGAAGAGACTCGGAATGGCTTTTGTCATGAAATCAGTATCAAGTGCACAAACTGTGGCGAATGGAATGCCAATTTCAATACTTCTGATGTTTCATCTTCAGCTACTCACAAACACAAAGAAGTAAATGTCTGAATGGTGGCATTTGTGCGTTCTATTGGGAAAGGCCACAGTGCATTGCAGAATTTTTCGATATACATGAACACAAGTCAACCCATGGCAAAGAAAGCATACAGGAGAACGCTGTTCCGGATCTATTCAGAAAGTAAGGACATTGCAGTGGAAAGACCCTGAGAGCACTGAAAAGGGGATTCATAGACACTGCAGCTGCAGTAGAAGGAGACCTTTATTCAACAGGAGCTCATTAAACTTCATTTTGTGAGTTCTTTTTCTGATTTTCTTTGTTTTCTCGGAATTGTCTTTTTAGCATAATTGGTGATCTTTGAAACAAGATATCTCTGGATCTGTACATTCAATTGACATGAAAATTAACACAGTTGGTTGTCATATAATCTTACAGATTCTGACCTAAAATGGATACAATTGAATTCAAAGTTTTAGTTTTATGACCATCATGCATATATAATGAGGCACAAATATCAAACATTCCAGAAATATAAATTTTGAAAATTCATTAAAAACTAACCTTTCTGTCAATATCTGTCATTTTAGTTCATGACCTCACGCTATATACAATGATTCATTTTGCCAAGTTTCAGTCAGATCCTTGTACAAATAACATAGTTATGATGTTTTAAAAAAGGTGTATAATTTATTCACTACGGCGGCCATATTGGATAGCTAATTTGCATAATTAATGAGGTCATTATGTGGACAAACATTTTAAGTCCATACTAACACTATACCCATGGTTGTTTGATTCTGAAAGGAAAATTTGAGTTTTTTACCCTATCAAGGTATACTACTACCTTAAATTTCTGGTCTATATCATCAGTCAATGTCTTTTCCTGGCTTTTGGCAAATTGATATCGTTTCTTAATGTCGGCCGCAAAAGCTTTTCTGGTAAGGGGGTCCTTCAATTTGCTGATGTCAAACCTTTTCTGTGTAGTTACAGTTGGTCCAGCCCTTCTTAGTTTCACTTTCAGTTTTGCAAC
Source organism: Oreohelix idahoensis (assembly GCA_024509875.1). Classification (NCBI taxonomy): domain Eukaryota; kingdom Metazoa; phylum Mollusca; class Gastropoda; order Stylommatophora; family Oreohelicidae; genus Oreohelix; species Oreohelix idahoensis. The sequence goes on along the minus strand of JAMPIV010000256.1, from coordinate 292,387 downwards.
TACTAAATGGTGATCGCTTCCCACATCTGCACCTCTTCTTACCTTCACATCTTGTAATGCATGTCTCCATCTACCGTTAACCATGATGTGGTCTATCTGGTTTCTGTCCCGACCATTTGGTGATTCCCATGTTAACTTGTGAATTTCCTTATGTGGGAAAAGTGTTCCTCCAATGACCAGGTTGTTAATGCTACAGAAACTTATTAGCTTATCCCCATTTTCGTTTGCTATTCCGCTGCCGCATTTCCCCATTGTTCTTTCATTATATGTATTGTGTGTACCAACTTTCGCATTGAGGTCTCCCATTACTATAACAAGATCATATCTAGGTGTGTCCTCCATTTCTTTCTGCAGTTGTTGATAGAATTCATCCTTGACCTCCTCATCGCTATCATTCGTTGGTGCGTAGCATTGTATTATTGTAGTGTTGGTGAATCTCAATCTCAATCGTATCAGTCTGTTGTTGATGAGTTTCCATTCCAGTAATGTCCTTTCTATCCCTTTCTGTAGAATAATGGCTACGCCTTCACTGTGCTGTCCATCCTCTCTTCCAGAGTAAAGTACTGTTTCTCCTGTTGCTGTTTTAACTTTTCCTGCCCCTGTCCATCTGCTCTCGCTTATCCCCAGGATGTGTAACCTATAGTTTCTCATTTCTGCCGTGACCTGTCTTAGTTTACCTGTCTCGTACATTGTCATGACATTCCAAAATCCTATTCTTGTATCCTGTTTTGCGGTCAGGACATCCGTTTTCATGTCAGTGGCTTCCTTTCGGCTTTCACCACTGACAGTCATACGAGCCACAGACTCCGAATGTCCATCCCGCAGCAAAGTTTGTTCATTTGATGTTGTTTCCGTAACTTCATTGTTTTTTTTTACATAGACAGGGGTGTCAGCCCTATGCTAAAACCCCCAACCTGGAGGACCAGGGTACCAGCTTTTGTCTGACCCTACCCACACAGACCAGTCCAGCTTGGTTGAACCTACCAGGAGTAAAACTCCCACTGGCATAGCTCTGGGGATTGTCAGGGTACGCAAGCTGCCATACCGCTACAAGGTATAGGTACCATTGATGGCAGTCTATAGATGATGATGATGAATTATGTGCAGAGAACCTAACGCTACCTCCCTAGGTCTCACACGGTCAATCTTCTGGCTCTAGTGTATGGTGTACCTAGTGTCTAGGGGAGAAATGAATGATGGTACACAACAATCAAACACTTTAAGTTTCTATTAAAGAAGTTAATAACTAGCAGTTTAGTTTTTCTTTGAACAATTATTTACAATTTATTTTGCCTGTCCATTCATAGCTTGTGGACAGGTCTTTGAAAATAAGGACAAGATAGTTTACAGAAAAGAACAATTAAAAAATGTTGGGACAATATGCCCAATAACTAAAAGTTATTATGTAGTTACAACTGTCCTTCCTGTATGAAATATTAAATTAGTTCACTTTAGTTATCTAATTTATAAATGTCCTTTCTGGATGAAATATTACAGAGTTCACTTTAGTTATCTACCGGGAGAGCCACTGTATATGAGGGCTGTAGTTCATCCTACCCCCATAAAATTCCTGTGTAATATTTTGAAACACAAGAAAATGTCAGAGATGCCCCAGATGTTTTACTCTTCACCTGGGAGTCCTTGGTGTAAGATAATTCAATGGGTAGTTGCAGAAATTTCAAGTTCAACACTCGCCAAAGCTCCTACTGGATATTCGACAGCATATAAGTCTGGTTGGAGACTGGTTGGCGTTTATAAGCACTCAGCAGGTTTCCTGTCACCAGCCGGCAACAGGAACATAGACCCTCTGCAACAAAAGGACACCCTGGCCTTTTATTTCTGATCATTTATTCTAACACTTAATTCCCTACGTGGGTATGGGGTCAGCCTCGCGTGCCTTACAAATGCACTCGCCCCGAATTGTACAGGACTCCCACCTGGTTGTGACCACACCTCAAGTCCTTATAGTGGATACGCCACTGAACGTTCACATACTTTTCCTCCATTCAATAATGTGGAGTAACCACATTTCCTGTGATATGATCTTCTCTTCTTTTCTTTACACTTATATTTGCTTCAGGCATGTTAACAGTGTTCATTGAACACAGAGGCTTGCTAAACTATTTTAATACAATAATATGTTAACATAATCATAACAACATACATCAGTTAGACACCGTTTAATGTGAGGACTCAACAATGTCTGCTTCCGACATGTTCTTCACTTTTTCCCCAATAGCAGTATCTAACTTTGTAGTTGGACCAAATATATTAAATTTCATAAAATATCCTTACCACAATCAAGAAATATATAAACAAATGATGCTGATTTTGTGAAGAAATGGCCTCAGCTTCCTCCGAACTGCACAGACTGTGAATTTATTCTTTATTTAAGTTTAAAATTAACACAGCTGTTTTTCAGCGTGTCTGTATACAAATTTTAGTTCAACTGGCAATGAATAGTCAAAGCCTTTACTAATATCTACCAGCACTAGCCAATCGTAACGTTCTACTACTTGAATTCAAATGCAGTTTGAATGAAAAACCCAAAATAATTTTGAATAACTGGTGGTCGATTGGCTAGTCTGCTCTAGTCATGCCCAATACAAAAGATATCACGTTTAGGATTACATTTCTCCTACCGCTCCCCTTTCCCATTCATACTCTGTTTACCCCAAGCGAATTTGAATGTACCTCCCTGCCTCTCCCAAGCTCGCGTCCCCCTAACGTTACCAAAAAAAAACATGAGCAGGAACGCCAGTGTGTCTGGTCGTGTGTTCTTAGATATTAGTATTTCTACAATAACTTCTCTAATACTGGGACTATCATATATTTTAAAGTACATTCTTACTCAGCTAACTCTACGTCATACTACCATATAATTCTTATGGGGAACTTCATAATGGTTTAAAAATTTCCAATTTTTGTCATCGTCTATCGTCAAATAAAATTTTACACAAGTCCGCCATCTTTCCTCTCCTTCGTCTTGCGAGCATGTATTTTTCAAATAACTACTTGTTTTAGTTACATCAGATATGCTACCACTAGGAGGAAATAAAATTGTCTGCGTGGCTATGCCTTGGCTGGCTTTTTCGCAGTGTGAATATATGCGTTGCAGACTGTGTCATCGAGGCGGGGTGTAGACGGGGCGGGTTTAAGAATTTGCGTTACTAGTTAGCATTGTATCGTGTAATACTACCAAAAAATGTAAGGATTACTACTGATTTTGCTACAAAGTTGACAGAAAGTGTTACTTCAGATAGCTATATTGCGGCATGCTTCCGCCAATAGTTAATTGTAAGGCTAGACTACAAAGTGTAATCAGCAGATTGGGCAAAATTTAACTATTAGTAGTGTTTCTCGAAAACGAAACTAAAGCGTGTCAGACTTTTTCTGTGAAATCGTTCTATAGGCTTAGCACTGTGCAAAAAGCAGCGCTGCTGGCTTCGAAGATGCCAACCGTCAGACACATGCGGGCTAATGTATTGATTATCGTTTTATGGCTTAATCGTACTGAATTGAGCGTTTATTCTCGCATATTTTGCTACAGTCACCTCCGCTGTCGGTTTTCTGTATGACTAGTCAGAAGAAATCACCAGCGCTTGCTGTAGTGTTTTATGAATATACTAGTTTCATATGTTGTGGTTGCCAACCTCATATACAAGGTATAACCACTTAGCAAGAAAACATGTCAAATTTACATTTGTAAAATAATTGTTACACTTACCCCAAAGTTTTGGAAATACACAATCTCCTTGTGCAGGTTAGGATGGACACGAGCAATTTAGGTTATATGCTCTTGAACCACTTGGTCTGGAAATTTTGAATCCCTTTTATGACGGGTGAATCTGCAAAACACTTGGCTGGGAAAGTTTCTCTTATGATGGGTGATCCAATTCCTTAGGGTTCCAGTCTTCGTATTTTAAGTCCTGGTCCCTTAAGTTTTTCAGAATTTGTATTTATAAAGGCAGGCTTACTTTTTAAGTTTCCCATATACTTCGATCTGTCACTTATAATATAGGAATTCTAAGTCCGATGTCTCTCTGACTTCTAGGAGTCGCTCATATGACGTGCGCTTCATGTCTTTCTGATTTCGCTAGATTATATTTCCAGTTCAGGCCACAGATGGTGCTTCCGTCGGATGTTCCAATAGGATCCATAGTTTATTCCAGCTTCTTATTTTAAACCAATCGTAAGCTCTTTTGCACTATGTGGGTTGGCGTGTTTAAATTTATAATCTCCCCCGCGTGTTTAAAATATTACATTTAATATTCCAACGCGTGACCTCTTTATAATAAGACGTAATATTTCCGGTGGCATCTGGTGCACTCTCACAAACAACATGTTTGCCTGGCGTAATGTCTTCCGCCAAGATGTCTACCCAGGCAGATTATCTGTAACAATCACCAGGAATTGTCCCACAAAAAGCGATAAACGCATCTACCCTCTGTGTAATCTGCCAGACAAACATATACCGATGTCGGCAACCCAGACAGACAATCTTGGGCTCTTTTCATGCCAATCGGCGAGACCGTATTGTCACCCTCTTTTCGCCTGGGGTCAAATGTTGGACCGACGCGTTTCAAAAGATGGTCAGACTGAGAGAATAGATAAGCGTATGACCGGTATAATTACCTGGTATTATCGCATTTACCTTGCGGAACGTAAACAATTCCGCATGTAAAGCAGATACGTCTGTAGGGGAGTAGAGTGTTAGAGACTTCATCCTATTAATCCAACATAGAGAGCACAAATGAATGATAGGGTAAAAATTATGCCAAATAAAAGCGATTGGTGAGAAAAATGAAGAAAAAGAAATGATACTGCGGAAGGTGTGAGAGATCACACAAAAGAGCATGTCCATACGTTCTGTGACAATATCTGACCCTGCTCTTGGGTTACGAAAGGCAAAGGCAGTGGGGAGGGAATCTGGTTACCCCGCCTCTTGAAGTTCAACCTAGTATTGTGAAGTCTCTAACACTTCACTCACCTACGGCAGTATCTGCTATGAGATTACCTTTTTTCACCCATTTATGATAGTCTGAAGCTATTTGGTTGTTGTTCTCCATGTCCAGAGCCATACAGTAGGACTGACGACATTTGAATTGAAGATTCTGATTTTTGTGTTGGACTTGACTTCTTTTGATCTCAATATATTTCCCAATCCAACGAAAGCTCCACTAGCCTTCTGTATTCTTATTTTGATATCATTGTCTGTTTTTAAATGAAACAGTGTTTTATTAATCAGACTTTTACCGAAGATTTTCCCTTTCATGTGCTGCATCCCAGCACGGGACAGGGCCCAATCGTTGCCATACTGAACTAAATTCATTTGCATTTTATCCCCCACACTTACGTTCGCACACAGATTGTACACTTTTACACCAGTTGGTTCAACTTGCTGAACGTTAGTGTCTTCGATCTCATCAGGCTGTTGTCGCGATGGTGTTAACTTGTTACGGTTTTTTTTAAATCTAATTTTACGCAGTACAGTTTATTGAGCAAGCTTGCATTTTGTTCTTTAAGGTGTCTATTATATTATTTTAAAAAAGAAATATATAATTAAAAAAATAATTTAAACCAGTTAAAAGTTATAACAAGTATCTGATATCTCAGCTGTGAATATAATACCGGTATTATTATGTCAGTCTGGAAAAAACAGTGATGGAAGGCATGGTCCCTGGAAAAAGGGGAAGGGGTCGACCTAGACGACGGTGGACCCAGGACATCACAGAGAGTCTGAACTTGTCTTTGGCTGATGCAGGTCGACTTGCCCAGAATCGTGATGCGTTCAGAGCAGCTGTAATGGAGACAACGTTCTGGAAAGAATACGTCACATGATGATGATTATTATGTCGTCCACGAGGGAGTTGTTAACTACTGCGGATAAAAATTAACTATTGCTGATCAAACTTAACTATTGCGGTTAAATAGTTAACTATTGCGGATAAACATTAACTATTGCGGATAAAAGTAGAAACATCATTTGTGAAAGAAGCGAGTGTGACTCCTATATTTTTGTGTGACGTCACATTTCCCCACCAAACTCCCCTATTGTCACACAACGTCAAAAATGTTGGCCACCTCCCCCCACTGCGTGACGTCACATGTGGACGACCCCTAACAATCTTCTCCAACGGATATGCAAATTTTCGGCCTTGCCAAAGGTCTTCTAAGAGTTCCAGATCAAAGCAAAAACAGCGGCTGACCCCTCGTTGGTGGCTTTTGCTGCGCTTGCTGGTGAAAGTGTGTTGATGGGGGGGTTACTCTGATCCGCGGTGAGGCTGTGGTTTTGAAATGAGGTCTCTTCGCATTTTAAAAGCTGTCCTCCCCTCCCCTACACTTGCAGAAATCCTGCGACTCGGCGCATTGTGTACTCTCACAGTGGTGGTTTCTTGAGCAATATGTTTGGCTTGAGGTTATTAACGCCTTGCCCATCCACACCCTGCCTCTTTACGACATGTCAGGTGGAATCATGGGTCTCATTCTTAAACTGTCTGGAATAACACGGAATCAGTGGTCACTCAAAGAAGTTACTAGAAGACAAGAACAAAGTTCAGTGTCCACAAAGCACACGGTAAAATTTTTTTTATAACAGAATGACGATGTAGTTAGGAGTACAAAAACTAACACGTGGGTGACTTCACCCTAGTGCCTAGTTGGACGTTTGACAGAGAAGTTGATAATGTCAACATCAAAGGCTATGAACTCTCCGCATGTTGTGTGAGTGACTGTGCCGTGTTTGTTTTCCATCAATCAGTCAATACCCTCTAGCTCCTCAAGGAGCATAGGTCTTCAATAAACACACGCCAAGTCCTCCAGTCACGTGTCATCAGCTCAAGTTCTTTCTACGTCTTCCTTATCAGTTTCACTAATGTCTACAGCTCTCTTATGCGTGTTTGTTTGTTTGTTGTTTTGTTTTTTGTTCTTTGGTGGGGGTTTACTTCTGCCTCTCTTACCATGGAGGTTCCAGAACAAAGACTGCCTTCTAAAGCTGTCAGTAGTTTTCCTCAATTTGTCTTATCCATCGCCGGCGTATTATTCTCATCTCTTCTTCAGCTGACTAGATCTTGTTATCGGTTCCCCATTAGTGATCTTGTCATACCATTTCAATCCTTCTTTTCTACGCTGCACCTATTTGTAAACGTCTAGCTTGTTGGTTGTTGTTGTTGTTCGTGGTTGAGAGCCATACATGCAATAGGATTGACTTGACATTTGAGTTGAAGATTTACTTTTGTCTTGCACTTGATTTCTCTTTTCTCCATATGTTTCCCAAGGCAATGAACGATCCTCTTGCTTTTTGTATTCTTATTTTGATATCTTTGTCCCTCTAACTTTGTCTATAATTCTTCCAAGATTATATATATATATATATATATATATATATATATATATATATATATATATATATATATATATATATATATATATATATATATATATATATATATATATATATATATATGATTCTACATCTTGTAGTGGTGTTTCTTCAAGTTCAGCCTTGTTATCATTCTCTGCCAGCGTTGCCACTCCTAGGTGGATTCACATAGATCTGGGTGTTTTTATCCTGTCTAGGTTCATTTTCATTCATTAGTTGAAGAACGCCACCTAGATTTCGCCCAAAATAGCCCAAGTCGCCGATATCTAGGTTTTATTTTTTCAAAATTCAGAGTGGTAACGCTGTTCCCTGCATCAATTCTCATTATATACGTCTTTTCCTTGTGTATTTTCAGACCCACTTGTTGTGACCCCTCATAGAGTATTTTCATTTTGTCTTGCATTTGGTTACGTTTATGGGATAGAAGAGCCAAATCATCTTCAAAATCTAGACCGGGAGACCCTCATTACGTTTTTTAACTGCCCGTGATATTTTTAACATTCTTCTGTAAAAATCACATCCATAGCCTCCAGTGCTTTCCCAGCTTACTTACTTACTTAGTCGTTCCTCGTCTACCGTGAGGGGTAGAGGTTTGGAATAGAGAGCGCCATACTATCCTATCGGCTGTCTTCCTCCTGGTCTGGTTCCACTCTAGTCCTCGGTCCTTCAGAGATTGTCTAATGTTGTCCTCCAAGCGGACTCTGGGTCGTCCTGGAGATCTGGATCCCTGGCACTTAGCCTCCCATTGCTGCCGTGGCAGCCGATCTTCTCCCATTCTGCAGACATGGCCAAATCATCTTAGATGTGACTGTTCTATTTGGGTCTGCCGGGGCTGGTTTTCCCAACTTACTCCCTAATATCAGGACTGGTTCTATATAAAATTTAAGAACTCTTTTTCTTACGTCCATTGTATACATATATTTGTATTGCCACATTTATATGCTTGCGTGTATGTTGGTAAATACATTTTGTCTAGGGTGCAAAATATGCCTAGGGCATATTTTTTTGCATAGGGCGCAAAATACTCTGTCACGGGCCTTGTGTGTGCTTTAGCCGATGATAATGACCGAATCAACGTCACCAGGCTGAACTAGCTTTTATATGGTGCAGCAGAAACAGCCACGATTACAAAAATTTGAAGCGATGTACAATGTTTTATATTTATATGCTTTGTAACCTATTCCGGAATATACGTAAGAAAGCCATGAGCAGAGAAATCAAGATTACGTTTTAATAACTGTTTTGCCTTTTTAGGAAACCCAAAATTATGTTTGTTACCTTCAATCTGTTCAGTTCCATTCGAACTATTTGGATTTGAAAATGAGCTTAATCGTTACACATTTAATGAAGCCCAGCAAATAGCTCATTAACATTCTGGTTCGAATGATCAATAAAAGATTCATTAGTGCATAGAAAACCTAACGGATTGTGTAATGATCTCAATTAAGAAAGTGACCTGCAATTTCAGTTCCTACTTTGTCTAAACTGTGTAACGCAACGACTCTTGTTATGTTTAACGCAGAATCCGGCATTAGATTAATGTTCTCTAGGTGTCTCATTTTTGTCCACCCGCTGCAATCCTTATTCATTGCACAAATATTCAGCTTCAGGTATGTCGTTAGAACACGGCTTTTTTTTGTCAGAGTTCAGTCTTTCCAATCAAATGTTGCTGAACAAGTGGTAATCTTAAAACTCCGCACTGGCCACAACAGATTGAGATACCATCTATTCAACAAGCTGAAGATAGGAACTACCGACCAGTGTAACTGTAGCATTGATAAAATGACTGCTGAACATTTACTTCAAAGTTGCCCAACATATGCGGAACAGAGAAAGCGCACATGGCCGATACCAGTACCATTCGTGGAAAAGCTCTACGGGGATTCAAATAGCCTCAAACTGACTACTGCTTTCGTTGAAAACATTCAAGTGGACGTCTGAAAGTGTACGAAGAAGAAGAAGATATCAAAGCTAACCAACTGAGAACATTTTTTTAAATCCAGACACCTACCTAGAGGAACTTTCGACAAACAAACAAAAAATGTAAATTCAAACCTTTGGCCAGGGGCTGACCGAATGGTCGAGGAGAACTAGTAATCTACGTCGAATGGCTGGTTTGGGGCCAGTGACCTAGTTCATAGGGAACTCAGATAATATCCAGTCCCGCTATCATCCTTGACTGTCATCAAGGATCAAACCAGCATGATCACGTGAATAAACTATTCCAGGCTCAGAATCTCGAAGATATTCAAGTGATAGCATTTCCTATTTCAAAATGAGTGGACACGGCCATCACTGTACAATGTGTCTGCTTTTGAGCTCTGCCAGGTGTCCCCCACAACTACATTTACCAGACCACAAGGTCTTTTGCATTTGGACTTACTCCCTAATATAACCGACGGACCTTGTGTCCAAGTTGAACGCGGCGTGCTTCACAAAAAAAAAACGAGACAAAACTCCTATTTTAAAAAAATTACCCCCGCCCCCTCCTCTTGACAGTAACGTTTACAAACTAAAGGAGCGCCCGATGTGATCATTCATCATCATCATTTTTTTTATTTTTGCTATTCTTACAGAGCATGGAGCCGCCGCCACGGCAGGTACCCCCCTCCCCCCTCCAGGAAGCCTGCACAAAGCATCCACTTGCTCTTACAGCAGTGATTTATGTATCAATTTGTTTTACATGATGAAATTGCCAGCCTCATGCATAACCTCATGTAAGCATGCCTGAGGTGGAAGAAGTAGCCCTATTCATCTCGAGTCCCATAAGAGACTCCCAGGAACTACACAAGTCGATGTGTCCATTGCGCTGTTGAAAATCGCTTACTGTGACGAAATGGACGACCTCTATCGATCTTTGGTTCTCTCCGGCAGTATCGGTACATTTGTGGTACTGATTTTTATTATGTGCTGTCAGTTATCGCACTTTTCTTTCTTTATTTTTCTGCTAAGTAGCATATATTTGATTTTATCAAGTCACCCTGTAGGTGATAAACATCACATTTGCTTGACGCTACCCAGATTTGTGGTTATAGGCGGGGCAGATTAACACGTACATCGGTCAGCGCTATCGGCTTAAATCCCCGATAAGACCCGGAGTTTGCGTACTCATACGACAGATAACGAGATTACTGTCTCAGTGACACCTGTGGGCAGACAAGAGTGATATAATCGCTTACGGTCACTTGGTTAAAAGTAATCATGGATTTATTACATTTTAGACAATATGAGTCTACAAATGTGTTGGTGAGAGTGTATGTAAGACATCATATTCCCATATATGGGAGACGTGACCTTTTACAAAATTTTTCCATGTAGGAAATATTTTGAAAGTGCCACACCCGACTTGTTTGAAATGATTGGATCTTTCTGATTAGATTCATAACAACATTGAGGGGAATATAGCCTGACCATTTTCGCAGTTTTATGTCACTGTGAATTTCAAGCTCGCCAAGACAACACCAGACCTCGCCAAAGTGAAGAATAGATTCATAATTCCTATTTGTTAACTGGACCTTTTATTGGAGAACCAAATAAGACTATTAAAAGCACCGGAACTCTCTACATGTTAATAAAGAACACCGGGACTAGGAAACTGAAGAAACACGGAGTCAGAAAGCGAATCGATTGTAGATTTACAGCATCCTAGACGCGTGTAAGAGAACGATTCGTCTCTTTTATTCATCTGAGCGACAAGTCTGTAGCCAGGATTGGCGTAAGTTATGATTTACATTTCATATTTTATTACTAACATGTGAACTAACATACATATGTATATATTACCATGTGAAGTTTAATGTGTGAAACTCGCTATTGGATGTCAAAGTCATTTGTGGCTAGCAACCTCAGTATCTAGAATGATGACTCATGAACCACCGCTGCACGGGCTGGTGATTGCTTTATTGATAGTTTCGTAAAGAGAACTAAATAACATAAAGTAGTTCCAGGTTCCCTATGGAGCAGGGAGAGAAAGATGAAAGAAATGATGTACATTCTAAGTATAATACTTACATTTTCAAAGCAGTGTAAATGTCCCTATAAACATATTCACTTTAAAATTAATGTAAGTTTTCAAGCTTTAAACCAGTGTAAATGTCTATGTGAAAATATTCATTTTAAATTAATAGAAGTTTCAAACTTTTCCATAAGTGTAAATGTAAATGAAACATAAATGAATTTATATTGTGAACACTTTTCAAACAGTGGAGATGTAAATGTAAAACATATTATATCTGTACGTTTAACCTTTTCATTTAAATGTAATGTAAAGCTTGTGACATGAAAATTGAGCATCTTGATCGGTCCATTTTAATCTCACTGGCACCCCTCTTTCTTTGTCAATCTAAATTTCTCAACGTGTTTCCTTGATTAGCATGCACAAAGTTATCGCGCAAACAGTCATGCCTTTCGCTAACCTGTCTTGTTTCTAGTTAGCCACGCCTACCTGGTTTTTTCACGCGATATATATAAGCAGATATTGTGATTCATTAACTGTCATTTCTTCATAAGGGGGCGGGCTAGGGCGTATGCTGGCTGTCAGATTACTCACGTCCGGCATGTTCGCTGAAGATCTGAAAACCTTTTGTTGTAGATTAGCACCAGGTAACTGAGCAGACAGGAGACACGGGAAAGAAATCTCCGATGAACCGGGATCAAAAGACGACTGCTCATGAGCAAAAGTCTCTCTGGTCGGGGAAAGTGTGAAAATATCCTTTCATTCAAAATCGACCGCAGTTTTCCCACATAAACGGACAGACACGTGAAAAATCACACTAGCTTACGATTTCTTTCCCATTTCAAATATATAGTCATGCTCACCAAACTCTGGTATCAGTTGCCTACAGGATTTCTTGAATGGTCTAGCTCGCATTTTTAGAGCCTTATTTTTCATTTGGAGTCTCATAATGCGTGGAGATTAATTCTTGTTTCCTGTTTTGCGGTAACTAATAATATTATTAGCATTTAAGTGTTTTATCGTGTTAAGGTTTTTCATTATATTTCACTGGGATTTTTGTGCTAAGTTGAATAACGTATTAAATAAATTTATAGCCAAATTTTCTCCAGCCGTAACGTAATTTAATTTCTCGTTATTTCCTCAGTAAGAGAGGCTTTAAATTAATTAATAGATGCTAGGCGGTTGTGACGACTTGGCCAATCTTCTCTTCATTTTTTTTATTATTTACGTGACATCATTTTTTTCCCATCCTCAATGCATGATCGCAAAGTCACGGGAAGTGTCACTTGCGGAAATTCTCCTAGCGTTCGGTATTTTCTCCTCGCGTTTAATGCTATTTTTAGATACGACGTCATTGTTGACCAATGACCTCGGTAGCAAGAAACCCGTTTTAATTTAGGACTGCTTAAACTTGGGAGAACCAGTTTAGGTCACTTAGGAAAACATCACGTGACTTTTAACATTATTGATTGGAGCGTCTAAACGAGGCTAAGGTCACATGATGCACGCTACGGATCACGTGTCCAAGCGGAAATGACCCGCTAAAAGGCGGCAAAGCCAGCATTTTTTCACTTACGCCCCAGGTAACCAAGAAAGCTAGACCTAAACCAGAATCGGCGAATTCTTGCATTAAAAGCACTGAAGCCACGTGTCTAAATTGCGGGTTAGCGTCCATCTTTGAGTAGGTAAGTGAAATCTCGCTAGAATATAATGTGATGAAATGTGTAGTACCTTGCAAAATCGACGCAAGATTGGTATGTTTACTTTATTCATATTTTTGTTTTACGATCACATCCAGCCGCATGTGATCGGGTATATTTTATGATCCCACGGGATATGTACAACATGTTCATAATAATGTATAACGGGAATATATATATATAGCTATTAATTTCCATATTATTTGATTATTTTCGACCCGACGTTTAGACTAACGGAAATTAATATTAACGATAATGTTGACAGACCGTGACATATATTCATTATAAATTATATGACGATGCGACCAGACATGAAGTGTTGTCATAATGTTGTCAGACAGTTCTAAAACACGGATGTCCAATTAATTGTTAAATTCATCATAATGACATGACGATTAGGTTAGAGGCACAGAACTAGAATACTGTTGCCGACATTTCTATGATAAATTTGGTGGGTTTAACTGACATTTATAATAATTCATCGGGTTAAGTTGACGATAAATCAGTCTAAAGAATTATAATACTGCCACTGGGGCAGAGTAATATAATAAAAGACAGACAGGAGAAACTTGAATTCAAGATTAGACTCTAGACATATGATGTTAGAGACTAAAATCTGAGATGACTGGCAGAAGGACGGCTTAGGGAAAGACTGCTTTCTAAAGCTAGTAAATTAATGAAGCCGTCGTATTTGTCTTCAGTCTATGGTGGAGCCTTGCACGACAGTCCAATCTCAGAGCAGAATACGGAGTCGAGCACAGAGAAGGAAAATCCGAACCATTCAAGACCTACCTGGGGCAACGTCAGGAGACCGGAGAACTAACCTCGCTTCACTATCAGCCGGGGGCTGAAAAGCTAAGTCCCATTCAAAAGGGAACCCACTAAATCAATGCCACATAGTTTTGTCATCCATGATGAAACACACGTGAATTGTGAGACACACATTACATACCGCAGACACTAATTCCATCGACAATACTATCATTCACCATCTATTCATTTTATTGCAATAAACCAATTGGGTGTATATACTGTACCCCATGCTTTGTTCCTTCCATTAGATGTTGAATATTGTCTATGTTTATCTTCCTTTATAAGGGAGGGGGGGGGGCTCGTAAAATATAATATAAATTAAAGAATAATAATAATAGATAACTGAGAAGGGGACGACGGTAGCGAGAGACCAAATATCTCCTTACAATCTTTTCCAGACCTGTCGAGTTAGGAGAATTTACCCTCTTCATCACCCTTCGGAAGTGGGAAAACCCAGCACGGATTCCTTGAGCCAAATCTTCCACATCAGATCTATTATTTCCTCTAAATAATTCTCTTATCCTGTAAACGCTACGTGACACTGGTGTCTCGGTCCGGGATTTGAACTTATGTATTTTATCATACCTCTGGGATAGTATCATTCATTCAGTCATTACAGTATACCATTTTAACACATGTATTTTCACACAGTGAGCTCTAGAAAGACAGAAAACATTTTTTCTAGAATTTCAGGCATTGATTGGTGAATCCCTTTATTTATGTTGTATTTAATTAAGTTAGTTCATGATTTGTATTTCATTGAATTACAGACCTTAAGTCTCCATAACTGTAGTAATTTCATTCTACAGCAGTCTGATAAATAATTAGTATTTACTTGTTGTTAGAAATACTATTGGAAGGTAGCACTAGCTTACTCAGTGTGGACTTTAACTGCAAAAGATGGCTGAAATAGTTAAGCTTAAGGCAGCACTAGGGGAGGCCGGTCGAGATCTAGGTTATAGTGGGGTGGACCTTGCAAATTATGTCAGTGTCGAGACTGATAAGTATTACGCTCGAGAAACAGCGAAAGCTGAAAGAGAAGAGCGAATAAAGTTAGCAGAAATAGATGAGAGGATAAAAGCTGTAGACGCTAGAGAAAGAAGCGAGAGAGATGAACGCGAGCATGCATTGAAGATGAAGCAGTTAGAGATGCAGGGACAAGCACAAAGAGTTGAACCGGTAGCCGGTGCGACCGCATCTACCTCCTCAGGCAACCTATCACCACGGTCAGATGATATGCCCTCCTTGCACGCAGGGGGCACCGGACCTTTGCCATCCTCACTCATGTCAACTTTGGGACCCTTGACGTTTCCATTCGAAGCTTTCTCGGAACAAGCCGACTCGATCGATAGGTATCTGGACAAATTTGAGAAGTTTGCCACCACGTTTGGTTTGGAGAAGAGCAAGTGGAACCTGAAACTGTCGCAAGGGCTTAGAGGAACTGCTTATGACGTGTATAGCAAGCTTCCTCCAGGTTTACAGGATGACTACGACTCTTTGAAAAAGGCACTATTGGTTCGTTATGAGCTACATGCTGACGCCTATAGGAAGAGGTTCCGTAACTCTAGTTGGGAAGTCGGAGAGAACTTTGCTCAATTTGCTGCTAGACTGGATTCGTACGTGGAAAAGTGGGGTGCCCTAGGGAATTTTTCTCATGATTGGGAAGGTCTGAAGGAGATGGTCGTTATTGAACAACTGAAGGACACCATGACTTCCGACATGAGAAGATTTCTGACAGAGAATGGGGCCAGCACTTTAGAATCCATCGTCCAGTTGGCGGAACGTTATCAGGCAGCGCTAACGGAGAATGACCCATCCCGGTGGAACCAACCGGAAGAATTATCGAGGCCGACACCTCAGGCACTCTTGGACCCCCAAATGAATCTACCTTACCACAACTTCAAAAAGCATGACAAGCCAGACTACAAGACTACTCAGAGATCAGCTTTCCAGCCTCAGAGGCGGGGAGAAAAGTGGTGTAAGACGTGTAAACTAAGCAACCACAATACTGCCGAGTGCAGAAGGAAAAACCCTCCACATCATGTTGCATGTTTACAGGTGAGGGCTGTTGACAGGAAGGAACTGACAGTGGGTCAGAATAGCCTCCATCACCCACCTATACAGCACAAAATTTTCTTTAAACCATTTGGCAGCAAAGTTTTCCTACCACCAAATTATACAGAGAAAGTTCACGGGTCATACTCGGCTATTTCCTTCCGAGAACAGCCTAGCAGTAACATTCTGTTTAGTACACATTCATTACGACAGAGAGAGTTACAGCCACTGAGGCTAAACCACACGGGAAAACTATATTTACTTATAAAATTTCAAGGACAGTGCCACCACATAGAACAAACTTATTCCAAACCCATACCTGCAGTAAGAAGAGGAATACCCAGGGGAAAAATAATCAACGCACCAATTCGGCGACTCCCGAAAAATAGCAGTTGCCTAAACGGAGAGTCTGGGGCTGAACTGGACAAATAATAGGACTATAAATAGTCTTAAATAACTGTGTGATTAATTCCAGGGAATGTATGCAGCGTCGGCAGAGGGGGTAAGCAAATTTGAAAGTGAGCTCACTGTATGTGTGTAGTGTGTGAACGGAACGAAAGAACTTATTTCTTAATTTACTACTAATATAAAATCTTTTATTATTTATCTCTCACTAATCTGAGTGTTCACGGGATAGTTAGATCCAGGACTTATTCTTTACCCGTCCTGACTGCCCCTACTCCCATTGTTAATTATTTTGATCTTTTGGGCATATTACCTCGGTTGGGATCTTTGCTAGTTTCCTTATACCAGAGGGAGGGCCTATCAGATCTATATTTTCATTTCTCTTATGTAATTAAAATTTATGGATGTACTACTTTTCTTGATGTTGTGATATTTCTGGTGAAAAATAAACATAATAAACCTTAAGCTATCGTGTAGTCAAACCCCTGCCCTTATATGTTATCCATAGTTTGTTTACACGTCTGTACGTATTACTGTCAGAAAAATTGTGTGTACGTGAGTGTGTTGTGACTCGTACTTGGTACAAGTGAGAAAGTGCGTCTACCTTTAAAAGAGTCGTAAAAGATAGGCTGGATTAGAGCAATTACTCAATCCAAGACCGTTCTTTCTCTTACACCATTTCTCCTCGTGAAACAGGGACTATCTCTTACACCTTCTTCTCACATAGCTATCACTCATTACCTCTGCTAGTACGGGACCATAAATAACTCAGTCCTATCTTCTCAAAAATTACGACAAAGCTAAAGCTATTCAGTTTAAATGTAAAGGAAGTTTTATCCCGAGGGATTAAATCTAATTCTCATCGAGGGTAAATTTTGATATCGGATTGTAGAATAGACAGGGGGGGGGGGGCGGCACATAAATGTGTCGGAAAAACGCCATACTCAGAAGAGCGTTTCGTTTCTATTTCTATTACCAGTTATTGGTGGTACCAGCAGAAAGTACTTTCTCTGGAACCAAGAGAAGGTAGAAGTGGACTGACGTTTTGCGAGACGCCATCATAAGAGGGTCTTAGGGACAGACGCAGAACCAACTTAGCCGTTACTCCTTGGCGTTCTGGGAACGTGCGGCGCCTGACCTTGGACCAGAGACAAGCGAGAGCAGAGTGGAAAGGAACTGACCCAGCGGGAGAAGAAACTACCATTGTCAGCTAAGTGAAAATATCCGCTGCCAAAAGTGACCTCCTTTATTCAGTTAAATCCCATCCAAGTGATGAAACCTTTTCCATAACTATTCAAATTATTTTCCAACTGTTAAAATCTAAAGTGATTACTAAATTTTGTTATTTGTAATGTTACAAATTTAACTTCGATTCAATCCTTTTAAATATACTACATGTTTGTCTCAGTCAAAGTTACTAAACACACACTCTAAACAGAGCTATATATATATATACATTATACTAATAATTTCACTGATTAAATCAGCGGTGGGGGCTTAACGAGCTAGAGTAAACCATTGCTAAATTCTTCATAAAAGTGTCGGCAGATTATAGAATTAACGTGCTTAGCGACAGCCAGCATTGTTTTCGCTTATCTGAATAGCTTATGAAGACTCCCATGTGATAGAAGCTTTACTACTCTTCTATTGACATTTCTGCCAAGAGTAATCTTGTGTAAGGATAGACTCCATTGAAGCCAATAATAGATACTCTTGAGTTTTGGCCACTGTTGGACCTCTACTGCAAAGCAGGGGAGGCAATACCGTCCCAATTGGGCGACTTGTCCCAGATTATAGAACCTGTCTAGTAATTCCCTAGACGCGATTGACATAAATTTCAGACTAGCTGAAATAATATCGCCAAGAGTGTGTTATAGTAAGACTGAGCATTCATTGTATGTATAAATAACAGTAAAAATAACTTTGTGAAGAATAATTGAATGAAACAAAATTTCTTGTACACTAAAGATAAAGTTAAAGAAATAAGAAGTTCACTTGGTGTGGCAAATTAAGTGTTGTAAATTTGGTGTTTAGTTGTTAGTAGCTGTTGTAATCGTGTGTAGCTTTGTAAACAGACTAGTCCCAAAACCTCCATGCTATTTATCGTAATCTAGGCCGCGAACTCGGGTTTTCAGGCAAAGAACTTTTTGACTTCGTGCTTACTTCGAGTAATCTTGTGTAAAGACAGACTCCATTAAAGCCTATAATAGATACTCTTGAGTTTTGGCCACTGTTGGACCACTACTGCAAAGCAGGGGAGGCAATACCGTCACACTTACGTTTGCTAATTGTATTAAGTTTACTTTCTCCTTTTCATCAAGCCGACTTCAATCAATCAATACCCTTTATCTCCCCGAGGAGTATAGGCCTTCAACAAACATATGCCAAGTCTTCCTGTCCTGTGCCATCCGCTCGTTCTTTTCATGTTTTCCTCAACATTTTCACGTCTGTATCCAGCTCTCTTCTCCATGTGTTTTTTGGTCTACCTCTGCCTCTCTTTCCTTGTGGATTCCAGATCAAGGACTGCCTTGTAATGCTATCAAAGGTCTCCTCAATGTGTGTCCTATCCATCGCCAGCATCTTCTTCTCAACTCTTGTTCCACTTGCACTTGTCTGGTTCTTGTCATCAGTTCCACATTTGTGACTTTGTCATACCATTTCAGTACTTATATTCTACGCAAGCACCCGTTTATAAAAGTCTGTAGCTATTTGGTTGTTGTTTTTGTTGCTCTCCGTGTCTCAGAGCCATACAATAGGACTGACTTGACATTTGAGTTGAAGATTTTTATTTTCGTGCAATGAAAGCTCCTCTTGCTTTTTGTATTCTTATTTTGATATCATTGTCTGTCCCTCCAACTTTGTCTATATTACTGCCAAGATATGTGTACGATTCTACATCTGTTAGGGGTGTTTCTTTAAGTTCAACTTTGTTATAATTTCTTGCATTTATTCTCATAATCTTTTTCTTTTCCCTGTGTGTTTCGAGCCCACTTGTTGTGGCCTCTCATCGAGAATTTTAGTTTTCTCTTGCATCTGACTATGGTTATGGGACAGAAGAGCCAAGTCATCTGCAAAATCCAGATCATCAAGCTGTTTAGTCAGATTCCACTGGATTCCATTTCTGTTGTGTAATGTCGATGTTTTCATAACCCAATCTATTGCTAGTAAGAAAAGAAATGGGGACAAGAGGCATCCCTGTCTCACTCCCGTTCTAATCCTAAACTGGTTTTGAAGAAATCATGGATTAGGTATGATGAACGAGAATGGGGAACTATTAGCGAACTTCTGTGCTTCAAATCAACTAGCTATAGGAGGAAGCATATTTCCACATAAAAGAATACATAAAGCAACATGGATATCACCTGACCACAGAACTGAGAATCAGATTGATCACAAATGCATAAGTAAGAAGTTTAGGTCATCATTGCATGATTAAAAAGTATGTAGAGGAGCAGATGTGGTATCATACCACCATCTTCTGTTGGCTAAAACAAAATTAAAACTCAAGAAATTTACAACAGCATATAGCTTTAGACAACAGTATAATGTGGGATATCTAAGAAATCAGGACATAAGAGAAAATTTTCAAGCCGACTTAGGTTTTGTTATATTCGTTAGTTTACCACGCTTGTTACCTTAAAGAGAACTGATGGCAGAAAGTAAACACGTATCACGGTTGGAGGCCGGGTTGTGGGGTTAGCCAAAAAAGTTTCCGACTCCTGAAATTCCAGAAGTCCAAATATGACTCCCGACTATAGTTTTTTACTAGTCATATGGCATACAATTCGGAATCTGGATATATTTTACCGACTCCGACTCCACTAAAAAACGACCGACTGTCGCGAGAGGTTCAGATGTTATTGAGAATGTAAGATATCCTGGACAAAAAGATGTATCAGATGATACCAGGATAGTGCCAGAGATAAGAGACTGGTCTTACAAGAAATACCCCCTTCTCTGAAAAGAGTAAAGGTGTATTGACAATCAAAGGTAGGATCAGCTGTATAAACCTTCAGGTATTATGATAGTGTTGGTTCCTGAATGTCTATGTGCTACCTCTCAAGATTCTCCCTTGAAGAATGTTTATTATTATTATTTGTATTGACTTTGCTAGGGGATTAATTAATTAAATGGGTAACTATCTATATATATATATATATATATATATATATATATATATATATATATATATATATATATATATATATATATATATATATATATATATATATATATATATATATATATATATATATATATATATATATATATATATATATATATATATATATATATAATATATATATATTATATATATATATATATATATATATATATATATATATATATATATATATATATATATATATATATATATATATATATATATCAACCAGAACTTGAACTCAATTTAAATAATTCAGCAAGACTGATTGTACATATTTACAATTTATTGAACCTATACCGTTTATCTTTTCGGATAGGTAACTTAAAAGAATTCAAATGTTTTTACATAATAAAATAAATAAACATGGAATGTCAATTTTCAAAATAGATCCATATGATGACTTTCTTTTCAATTATTACGTATCTAAATGGATCAATTTCCTATTAAATATTAATTATCTATTACACATAGGTTTTGTCACTTTCACTGGACTGTGGAGTTAGTAATCATTTTAATAATGTCCACCATGAGTCATCACTCACTAGGTTTGTGTTATTTGAATTTTATTTATTAAATATAGGCTCTGGATATGCTGACCAGTGGATTTGCTTATCCACTTATCTGCTATGTTGAGATGAATCCTCTCTAGCACTGAACACTCCAGATCTGAAGCTCCAGGCTGGGAAATCCTGGTAACTAGTTCTATGATCATCAAGAACTTTTGCATCCGCAGAGGTGGATGTCTCGTACAATTTTGGTAGTTGCAGGATAAAACCTAGAACAAAATCAAACACAACCTCTATATGTTCCATCACTACCCTATCATCACATACAAGGGACATGACGAACAGTGTCAGACATTGTGCTAACATATGCACAGGACAATTTACCTCGATGTCGTGAAACATTCTAAATCCACATATCTAAATTAAAAAGTAAATGTAAAGCCTAACGAATTAATTCAATAAAAGGAAAGAAGAATGGTAAAAGAACAGTGCGGTCACAATAGCGTACGCCTGTGTTATAGAACGTCATACTAGCTAAAAAGAAAACCCCTTTTTATGCTCCGTCTGCATAATTGTAACGCTTTCACGTTTACTAGTAAAGCCTACTGCATCAAATACACGCGTTTCTAAAAAGAAAACTGGTACTGTGCTTCTTAGAAAACCTTGAGATAGACACACTGCGTAATGACCTAGATTAATATTACATTAATGTCATTTATGCACTACGTAAACGAAAAGACAGACAAGCTTAGAGAGAGAGAGAGAGAGAGAGAGAGAGAGAGAGAGAGATGTACGGAGGAACGCATGCAATACTACCACCGTCTCGCGATATGAAATTAATGCCACCCCACGCGAAAGGCAGGCAGACTTGCTTTTTTTCAAATAAACAGTAATAAAAAACACTACCCATACGAGGTAAGGTTTTAAAAAAAAACATGGTTAATGCTTATTAGGAAACATGACACAATACTGTTTTACGTCTGAAATCCTGACATTAGCCTGACAGTACAGAAGACACCCCATCGTATCGAAGTGAGTGGGTGGTAGAAGAAAATACATATTTTGAACGAAGCCACTTGGCTCCATTAAACTTATATATTTGGGTGCCTTAGGACTTGCTGACAAAGAATATGTTAGGTGTTAAGCAAATAGTCTAATAATTAACAAATTATAGCCAAAATACTATAGTGGTGTTGTCTGACAACACAGGATCATATTTGCTCATAATGGCGTGTTTGGACACTGCTTTAGAGGAAATGAGGCCACCACGTTAAATCCGATTTGATTGGCTAGAATTATATGTAAGGCTAAACATGATTAGTCGATTGCAAATACTATTTTTGGTTGTTAATGGAAACGATAGTAAGTGTACTTTTTTTCAAAAGCTTTTGTAAACATGGTCTCATTGGCTAGACCATTTAATATAGTCAATTAGGAGCGTCGGTTCAGTGCCACTTTTTGAAATTAAACTGTGTAGAAGCAAGTGCGTTGAGAACCAGTTCATATTTTTCTAATGAAAGCCTGGGACAGAGGCAGATCGGAATTGTGCCATAACTCATCGCCAGTCAACGTATTTGTTTAATATTTCCTTGAATTGTGGTAAGCTAGACATATTTGATCTCTTTTAGATGAAAATTGAATGTGAATTGGTAATTTATGTCTGTATGTCTGTGGTTCAGTAGCAAACATGAGGCAAAGCCTAGATATTGCTCCACAATGTAAAAAACTTGTCGGAGAGGAGTATAACTGCCTGGGATTGCCAAATAGTACTATGACACCTATCTTATTGAATAGAAGGAAATAATGTTGGAATTGCAGAGGCGTTGTAACCATTAGGGAGAGGAATACTGGTGTATACTGTTACATGAGAAGCTAGCAGTTGGCCTACCGCGCTGAACTCGGTGTTTGTTATGTATTGTGCTTCAGTGTGGAAATAGATTATAAATTAGTTCTGAAGTAGGAGGTACAACCTTCTTGTTTCAGGGACCGTGGTACTAACGTATTAAAGCAGCACCTGGTCTGGGTTTTGCTGAATCCAGAGGCTGGTAGCATACTCCTTGGTCAAGATATCGACCAGTGTTGTTTCTCAAGGAAACGGTGAAGCAAGCGAGCAGTGGAGACTGTTTCCTGCCGCCCACACAGAAGTTAAGATTTCGTTGGCCAGAGCAGCTCAATCTTGTGTACCCCCCCCCCCCCCCTCAAAAATTGACTTTACATTAAATCAAGAGGGACATTTATTTGGTTCAAATAAAGGAAACTGTGAACCTTTCCAATATTATTTCCACCAGAAACAAACACTTGAAGTCATGATGACAAACAACAACCTAGCTTGAAAAGCCAGTATTACCTCATAGTACTACATCACAACTTACACACATATTGTAATAATAATATATGTCAATACAAAGATCCTATCTATAAATTGTGTACATACAACTTGTGATTACATTTGATTGTGATTCCTGGTTCACTTTGTAGTTGAATCAGGATATCTATTATTGAAAGGAATTAATACATATTTTTAAAAGTTGACACTTGACTTATTAAGATAGTCTTATAGAGTGTTCTATGTATGTGAGTGTCACAGTGTTGTAAAGTATTGTGGGTTAAATTAAATTGTTTATCTGTCTGTTGGTTGTTGTAAACATACACTTCATCACTATCATAACCCTAGACATTCAACGTAGTCATCACATATATTCCAGAATAAGTCTGACTGAGGTCTAAATGTGGTAGCAAAGTAAGGTCATCTGTAATACACCACACTTATTAGATACAGATACCTTCACAGCTGATCTCAGTCAGTACACTAAGTCCCCTATAAATATTTATATCATCCCACTTTACCACATATATTGGGGTCCTGTCCGGGATTTTGTATCTTCTTCTATTATATTAAGGTGACCAGACGTCCCGGTTTTTCCGGGACAGTCCCGGTTTTCGACCATTTTTGATAATTTGTCCCGACTTTTTTTCGATACAATCCGGGACGCCAATTTGTCCCGGTTTTGGACGAATTTGCCAATTTGGCATAAATCTCACAGATTAAAAAAAAAATTATTATTCCGTGGCTGACGAGGGAATTTTTAATTATTAGTGAACTGGCGCCGAAACAGCACAAGAGGTTGTCAGGACCGCGAATTAGTTTGGTAGTTCCAATGTGATATTCGCAATTATTTGAAATTTTAGGTAGTTGTAAAGTGCCAAGATTTTGCGTACGGTATACGTTAGGTGTGACCTAGAAAAGTCTACATTTATTTCTGTACTGACAGATGCATCCAACCACAAAGAATTCAAGATTTTTTCCTTTGCTTGTCAGATACTTTGATCACAGTAATGGAGTGAAAATTAAAATATTAGAGTTAAAGTCATTGCCAGGTGAAACGTCTGATATTGTAAGTAGTTTTCTTAATGACTGCATAACTGAAAATGGTTTAGACAGTAAAGTAGTTGGATTATGCGCAGACAACACAAATTCCAATTTTGGAGGTGCTGAAAGGAAAGGACAGAACAATGTTTTCAAAAAACTGCAAGAAAACCTTGGACATGGTCTTATAGGAGTTGGGTGTGCAGGTCATATTTTCCACAACACTGTTCGAACAGCTGCAGATGTACTGCCTGTTGATGTCGAGCTGATTATTGCTAAAATTTATCTACTCTTCAAATCATACACAGTACGAGTTGAAAGACCCAAGGAGTTTTGCCAGTTTGTGGAAACAGACTTCCAGATGATCTTAGGTTATGCTCAGACTAGGTGGCTTGCTCTGCTGCCTGCTGTTGAAAGGGTTCTTCAGATGTTCCTGCCTCTAAAATCATATTTTCAATCTCAAGACAGATGCCCAGTTTTTATACAGACATTCTTTGAAAATCCTCTATCTGAGGCATGGCTTGTTTTTGTTCACAGTCAGGCCTCTCCATTCCATGAAGTAGTGCAAAAAATAGAGGGACAGACGGTCACCGTGTTTGATGTCATTGACAGCATCAACAGGTTGAAAACTATTTAAGTCTAAACTGGAAGACTGTTTCTTGCCATCAAGAGTTAAGCTAATCCTTGAAAAGCTGGAAATGGAAGGACTTCCAACGGAGGATGTGAAAAAGTTTCATGCTAACGTTTCTTCGTTCCATGAAACAGCTTTCAATTATTTGAATAAATGGGCTGCAAAATATTTTCAAGACCTAGAATCCTACAGCTGGGTAACGCTGAACAGAATACCAATTTGGGCAGATATTGAGATATCATCATCACTAGTGATTCAAACATTACCTTCAGCCCACTTTGCAGAAACTGAAATTTATGACGAATATGTCTATATGAAGCAGTTTGTTACTTCTCAGAAAATTAGTGAATGGAGTGCCAAAAAAACATTGCCACCACAACGTTGGATTGAAATGGTTTCCCACTTCAAAAACAATAATGTGACATTTTCAAATATTTTGAAGTTGGCAGAGTTTTTTTTTCTATCTACCTGGAACAAATGCTGCCACAGAAAGAGTGTTTTCTTTGATGAACAGCTTATGGGCAAGTGATAAAACACAGCTAGGTGTTGAAACTTTGAAAGCTATGTTGACAACCAAAGTGAACTGTGAGGAAACATGTGTCGAGTTTTTTTAAGATGCTGCTTGCAAAGAAGGACCTATTGATAAAAATCCACTCATCTGAAAAGTACAGTAACTCAGCTTCACCTTAAGTAAAGATTATTGATGTTTTTCTCTCTAATTAGTTTAAGTAGTTAAACTTATACAGTAAAATGTATGTTATTCAATGTTATTCAAATGCATATATAAAATGTATATTATTTTAAATTGACATCAACTTGATTTTTCCGGGACATGTCCCGACTTTTGACCTTTTCTTTATCCTTTTGTCCCGTTTTTTTGCATCGAAATAGGTCAAATCTACTATTTTGTCCCGGATTAGGGTTTTGAAAATATGGTCACCTTAATTATATATATTGGGGGTAATTCACTTCAGGGAATAATAAAAAATTAAAAGGTATCCTGGGGTGAAAATAAATAAGGTTGAGCTCTCAGTGCCTGTGGTTGTCCTTAGATAATTAGTTATAGATTGACTTGTTTAAGTTAGACATTGTATAAATTTGCCTGTTAGAAAATGGCCGACCTGGCAAAATTTCGATCTGCTGCTATGCAGGCTGCTAAAGAGTTAGGAATGGACGGGCAAGTTATGATTGCTTATGTCACTACTGAATGTGACAAATATATTGAACGTGAAGAAAGAAAATTTGAAGCAGAAAGAAAATTAGAATCGGAAAGATTAGAAAAAGAAGCTGAAAGAAAGTTAGAAGCAGAAAAAGAAATTAAGAGGTTGCAGATTGAGGCTGACAAGGAGGCTAGGGCATTAGAGGCTGAGGCTAAGAAGTTACAATTAGAGGCTAAGGCTAAGAAGTTACAATTGGAGGCTGAGGCTAAGAAGGTCCAATTGGAGGCAGAAAGAGAAGAAAAAAGACTGACTGCCGAAAGGGAAGACAAAAGATTAGCTGCAGAAAGGGAAGCAGAGGATAAGAGATTACAAAGGGAACATGAGTTACGACTAAGGGAGTTGGAATTTCAAGGCCATGCTCCTGAAAATGGTTCCAGTCCCTTTACCTCTGATGCCTCTGCTAGTCAGGGAGCCTCAACCTCAGCTATGAACTTTCATTTAGATCATTTTGTTGAGAAAGAAGATGATATCGAGAGCTATCTAAATAGATATGAACTATTAGCTACCACGTATGGGTTAGAGAGAGAAAGGTGGAGCTTAAAGTTATCTCAAGGGCTTCGTGGTACGGCTTATGATGTTTTCGCCAAAATGAGCAGAGATGATCAAGAAAATTATGACATGCTAAAGCAGGCTCTTTTGTTAAGATATGAAAAGAATGGTGAATTTTATAGAAAAAAATGTAGGAATGCTAAACTACTGTCAGGTGAAACCTATCACCAGTTCTCTGCACGGTTAGAGACATACTTGGAGAAATGGACTTCTCTGGGGAAAACCCAAGATCTTAAGGAAATGATCCTTATAGAACAACTAAGAGAGTCCATGGCTCCAGACCTGAGAAAGTTTCTCATGGAACAAGGTGCAGAGAGGCTGGGTGAGTTACTAAATGTCACTGAAAGGTATCAGGCAGCTCAAGCAGAGGTAACAAGTAATAAAAAGAAACAGGTAGATAATTTTAAGGCACCACAGAACTTTAATAAATTTGATCCTAGAGATCAGAACAAAGGTAAGCACCAGTTTGATAGGCCACGGTATGACAATAAAAATAAAACCCCACAATTCGATGAAAGGAAATATGATGAAAGAAAATCTTTCAACCAAGGAAGGAAGTGGTGTACTAAGTGTAAGATGAACAATCATACCACTGAAAATTGTAGGAATAAAACTCCTCGTTTTGCTGCTATGAAATCTGGGAGAAGGGAACAAAGGTCAAACCTGAGGAACTACAGGAACCGTACCACCCCCAGTGTGTGAAGATGTAATCTGTAATGGTGTCACCATAAGGTGTTTATATGATACAGGTTTAGATTATGATTCAGTTGTGAGTTCTCACCTGGTGCAAGCAGATCAATACACCACAGAAACAGTGGAGATTCAAGCTGCAACCAAGGAAGTAGCGACCATGACACTCCCTATCGCTAAGATACATGTAAAAACGCGATATGTGGAGGGAATAATCAAAGCAGCAGTGATAAATGAACCAATCTACCCTCTGATATTGGGGTGTAGATATGTCTTCTTGGGGAATCCCAAGAGACCTGTGATATTGGCAACGGTGCAGACCAGATCACAGTCCAAAAAGGAGGAGGAAAATCCAATAAATACTCATCCAGATGAGATGAGGAAGGCACAGGCGGAGGACAAAACACTCAAGCCGTGTTTCAAGAAGTTGCCCAAATCTCATACACCTCCAGGCAAGGGAGAATTTTATATGAAGAACAAGCTGATTTATAGGAAGGCTGGATCTGAATCCAATGGTCACGGACAGCTGGTCCTTCCCACTTCATATAGGACTAAAGTGTTGGAACTAGGGCATGCGATTCCCTTCAGTGGTCATATGGGGATCAGCGCAACAGGACAGCGTATAGCTTGTCACTATTTCTGGCCAGGGATAACTGAAGATATCAAACGATATGTAAAATCCTGTCCAGAGTGCCAACGAGTAGCACCTAAGCATTGGACTGCACCAGCAACTCTGGGGGAAATGCCCATAGTGGGAACACCCTTTGAGAGAGTTGCCGTGGATCTTGTGGGACCTCTCACTCGAACCAAGAGAAGGAACAGCTACATTCTGACTCTGGTGGACACTTGTTCTATGTGGGGAGAGGCGGTAGCCCTGTCATCCATTGACTCTAAACATGTGGCAGAGGCATTACTCACAATTTTCACAAGGTTAGGCTTTCCCAATCAAATCTTGACTGATAATGGCTCTCAGTTCAAGGGGAAACTAACAGAAGAAGTTTTCAGGATCTTCCAGGCCAAACACTTCCATTGTAGTGTGTACCATCCCCAAGGGAACGGCCAAGTGGAAAGATTTAATGGCACGTTGATGTCGATCCTGAGAAAGTTGGCACACGAAAAACCAGATACATGGGACCAGTACCTTCACGCCGCCCTCTTTGCTTATCGGGAGGTACCCCATAGTTCAACCGGTATGGCCCCGGCAACATTATTATTTGGAAGGCCAATAAAAGGTCCACTCGAAGCTCTGTTAAGAACGTGGACTGATGAAAAGGCAGAGGAAAATATTACATCCTCATACCAATATGTGAATGAGCTGACCACTCGTTTAAAAACTGGCTGGAAACTTGCCAATGAAAATTTGAGACAAGCCAGGAAAAAACATGCTGCCTATTACAACAGGAAAGCTAAAGACAGAGATTTGGCTGTGGGAGAGAAGGTACTGCTTCTTCTACCCGGTAGTCAGAATAAGTTACAAATTGGATGGCAAGGTCCATATACAGTTCTAGAGAAGGTGTCTAGAACAAATTATAAGATAGATAAGAAGGGGAAAGAAAAAATCTATCATGTGAATCTCCTGAAGAAATATTTGGAAAGAGAAAATCAGGAAGAGACACACTTGTTGACCTTGTCCATTGCAATGGAGATGAAAAAGGAACCACTTTCATCATTTGAATATCCATTACATCCCTGTGAGACAGTGGCACAGGTGAAAATCAGTACACATTTAACGAAAAATCAGAAGGAGAGAGTGCAACAGGTTCTAGATGATCATACAGAGGTGTTAACGGACCGACCGGGGCATACAAACTTATTGGAATATGATATGAAACTGATAGACCCCACACCTGTCTGTATGAAAGCCTATTCGATTCCTTTTGCTAAGGAGAAAGCCTTGAAGGAAGAGATAGACTATTTGTTGAAGGAAGGAATAATTTCACACAGTGAATCTTCGTATAGTTCCAGTGTGGTACTCTTAAGGAAACCCTCTGGAGAACATAGACTCTGTATAGATTACAGGAGACTGAATGCTATCACAGAAGGTCAGGTGGATCCATTGCCGGATACAAATCAGTTGTTTGCCAGGCTAAATAAAGCTAAATATTTCTCAAAAGTGGATCTGAGTAAAGGATACTATCAGATTCCAGTAAAGCCTGAGGTTAGACCATACCTAGCTTTTAGTACCTCAGAGGGACACTATGAGTTTAACAGATTGCCATTTGGATTGAAGAATGCGCCTAGTGTCTTCTCTAGAATGATGAGAAAATTGTTGGATCCTCTGAATAATCCATGCATCACAAATTTCATGGATGATATCCTTATAGCAACAGAAACATTTGAGGAACACATTGACTCTCTGAACATGCTGTTTAATCGACTTAGAGAAGCGAATTTAACAGCCCGACCCACCAAATGTTGCGTTGGATGTAAAGAATTAGAATTCTTGGGACACACAGTCCATCAGGGAAACATGACCCCTGACCCCAAGAATTTAGAGAAACTAAAGAAAGCCCCGAGGCCACAAACCAAGAAAGACGTGAGATCCTTTGTCTCATTATGTGGTTTCTACCAAAAGTATATCAAAAACTTTAATTCCATATGTGCACCGTTAACTGATTTGACACGCAAAGGAAATCCAGATCGAATTACATGGACAGCACAATGTGAATTGGCATACCAGGAATTGAAGGAAAAGCTCACAAGCAAACCTATTTTGAAATTACCTGACTTAAGTCAAGAATTCATTGTGAGAACGGATGCAAGTAATATCGGGTTGGGCGCGACCCTGTTACAGAAATCAGATGCACTGAATGGGGAATTAACCCCAGTGGCATATGCTAGCAGAAAGTTGAATAAAGCTGAAACAAATTACTCAACTAGCGAAAAAGAATGTCTTGCAGTAATATGGGCAATCAAGAAATTCAATATTTATCTGTATGGGAAGGCATTTAAGTTGCAAACGGATCACAAACCCTTGTCGTTTCTAGCGCAGGCTAGGCATGAAAATTCGAGGTTACTCAGATGGTCCTTACTTTTGCAGCCATTCCAATTCAGCATAGAGTATATTTCTGGAAAAACTAACCTGGGAGCGGATTTTCTAAGCCGCCATCCGTGTGATGAAAATCACCGTAAGCCCCAGGAATAATAATAAATTTCTCTATGTGTATATAGAATTATAGACTGACATATAACGTCTGTTTTAAGTGGGGAGAATTTGTCGTGAAACATTCTAAATCCACATATCTAAATTAAAAAGTAAATGTAAAGCCTAACGAATTAATTCAATAAAAGGAAAGAAGAATGGTAAAAGAACAGTGCGGTCACAGTAGCGTACGCCTGTGTTATAGAACGTCATACTAGCTAAAAAGAAAACCCCTTTTTATGCTCCGTCTGCATAATTGTAACGCTTTCACGTTTACTAGTAAAGCCTACTGCATCAAATACACGCGTTTCTAAAAAGAAAACTGGTACTGTGCTTCTTAGAAAACCTTGAGATAGACACACTGCGTAATGACCTAGATTAATATTACATTAATGTCATTTATGCACTACGTAAACGAAAAGACAGACGGGCTTAGAGAGAGAGAGAGAGAGAGAGAGAGAGAGATGTACGGAGGAACGCATGCAATACTACCACCGTCTCGCGATATGAAATTAATGCCACCCCACGCGAAAGGCAGGCAGACTTGCTTTTTTTTCAAATAAACAGTAATAAAAAACACTACCCATACGAGGTAAGGTTTTTAAAAAAAACATGGTTAATGCTTATTAGGAAACATGACCCAATACTGTTTTACGTCTGAAATCCTGACATTAGCCTGACAGTACAGAAGACACCCCATCGTATCGAAGTGAGCGGGTGGTAGAAGAAAATACATATTTTGAACGAAGCCACTTGGCTCCATTAAACTTAAATATTTGGGTGCCTTAGGACTTGCTGACAAAGAATATGTTAGGTGTTAAGCAAATAGTCTAATAATTAACAAATTATAGCCAAAATACTATAGTGGTGTTGTCTGACTACACAGGATCATATTTGCTCATAATGGCGTGTTTGGACACTGCTTTAGAGGAAATGAGGCCACCACGTTAAATCCGATTTGATTGGCTAGAATTATATGTAAGGCTAAACATGATTAGTCGATTGCAAATACTATTTTTGGTTGTTAATGGAAACGATAGTAAGGGTACTTTTTTTCAAAAGCTTTTGTAAACATGGTCTCATTGGCTAGACCATTTAATATAGTCAATTAGGAGCGTCGGTTCAGTGCCACTTTTTGAAATCAAACTGTGTAGAAGCAAGTGCGTTGAGAACCAGTTCATATTTTTCTAATGAAAGCCTGGGACAGAGGCAGATCGGAATTGTGCCATAACTCATCGCCAGTTAACGTATTTGTTTAATATTTCCTTGAATTGTGGTAAGCTAGACATATTTGATCTCTTTTAGATGAAAATTGAATGTGAATTGGTAATTTATGTCTGTATGTGTGTGTGGTTCAGTAGCAAACATGAGGCAAAGCCTAGATATTGCTCCACAATGTAAAAAACTTGTCGGAGAGGAGTATAACTGCCTGGGATTGCCAAATAGTACTATGACACCTATCTTATTGAATAGAAGGAAATAATGCTGGAATTGCAGAGGCGTTGTAACCATTAGGGAGAGGAATACTGGTGTATACTGTTACATGAGAAGCTAGCAGTTGGCCTACCGCGCTGAACTCGGTGTTTGTTATGTATTGTGCTTCAGTGTGGAAATAGATTATAAATTAGTTCTGAAGTAGGAGGTACAACCTTCTTGTTTCAGGGACCGTGGTACTAACGTATTAAAGCAGCACCTGGTCTGAGTTTTGCTGAATCCAGAGGCTGGTAGCATACTCCTTGGTCAAGATATCGACCAGTGTTGTTTCTCAAGGAAACGGTGAAGCAAGCGAGCAGTGGAGACTGTTTCCTGCCGCCCACACAGAAGTTAAGATTTCGTTGGCCAGAGCAGCTCAATCTTGTGTACCCCCCCCCCTCTCAAAAATTGACTTTACATTAAATCAAGAGGGACATTTATTTGGTTCAAATAAAGGAAACTGTGAACCTTTCCAATATTATTTCCACCAGAAACAAACACTTGAAGTCATGATGACAAACAACAACCTAGCTTGAAAAGCCAGTATTACCTCATAGTACTACATCACAACTTACACACATATTGTAATAATAATATATGTCAATACAAAGATCCTATCTATAAATTGTGTACATACAACTTGTGATTACATTTGATTGTGATTCCTGGTTCACTTTGTAGTTGAATCAGGATATCTATTATTGAAAGGAATTAATACATATTTTTAAAAGTTGACACTTGACTTATTAAGATAGTCTTATAGAGTGTTCTATGTATGTGAGTGTCACAGTGTTGTAAAGTATTGTGGATTAAATTAAATTGTTTATCTGTCTGTTGGTTGTTGTAAACATACACTTCATCACTATCATAACCCTAGACATTCAACGTAGTCATCACATATATTCCAGAATAAGTCTGACTGAGGTCTAAATGTGGTAGCAAAGTAAGGTCATCTGTAATACACCACACTTATTAGATACAGATACCTTCACAGCTGATCTCAGTCAGTACACTAAGTCCCCTATAAATATTTATATCATCCCACTTTACCACACTCGACACCACTCACAGCCAGTTCAATGTGACTACACTTTCCTTATAAATCCTAAGTTAGATCCATTTGTCCATGATCCGCCTCCATACAATGATTTGGTATAGTATAACCTACTAAGTAATACCTTGATCAATACATATTAATAAATCCTGTCATTCTTTCTTATGTTCCTGATCAGTGTGTCGTTCGTCTAAGAATTAACTCCTTCAAATACTTTATCAAACTTACAGGCGTACTTTTGCCATCATTCTCAATTATGCTACACATTTACAAGGCTGGCTTTCCTCTAACTGTACACAGATGCTGGCATTTTCGCCGGCAACACACACGTCCTGTACTTTTTCTTAACACATTCTACACCTTTCTAACACACAAGTGGATTAATCACAGGAAAATTACATAATTATATATACATACACACACACACACACATATATATATATATATATATATATATATATATATATATATTCATTCTTACCCTCAGGCAATACACACAAGCTGTAACAGGCTGTTAATGGGCATCTAGGTCTGCTAGGCAGATGCAGTGGCAAAGTATATGACTGTAACACTTTTACCGCTCTCTTCTGTTCAGCTTGCTTTCAAATAATTGTGGCCTCAATTCAGCCAAGTTCAAGGACTTATATACTATCGCCCCCCCGTCTCGGAGAGCATGGGGAAAAAACGGTGTTGGAAATCTAAAACTGAATCGTATTTTTGCCTTCTGTTCAATGTGCAAAATTGTTAATATTCATTATCTTTCTTAATTCTGCGCCGATTTTGATTATTTAAAGCTTAAATTATTCTGGGGATTTTCCTCTACCGATCTATATAATAATTATTTAGGTAGCAAAATGCATTTAAATCTATGCAGACTTTAACTAGCTAAATTCGGGACTACCCTGATATATAGATGTCAGTTCACACGATCTGTCTCTTTAACTAAACTACTATTCGAGGAAGTCTTTGCACCTACCTCTAAAGTAACATTCCCGTTGTTGAAATATACACTCCTTTCCGTTTAAATTTCTTTAATCCTTTTGAAATTAGATATCTACGTACTGGAAGTTGCACAAAATGGGCCTCCATGTTAAGCATAAAATGTTTCATTATACACACCAAGAAGGGAACGTTTTCATTGGCTATTGTATCAGACCGTTTTCCCATAGTATGTTAGTTAGTTGCTTATCCTTTACAGGACGTGGCAATCAACCCCAGCTTTTATTGGCTGTTTGTGATTTTTCTAGGCAATTTTTTCATTCAGTAGTTTGCCATTGCTTTCTGAACGGTACGGCGCTTATACCATTGTTAAAAATCCACACAAAGAGATCTGCTACCAAACCGCCTGCAGCAGGTTTCGAACCTGGTATATCTGGATTATGAAACTGCGTTCATACCCATTAGGCCACAGACGCCATAGTATGGCGTGCGGTAAATATGACCGTGTTGTGAGATAGACCAAATCACGACACCGACTCCACGACTCAGACCCCACAACCCTGATTGGATGGATAGACAATGATATCAAAGTATGAATAAAGAAGGTTAGAGGAGCTATCATTGCAATGGAAAATAAACAGACATCAAAAGACCCATCTAGTCCCCAACACACAAATCAGAATCTTCAATTCAAATGTCAAGTCCGCACTATTGTATGGCTCTGAAACATGAAGAACAACAAAACAACAACCAAAATGCTAAGACTTCTATAAATGGGTGATTGCGTAGAACAGAAGGATTGAAATGGAATGACGAGATCACTTTATGGAGTTGTGACGTATAATAGAAAAAGAGCCTACAGTAATCTGACAGTCTTTGTATTCTCGTAGCGTTCAATGATTTGCTAGCAAAACCATGCATTTTCTGCCTGTGTATACTTACACAAGCGTACTTTTTCGTCACGCCTCTTTTCTTTGAACATAAGCAAACGAAGTGTTTACAAACTTTCGTGACCTGCCCGTCATAACAGGTAGCAAATCAGGTTTGCTTACCGCGTCTTCTCACGCGAGCGTATCTGTCAATCATACGATACCTGACAGACCGCACGTGAAAAACACAGACCCTTCGAAGTTCGTACTCAGGGGAAGTCAGAACCCCTGGGCTCTTTGATTTTCAGAAGCGGGCATTCGTACAGAGAGAACCCGTTAGACGTAAGAATTCTTCTGATGTCGGTTAGCAACGCCCGACAGAGCCGACTTGTAAGCCTTTTCATTTGGGAAACGCAGTCGCTGTTCCTCGTTACACATAGTAACGTGAAAAGTAACATCATCGATAGATCAGAGAAATATAATGATATTTAAACTGTGTTTTCTTAAACCGGCTATTAGTTGTCACTCAGGATTTTTGGATAGTCTAAGCACGCAGTTCTAGAACCATTTTGCTAAATGTGTTATTAGCAATTTGTGGGGATTTTTCAATCTGATTTCTGGTAATAGAAATGAGTGCTTACGTGTTTAAAAGTGTTAGCTTTTACCGATTAAAAGTGTTAGCTTTTACCATTATAATTCACTTAGATTTTCTAGCTGTTAAAACGAGTGAAATAAAATAACGCGTAGCTATTTCATACCAGATGTTCAGTTATAATGTTAATTTTCACCACACGCTTTCTCACCCAAGAAGAGATGGTTTTAGCTGACTGGTTTATATGCTAGGCGCGACTGATAGTGACAGAAAAGAATTCACGTTTTATTTCATTGTACGTATTTATTAAAAGTGCCTATTATTTAATATCATACGACTAAACTATCAGATGCTGACCAAATTAATAGCTACTTAACGACCGGCGATAGATTGTGATAACTGACATTGTACGCTGATCGTGTTAATCGCGAGCAAGGGGCGGGAGAGTTGCATAACTCCCCCCGACCTAAATACTTCAGCGCTAGCGAAGGCTGACAGGTAAGCTTAAAAGAAAACACCTGTGGCGTTTAACTTTAATCAGGACTGACGGAGTGGATAAGAGATCGTCTTGTCCCCGTCTGTGTGCATATATGTAGCTATATAGAAAAGTAGCATTTTTCCATAAATGTTTTCTTTTATTCCTAGCAAACCTGATCAAGAGCGTCCAGCGGTCTTTCTTTTTACTGATTGGTTAATGTTGTCTTTTTCTTGGCTTGTGCGTCACCAATTTCACTTGTGAGCTAGTATTTGCCAACGATACAAGAGAAACATTTTAACTTATAAGTTTAACTGGACTTACCAAACCGAGCAATATTTTTCAAATTTTATCAGCCCACTGGGGTGTGCAAAAATAACATTTATTCCCGACTTCTGACAGTCGTATTCAAGCGAAGCATCCATAAATTTACGCTGTTTCAGAATCGGAGCTCTAACATAGAGTTGTCCGATAGGATTATCATCATCATCATTTGTAACATTCTTAGCAACCAGATGTTTCCCCAAAACTGGAAGTATTTTCCTCTTTTAACTGTGAACCCCAGTAGCACGTTCTTACATCAACTATTGGCAGTGACATTTTGGTCATCCAGAAAAAACAAAAAGCACCAGATTCGGCGTTCAGCTCACTGGTCTTTGTTTGTTAGAGGGTGTCGTAATATCTGAGATTACACCGATCAAGATATATATATATCTAGTTCGTTGTTTACATAAATTTGAATTTGAACCAAAAGCAAAGCATATAAGGTTAGATAGTAGAAAAACGATAATAGTAACTATAATGAATAAACGTATAATAATATAACCACTGTGTGACAGACATCAACAGGATCAATAATTAGTTATCAGAATTTGAAACACTCAATAAATAAAGGAAATATTGACAGAAGACAGATGGACGAACAGACTACTCCTTTCTCAGCTTGACAGATACTGGGGAAGGGTAGTGATAAACCTCTTTTTTCTTTCTTGAGCGTAACTGTGTATTCTCCTCACGCAAACCAGTGATGGAGGCCCGGTCAACTCAACCAACGCAGGATTATGCAAATATGGAGTGTGAGTGTGAAGTATGAGTTAGGCGAATGGTGGACTGTTCGTGTGTTGACCCGTATAAAGCACTCATTCACTCATTACGTTATGTCACCAATGCAGATCACTGTAGTCGTTTCAATAGTTTAATTGGACGCACACACTTGACAGATTGGGTACAGTTACAGGAACATGAGTCGACATAGACAGCATAATATTGATCAATGGACTACCGTCCTAAATTAGCATTCATGAAGAATAATCTTGCATTGGAACCTCTGTAAACACCAAGATTTCCATAGTTTATAAATACAGTCAGTAGACCTTACTGATCGAGCATGTCAATTAAGCAATACTGTTCAAACTTGACTCCTAAACAGGATCTCTTTCTAGCGAAGATTCCTTTAGGTACATTACAGCAAATCTCTGTGAAGATAATGTTAATTTCTTTATAATAGTGATCTTTCAATCATCACCTGATAATAAGGAAGTTTTCCCGTTCTCTGCTAATGATTTACAATAAGTAGAATTCCAAAATCAATCGAATTCCACAATGGCTGCTGGGTGTATAGCCAAATCTTCAATCGAAGCTTTGTTCATCGACAATAAATGATTCTACAAGGATCAGCATATTCTGTCCTCATAGTTGCTGCATATAAACATATTTTTAGTGCTGCTAGAGAATATGTCGTCCCGACATATTCATAGGTAAGTTCATGTAAACGTCTGCCCATCTTAAGCCTAGGAATGAACGAAGTCAGTAAAAGTACGTTTTTTACCTGGACATAAGAAATACACTAGCAAGCACAAAAACGCTCTCCCGGCGTTATAGAATCACAACTGGGGAACTCATGGACTAAACGATCCTGGGAGAAACTATCTTCGTCCCCAGAATAACTTAAAGAGATCACAAACTCTTGGGCATCTCTCCGACATGACTTCCTGCCCTAGGCCTAGACAACCGAAGAACACCCTCACCTCTCTTTATCCGCCGAAAACACCTGACCCCCTTCAGTACAGTACAAGAACAAATAGTTCCACTTAAACATACTAAGATATCAAGATATAAGACATACTCGTCCTACATAGACAAGCACTACACATAGATTCGGACCATAGACATTCTGAAGCAAGAACAATCTATTCCTAACCAAACACAGAATAGATTCAAGTAAGTCTAAATTCCTCCGCCGAGTTCTATTTTTAAGAACGCTACAAAGAGCGATAACTCACAGAATGACTACTTATTGCCCAATCTGAGTTTCGTCCCTCAAGACCAAAACATGCATTCAAAGATGAATATATCTTCATCCGACAATTAAAACATTTTACATGGTATGTGTAATCCGTGCGCCAAAAAATATGTGCGCAACAGATTACCACACCCCCCGGGAAAAAAATGAAATCATTTTTTTTTTCCATCTGAGAGCAACATACAATAGGCTCCCAACGCATAAATACTGCGCAGATGAGAAATATCTGGAATTATTTAAGGGGAGGTTTAACCCCCAAAAATGAAGAATTTCATTGAAAATATCAAATTTTAGATACATATTGCACTGGAAAGTACATTCATTTGCCCACATTTCTGTATGTTTATTTTCACTAAAACCTTTGTGGATGTCGTAGATTTTAGATAGGAGAATTAAGACTAGGTTTGGTCCCTTCTGAATAGGTTTGAATAGGTGATAGACTCAGTGAGAGTTAGTGAAAGGTAATAGAATTTCCACACACGTGAGATGATAGATTTTGATATAGTGGCTGTCTCTGAAAGCGAAAAGAATTCTTCTCTCTCTCACCTATCTTCTACAAAAGTTGTTACAGCGTCAGACAGACTACACCAATATACAGATTACGTATATTTCTATCACTCACAGGCACGCACATACACGTGACGACCGGTAAACACACAGACGTGGGAAAACTATAACAATGATATATATATTATCTAGAACGAGCTGACCAAACACGATTATTAAGTTCAAGAGCGATTTTAATATCAGGAAAAATCGGCTCACAACATCAAAGAAAGTACATCAAGGAAAATACATATACACATAGTCATAAAAATTCAAGGAAATGTTGCAAGGATGTTAGCCCCGTTATAGTGTTAACTCTAGGTTTAGCCCGGCCCCGTTAAGAGAACAGATGATGGCGCCCGAGTCACAGATACATAGGGTTTGAGTCTAAGAGTTTTCTATGTTTTATCTCGTAATTATATGCACAGAGTTTGAAAAAAAAATCTGATTTAACCTAAGACAAAAACACAAGAACTCTAGCCTTAGCAACAAATTATGCAGATTGAAAAAAAAAATTAGGACAGCAACAGGGTGTCAAAGATATAATAGTGAAAATATCACTCAAACCAGCGTACACTCATTCATTCCGCCATGGCCTCTCATACTTGTACTCACGACTTTGCTCGCTGCCTCTTGGAACACACTGATTTTAGATTTTCACACAGACTCAAAAAATGCAGTCTTCTGCCAAGAAGTCCCCAGTTCCAAAAGACGTATTTAACTCGGAGTCTCCGGGAACGACTACTTGGGTGTGCAAATTTGTTCAAATGTCTGATTAAGTCACCTAACAATTATTCCAGGCGCGGGAGTTAGCAGAGCACAGTGTCAATAGCGTAGGTTTCTAAAAATGATGAATGTCAGGTCGGTGCCTTCCCTCAGTATAGGATTCACTTTAGTCACACCACAGATTTGTCCACAAAAATATATATATATATAGTCGGGAAATGTTAGTTAATACTTGAAGTATTTCGCGCCACCAGGCAGAAAAATTACGTAGAGTTTCTAGAAGAAATTAAGATCTGGCTCCAAGGTCCAGTATTTATCATTACAGTCTTTGAAAACCCGTTATTGGGATATAGTATTTCTGGCTAACTCGGGTTGCATATGCACTGTTTAGACCAGTGGTACTTATGAAACCCACGTGGTTCAAAATAAGGACTGTCTATTTCTTCACAAGTATGGAAACTACTACTAGGTGCTGGTAAAGTTAGGGTCACCCCAAAACTTTCACTGTGTGGAGGAAAAATAACACATATAATATAATAAACAGAATCTGTACTGGTTATAACTTACATTTAAACTTGCAAGCAGAGAGCTTTGCTTATCATTTAAACTTCCCGTGACGTAAGTTATATTTAAAAATCAGCAATCCTCATGAATTAGGAACACGTGCGTATTCCGTCACCATTCATGAGGCTCGATTCTAGAGTTTATACGTTAGTTTAGAAAAATACACTCGACTGAGTATTAGCAGTTAAATTAAATTCATAAATAGCTACAATTGCCGTTATAAGCTAGAAATTTTAATTTTATTCTGCTTTCCACTGAATGCTTCCCTAGAAAATATAATAGCCTACCACTTTATTTCTCTTCTGCGCTAAAGAAATAGATTAAAATGAATTAAGCGATTAAACACTTTAACACTCACAAAATCTATATATCTATCATATTAATTACCTCAACCACAGAATTACAGGTAGTCGCACAACTTAAGAATAAAAATGCTGAAAATATTTCTGGAAGTCTAGAAGTTCGACAAATTGCCGAAACAAACTGAGATCTTCGCTAACAGCTATTCTGTTTACGAGCACCCTATCTACTGTGAGTCTATGAGCGAGAATGAAATTAAAGTTTCAAACTTGGCCAATATCTTTAAAATCGGACACAGGATCCTAATCTTATTTCGCCAAGCGA
This sequence comes from Oreohelix idahoensis, assembly GCA_024509875.1. Taxonomy (NCBI): domain Eukaryota; kingdom Metazoa; phylum Mollusca; class Gastropoda; order Stylommatophora; family Oreohelicidae; genus Oreohelix; species Oreohelix idahoensis. The sequence goes on along the minus strand of JAMPIV010000256.1, from coordinate 251,641 downwards.
AATAGTCTCCCCTGTCCGTATAACACCTTCGTCCGCTTATCGCGTGACGTAACAGCCATCAGTGGCCGAGGGCTTGCATGAGTTGCAAATCTCAGACCACCGTCTGCCGTGCGGAGTGGATTTTCACGCTATGCCGGGTTTTTCCTGACGAAAAACCTCATGCGTTTACTGAAATGCAGACTCTCTGTCTACTTTCCATGTCCCTCGGGTGAATTTTCACGCCCCAGGCCAGAGACCCTCAGACGAATGTCTAGCGAATGCTGTAAATTCACGCCTATCGTCCGACCAGCGCGATTGACATGTACGCAATACCACCCAGGTGCGATTCTCAGTTTTAGAGAAAGGAAAACAGGTAAAGTTTGCGAATTATATGAAAATAATATTCGCAAAAACGAATGGATGAAAAATATACAGGAAAAAAGAAATACAGAGATAATAAAAGAGAGAATTCGGGTGAAAGAATAGGAAGAAGATGTAGGAAATTAAATGAATATAAACCCTACGTGACAGTGGATGATTTTATATAAATTTTTAAAGTATGTCAGGTAAGTGTATTTTTACCTAATTATATATGTAAATTATACAAATTGGTATATTTGTGATGCTATATTACTTCTAATGCATGGATTTTAATTTTTGGTACCGTATTCATTTCCCTGAAGCAAACAGAATTCAAGTTTTTCAAACATAGTTTCATGTGTAAAAATAATTTTGACTGGCTAATTTTTATTAACCATGAGGTCCTTTGATGGGTCATAGAAATAATAACGTGGCTGGAGGTATTCCAGTAGCGTGGTAGGGTACCTCCTCATACGCAAATAATGCTGCAGGTAAGAACGAATCACAGGATTCTGGTTTCTCCTGTGCGAGCTTACGTAAAATTGTAAGTAGAGTCCCGTATATCTTTCCACTTGTCCAATCGATTGTGGATGATAAAATGTACGGACGAGAATATTTTGAAAAATCCTAAAAACTTCCTCTATCAGTTTCCCTCTGAACTGTGAACCCATTGTCAGTTAATATCTGATAAGGGTATCCTAATCTTGTGAATATTGAGAGCAAAGCTTCTCCTACGTGTACTGAGTCTGCTGAGGGTAGAGGAATCGCTTCACCCCACATAGTACATGTTTACCAGAGAAAGGATGCATTATTTCGAAAACTAACGAAAAGCGCATACAGTCTGCTGAAATGAAGAATTTAATGAAAAGTAAGCTGCAAAGTATGACACAGAACATGGAATCAATAAAGGAAAATACCAGAGATGATTCATACATAGCAGGGGGATACTGAGGTGAGTAAATTTTGTGTAAAAGTGTAATTCCTCCCTTTTTTCTTAATTTTCTCAAAACCTCATTTTTCACACAAATGTGGGCACGTTGCCCATGATTTTTCAAAACCTATTAGTGATACAGCAGTAAATTTTGGGCCACATGCTGTACACATAGTGCTCATTAAAATAAACTAAAAGAAAGGATATATGTTAACTAACTACAAAACTGTTAAGAAATAGCTAAGATACCCCCCTTAAAAATTTCAACTATTTTTCGATTGGTATGTTAAAATCCAAAAAAACTCAGATATCAAACCAATCAAAATTATTTTAGTATACAATCATTATCATATATTAACAAATGAAACAGCCAAATTTCATAACTCAAGTTATACTCACATTTGAGATATCTTGGGCAACAAAATACCCAAAAAAGCTAAAAATTTGCCCTTTTTTCACTGTTTTTTATCCATAGATTGCAAGTTTTTAGTATATATCTCAATGTTTTGTATTTTTTTCAGTTATTTTGCTTGTATAAATGACCAGATATAGATATTAACTTATAATTCTGTGTTTTTCATTTTGGGGGTTTAACCTCCCCTTAAGCCAGATTAATGCAAAATCTCAATCCCTCAGAGAAAGCATTTCTTTTAAGCATAAGTGTTTCCAGGGAGGTTTCACCAACGCATACTACTATACAATGATACAATGCATATAACAATTTAAGTTTAAGCATTCCAAGTACATGATTGACAAAAAGAAAAATCATCAACGAGTAGTGGTGACTATATATCAATGAACGTAATGTCATTACGAATTACAATGTGTTATCTATTTTGATATAGAAAAGAAAAATCTGTTGTCGAGTTGGAAGTGTTAAGACATCCAGTACTCAACAGCTAAGTGGAATCATGTGGGCATCTAGACAGAATGTCTGCCATCACATTATCTGATCCACGGATAGCTCGTACCGAAAAATGAAAAGGTTGAAGAGCAATTGCATATCGAGTAGACCTCGAACTCTTCAAATTTTTACTCTGGATAGCTGTAAGAGCTTTCTGATCGGTTTCTACTATAAAATGTGCGCCTAGAAGGAATCTTTGTAATTTGAGAATTGACCATACCATAGCCAACAGTTCACGGTCTAAAACCGAATAATTCCTTTCTGCAGCATTAAGCTTTCTGGAAATATACATTACAGGATGCAGAGTTCCAGAGTAATCTTGCATTAGTGCCGCTCCAATCCCAGTGGATGAAGCGTCACTACGGAGAACAAATGTCTTATCTTTAGTAGGCAACACTAAAATAGGTGCAGTAGAAAACATAGTTTTAATCTTATCCAAAGAGGATTGACATTCTTGAGTCCAATGGACTATATTAGGAGACCCTTTCTTTAGCAAGGTAGAAAGAGGTGCCATGATTGAGGACAGATTCGGAATGAATCGTCCATAGAATTATATAAGACCTAAGAGACTTCGCACTTGCTTTTTAGTCTTAGGAATAGAAATGTTAAGTATTTTACTTGTATTATGGTCCTCTGTTTTTAGGAAACCATGGCCGACCCGGTGACCTAAAAAAGAAATTTCACTAAAACCAATGCAGGCTTTAGATGGTTTCGCTGTCAGGTTATACTCGCGTAGAGTAGATAGCAATTCAACTAACCCTGAATAGTGATCTTCCCAAGTATCGCTGAAAAGACAGATGTCATCTATGTACGCAATGACATCTGACCGATAGGATAGAATTCTACGCATCATGCGTACGAATGTAGCTGGTGCGTTCATAAGGCCGAAAGGCATAAAATTCCATTGAAAAAGGCCTTTAGGTGTAGAAAAAGCAGTAAAAGGTTTGGCGCGTTCAGATAGAGGAACTTGCCAATATCCTTTAGACAAATCTAGTTTAGTGAAAAAATGCGATTTAGAAAGCTTAGTAAGTAGCTCTTCTAGTAAAGGCATAGGTTCAGCATCAAACTTCGTGACTTGATTCAATTTGCGATAGTCAACGCAAAGACGTATGTTATTGTCTTTTTTACGGACAATAACCATCGGCGAAGAATACGCAGAAGTGGATGGTTCAATTATTTTAAAATCTATCATCTCATCCAACTCCTTTTCAACCTGTGCTTGAAAATGTATAGGAATAGGATAAGGTCTGACTCTAATAGGATTATGGTCAGTTAGAATAATGTCATGTTCAATGACATGAGTTTGTCCAGGAATGTCAGTAAGGACATCCTGAAATGTTTGTAACATAGACGAAACTTGTCGCTGTTCTCCTAGAGATAAATCGGGAGAAACAGTAACATTTTTCCATGATTCACTAGAATGAAGTGGAATCATCGGAAGCGGAAGATTAACATCCGAAAAACTTGTTTCCTCATCCTGTATTACAGACAGTGATGAGTAATGACCATGTTGGACAGGTGAATCGTCCGTTGCCTGGAAAATAGGCTGTAAATAATCCGGACGTTCATGGAATTCCGTAAGCATATTGATGTGGAAGGTTTTACGCTTCCCATCAATATCGACAATGTAGTCAACATCGGAAATTTTCGAAATTATATCGTAGTCTGTTTTCCCTACAAGGTAGCAAAACAAATGCTTTGTCACCAGGACAAAGTTGTCGTAAGGTTCTTTTCTTATTGGCAAATTGTCTTGCTTTCTCCTTAGCAAACTCAGAAGAAGAAGTTGCCAATTTGCATGCTTCGATAATCTTTTGTCTTAGCGCGATGACATATTCGTAAGAAGATTTTGTGTCATCGGTAATATTATCAGCGGTTATGAGATCATGAAGCAAAGACATAGGGCCACGCGGTCGCGCGCCAAAGACAAGTTCAAAGGGAGAAAATCCTGTATGTTCATTGGGAACCTCTCTGTAAGCGAAGAGGGCCGCGGGTAAAACCCTATCCCAATCTTGAGGATGATCCTCAGTTATCTTCCCTAGTAAGTTTTTGAGTGTTCTATTAAGGCGTTCTACCATCCCATTCGACATTGGGTGATAGATACTGCTCAAAGATCTCTCTATCTGGAGAGTAGACATTACTTGAGACATGGTATCCGATATTAGTTGGGTGCCATGATCTGATAATATTTCTCCGGGAAATCCCAGACGAGAAAATATAAGCCAAAGAGCATCTGCAATGTCAGCAGTAGTAATGCTCTTCAGAGGGATAGCCTCTGGCCAACGTGTGCACATGTCCACACACGTTAAGATAAACTGATGTCCTCTAGCAGATTTGATCTTAAATGGACCAATGATGTCTATCGCCATTTTCTGAAATGGTCTAATAGGAATGTCTGCAGCCTGAATAGGTGCAGCATGGCGTGGACCTTTGGATTTGACTTCTTGACATATTTTACAAGATCGACAATAGATCCGTATGTCCTTGTTCACAAAAGGCCAAAAGAAAGCCGCAAGAACTCTTGACTTTGTACGGGAAAAACCCATATGTCCAGCACACTGAGAGTCGTGTGCGTGTTGTAATATTTTAACTCTCAAATTCTTGGGTACAAGAATCTGAGAATGACTTGACTTGTTGGAGTCTTGCACCATACGTACAAGTACGCCATTCTTCATTGTAATCCAAGATTTACTCTTTGAATCTTTATTCGGATCACCTTTTGTTGCAAGAGTGAAGAATTTCTTTAGAGTCGGATCCTCTTCTTGCTGCTTTATAAATGAGTCACGCGAAATTACCAAGGGATCATCTTGGTTATGCACTTCATTATCTTCAATAGATGAAGTTTCGGGCATATTGAGAGCTTGAGCTCTAGTGACTACAGCATTAGCAGTTTGAATATTTTGTTTTTCCCAAACGGAAATTTGTTGTGGAGTGCATTCTTTGACTCCGTGAATACGACCGATGATAAGATCAGCGATCGGATTCGGCAGAAGACATGCGTGTACATCTCCTGTAAAGAAAGGAGTAGCGATCCTAATGATAGCAGTAGAGTATTTCTCTATGGTGCCGCCAAATGTTACACATTTGACTACTTTGCCTGTAGCACGAGAAGGATCTATGAGTGACTGCCTAACACCAATTGTGGTGCATCCAGAATCAAAAAGCAATGAAACTGGATTGTCATTTACTAAACCTTTGTGTAAGACAAGAGAACCTCTTCCATCATGCGCGATTGACGCGGGAAGAGCGGGAAGAGGATGGCCACAAATTAAAGTGGACACCGTAGTTGGTTCGAATAATGTTTTGCATTGGGGGCACTGAGATGCTCTCCCAAAATCGAAAGCGGCACATGCCATATTGTTAGAGTCATCATTATCTTTATTTTGTTTATAGGCATCATGGGACTCTTGCTGTGCAGAGTTTGCATGATAATGAGATTTTTGTTTTTTATGTTGGGGTCTACCTCTGTTATTATTACCCCTGTAATTATCATTGTTTCCTCTATTGTAACCCCTATTTGGGTTTGAGTCATAATTCCCCTGGTTACTATTATCATATTCATTATAATGAGTATCTCTGTAATTATGATCTTGTTGTCTCCATGATGGAAAACTAGGATAGTTTCTATAATGACTTCCTTTGCGGAAGTTCCTATAATTATGACCACCCCTGAATCGAGGGCTGTCGGCTCGTCTCCAGATATTCGAAGAAGAACCCTGAAATGATTGGTTACCTTGGTTCTGATAACTGTTATGGTTACCCTTTTTATTAAACCTGTTTTGAGGTCCTTGGAATTTGTGTGAGTAATTAGGGTTGTATGGTGTTGCTGATGCAACTGGCATACCTTCCTTAACCTTAGTATTGCTAATAGCTACATCTGGGTGTGCAGTGACGTATTGGGTACAATATTCTTCCATTTCTTTTAGTGTTTTAGGTTTCCGCTCATGTAGGAATTCAAGGAATGGTTTACTAATGCTTGACATAATCTTGTCCCTGAGCAATAAATCCATAAGTGCTTCATAAGTCTTTTCTGTTTTGGACAGTTCAATCCAACGATTAAATGTAAGACGTGTCCTTGCAATGAATTCTGAGAATTCTACCCCTGATTCAGGTACCATTCTTTTAAACAAAATACGGTAACCTTCCTCAGATAACTGGTATTTCTTTATCAAGGCTGCCCTAATAACCTCATAATTATCCTTGTCAGTTTCTTCAACCAAACTTAAACTCGTCAGAGAATCACCTTTTAAATTCTCAGACAACTGATTAGCATATTGTGATTTCTCCACATTATGAGCTCGACAAGCACGTTCAAATCTATCAAGCCAGAATGTTATATCATCACTGGCAGAATTGAACGCTGGTACCTTGACCTTGTAAGTAAAGGGTTTACCACCAGATGACTGATTGCCATTACTCATGTTTGTCAATTTCAACTTTTCTAACTCAAATGCTAAAAGTTCTTTTTGATGTTCATGTTCTCTTATTGCTCTTTTCTCCTCACCTTCAGCTTCTTTGTCTAATCTCTTTTGTTCAGCTTCTTTGTCTAATCTCTTTTGTTCAGCTTCTCTGTCTAATCTCTTTTGTTCGGCTTCTTTGTCTAATCTCTTTTGTTCAGCTTCTTTGTTTTGTTTTTCCAATTCCATTTGGAATCTCTTTTCCTCAACCTGCATCTGCAGTTTCTTTTGTTCAAATTCTATTTCCATTTTTCTATCCTCACTTTTTTGTTTCATTTCCTCAGCTTTAAGTGCTTTATCATATTGACTGGTAGCATACTCCTCCAACTTATCTCCAGTGTTGCCTAGAGATTTCCCTAACTCAATAAAGTGTTCCAATGTAGACATGATGTCTAATAATGATATCAAATCAGTTGACACAAAAATGTAAACACAAGCTCCTAATACTTTGATCAATCAGCTCCTTATCCCAAACTATGTGGGGAAACAAGCCTTTAGTAAGGTCTTGTATAATCAACTGTGTACCAACCAATTACTAAAAATCATCAGTTGACTTTTTCTTATAAATTCATATGATCAAATATATTTTAAATAGTGTATGTCGATCAAGAACACAACAAAACAATTATACAAGAGAACAGGAAACATTTGCAGAAATCAAATAAATCAAACAGGAAAAATCAAAGAAAAAATGGTCACAGAATCTGTGATGATATCTGCAATAGAATGAACAAGACAAATAACGCCACAGTGTATGAACATAAATTGTGTATAAAACTGAAAGATAGCAAAGGGTAGACTAACAAATTATACAAACAAACCAAAACAAAACTAAAGAACAGAGCAATATTACAAAAACAACAATAGGGACAGTTTCGTCACAGCTAACAGGTATTGCAACAGGTGTTGCATGCAAATTTCAATTAAGAAATTTTCCCCTACAGAACGCTAGTCCAAGACCAATGTGACTCGGTATATCTTGTCCTAGTCTCCTCCCAACCAGGCCCGCAACATAAATAACTATTACATATAAACATGTAAACATAAATATATATAAAGCATAAATGCATATATCATCAATAAACTGTGATGTAGATAGAGTGTTGTAAAGAAGGCTGTTTTATAGAAATGGCACAGATATTTTAATCAAAATAAATAACTGCCACTTTATTGAACTACAATTTCTGGCCTTAAATATTAAAGTTCAACACAATAGCAAAACATAAGAAGATCCATCGATGAAAATAGGCTTCTAAGTTCAATACTTCTGCTAAAATAGTTAATTTGCTTGCCAATGTTCTGTGTAATGCTGTGATGTCCACTTGTAAACAACTTGCCGTGCTACGCTGTCTGTTATATGAAATAATGCCTGTACCAAGCAAAATGTCAACAGCGGTGACCTAGATACAGTTACACTTGTCATAACAGGTCAAGCTGACATCGACTGGATAGTTGTCCTATAGGTGTTGATGTGTGTCACTTTTGTCCAAAATAAATGTTCTTGAAACACTAGGTGACTTCCACTTTGTAGACTGCGAAGGCTGGACCCAGGAAACTGACCTACCACGTTGATAAACCTCTTTTTTCTTTCTTGAGCGTAACTGTGTATTCTCCTCACGCAAACCAGTGATGGAGGCTCCAGGGGGAGCAAAGGTCAACTCAACCAACGCAGGATTATGCAAATATGGAGTGTGAGTGTGAAGTATGAGTTAGGCGAATGGTGGACTGTTCGTGTGTTGACCCGTATAAGGCACTCATTCACTCATTACGTTATGTCACCAATGCAGATCACTGTAGTCGTTTCAATAGTTTAATTGGACGCACACACTTGACAGATTGGGTACAGTTACAGGAACATGAGTCGACATAGACAGCATAATATTGATCAATGGACTACCGTCCTAAATTAGCATTCATGAAGAATAATCTTGCAATGGAACCTCTGTAAACACCAAGATTTCCATAGTTTATAAATACAGTCAGTAGACTTTACTGATCGAGCATGTCAATTAAGCAATACTGTTCAAACTTGACTCCTAAACAGGATCTCTTTCTAGCGAAGATTCCTTTAGGTACATTACAGCAAATCTCTGTGAAGATAATGTTAATTTCTTTATAATAGTGATCTTTCAATCATCACCTGATAATAAGGAAGTTTTCCCGTTCTCTGCTAATGATTTACAATAAGTAGAATTCCAAAATCAATCGAATTCCACAATGGCTGCTGGTTCCCGGTTGAGCATCACTCACTATACGGGTGTATAGCCAAATCTTCAATCGAAGCTTTGTTCATCAACAATAAATGATTCTACAAGGATCAGCATATTCTGTCCTCATAGTTGCTGCATATAAACATATTTTTAGTGCTGCTAGGTAAGTTCATGTAAACGTCTGCCCATCTTAAGCCTAGGAATGAACGAAGTCAGCAAAAGTACTTTTTTTACCTGGACATAAGAAATACACTAGCAAGCACAAAAACGCTCTCCCGGCGTTATAGAATCACAACTGGGGAACTCATGGACTAAACGATCCTGGGAGAAACTATCTTCGTCCCCAGAATAACTTAAAGAGATCACAAACTCTTGGGTATCTCTCCGACATGACTTCCTGCCCTAGGCCTAGACAACCGAAGAACACCCTCACCTCTCTTCATCCGCCGAAAACACCTGACCCCCTTCAGTACAGTACAAGAACAAATAGTTCCACTTAAACATACTAAGATATCAAGATATAAGACATACTCGTCCTACATAGACAAGCACTACACATAGATTCGGACCATAGACATTCTGAAGCAAGAACAATCTATTCCTAACCAAACACAGAATAGATTCAAGTAAGTCTAAATTCCTCCGCCGAGTTCTATTTTTAAGAACGCTACAAAGAGCGATAACTCACAGAATGACTACTTATTGCCCAATCTGAGTTTCGTCCCTCAAGACCAAAACATGCATTCAAAGATGAATATATCTTCATCAGACAATTAAAACATTTTACATGGTATGCGTAATCCGTGCGCCAAAAAATATGTGCGCAACAGGTAGGGTGGTCCAAGATTTGAAAATTGAGTGCAGTTTTGAAAATACGGACGCTAGAAGCCAAACAGTCCCGATTGACTGGAGTCTAATATACTAACGGGGAAATAAAACTAGTTCGAAGGTAGTGTTAGACGCCACCTGAGAAATAAATTTTCATCACTAAAGTTGTTTACAAGCAAGATAATAGTACTGTCTTGACTTTGCTGATCTGCACCAGCAAGCGATCTGGAATTGACCATATTTATCGCAAATCAAACTTATTAGTGTTAATATTTCTCTGATGCGGTAACAAAGAAAACATTTATATTATCATTATTATTATCATTATGTATGTATTATTGAATATGTATGAAAATTATGTGAGTAGAAGTTTATCTAGAGGGAAGTCAACATCAAACTTTGTGTTGTTTCACAGAGTTGTTAGGAAATATAGTAACAGGTTGTAGAAAAGTGTCGTGAGAAATTCTAATCCACATATATAAATTAAAAAGTAAATGTAAAGCCTAACAAATAAATTCTATAAAAGGAAGAAGAATGGTAAAGAACAGTGCTGTCACAATGACAGTACTCGAAATCCCCTTTGTTTTATGCTTCGTCTGCAAATTGTAACGTTTCCACGTTAAATATAAGCCACTGCATAATACAAGCGTTTCCACAACACATTAAAACGGGTATTGCATTTCTAAGAAAAAACATTGAGAGGCACACTGCGTATGACCTAAATTAATTACACTACGAATGCACAGATGGATGTAGGATGGAAAGAAGGGAGGGCTGAAAATCAGGAACGCATGCAACACTAAACACGCGTCTCGCTATTAATGCCACCCCCAACAAGCGTAACGCGATATACAATTACTACTATCACGCGTGTAAGGCCACATGCACTAACTTTTTTTCAGACGGACAGTGATAAAAACACTACCCTTCCCAGAGTTAGGTTTTAAAAAACCTGGAAAACGCTTATTAGGAAAGATGACATTAGATGGATTTACGTTTGAAAACATGACAGTACCCAGACACCACATGGGGATTGAAGTGAACAGGAGGTGGTAGAAAATGCACATTTTGAACGCAGCCACCTAGCTCCCTTAGATTGAGATATTTGGATTCCTTAGGGCTTGCTGACACAGAATATGTTAAGTGTTACGCAAATAGTCCAGGAATTAATAAATTATAGGCAAAAGAAAATAATGAGGGTGTCAGACAACCTAAAAACTCGGAGTCGCTCAGTGGCAGAATTTTAAACCACCATTGTACGGAAATAGGCCACAAGTTACATTTGAATTGATTGGATGGAATGATATGTAAGGCTAAACACGATTAGTCGGACTATAAATGCTATCTTTTGTTGTCAAGGGAGACGGAAGTAAGAGTACTTTTTTTCAAACGATTGGGTAGAGATGGCCTGATTGGTTAGGTCTGTTAATATAGTTAATTGATAGCGTTAGTTCGAGACCACTAGTTCAAATAAGCTTGATAAAGCAACAGTGCGTTGAAGCCAGCTCATATTTTTGCTAAATAAAAGCCTGGAACATAAGCAGATGGGAATTTGTGCCAGTATTTGTGCCTACATTCAGTGCTAGTCAACGTATCTGTGTTTATTTCCTTGAATTTTGGTAGGTTGAAATATTTGATCTCTTTTTAATGAAAATTGAATGTACATTGATAATTTATGTCTGTATATATGTGCAGTTCAGTAGCGAACCTGAGACAAGGCCTATATCTATATATATTGCTCCAACCTGAACAGAAGGTACACTGACACCTACCTTATGATATGGAAGGACTTATAGCTGAAAGTGCAGAGGCGTAGTAACCATTAAGGAGGTTAATACTGGAGTAAGCTGCTTCAGAAGAAGATAGCAGTTAAACTAAAGCTCTGAACTCTGTGTTTGTGATGTATTGTGCTCAGTCTAGCCAGATAGTATAAATTGGTTCTGAAGTAGGAGGTACATCCTTCTTGTTTCAGGGACTGTGGTCCTAGTTATTGAAGCCGCACCTGGTCTGAGCGTTTGCTGAATCCAGAGGCTACAACATACTCTTGGGTCCCTATAGTAACCAGTGAGGTGTCTTCAGAAACAGTGAATAGTCGAGCAGAGGAGTCCTTGCCTGCCGCCATCACGAAAGTTAAGCCCACTGTGGCCAAAAGAGCTCAACACTATGTACCCCTCGGAAATGACACTAACTTAATTAAAGAGGGACAATTAATTGTTTTAATGTTCGGAACTGAGACCATCTCCAATACTAGTTCCAAACATACACAAGCACATGCAGTCATGATGTCTAATAAGAATCTATCTTGAAGAACAAAACCAGTATTACCTCATATTACCACATCACAACTCACACACATAGATTACTAATATTGTATGTCAATGCAAAGACCACATTTATATCTGTGTACATAATATTTGTAATTACATGTTATAATATTGCCTGGTTCACTGTGTAGTTGAATCAGGATCACTATTGTAGAGAAAATCAATACATATGTACATATCTGAAATTTATCATTGAATCTTTTAAGATAGTCTTCTAGAGTGTTGACTGTTTGTGAGTGTCACAGTATTGTCAAGTGTGGTGGAATAATTAAATTGTTTATCTGTTGTTGTTGTGGTGACTTACACTTCATCATTTGCATAACCCTAGACATATAACGTTGCCAACACAATATTCCAGAATAATTCTGACTGAGATATAAATATGTGGCAGTAAGTAAGGTTATCTGTAAAACACTACACATATTAGATACAGATACCTTCACAGCTGATCTCAGTCAGTACACTAAGTCCCTATAAATATTTATATCATCCCACTTTACCACAAAAAGCCCGACAGGCTTTCTGACATTTTGGGAGAAAATAAAATTAAAATACTAGTGGGGAAATTGTTGTACAGTATTATGACATAAGACCAGGAAAACCACTGGCCGTCTTCTTCAGCAAGTCACCGTGATTGTACATGACTTGATATTATTAACTTAAAATGTTTCCTTTGTCAAGGAAAGTGTCAAACTGTAGTTTGAAGTTTATTTGACCATGAATGGGGTAATAAACCAATTAAGAACGTCAACTAATTGTGTAGTTACCATGCTGAGTCTGAATATGATTGAAAATGTTTAGTTAAGGAAAGAGAGAGTATATCAGAGGGTGATGTAGGCCGCATTTATATTGTTCCAGGGTTTCATCTATGACTCGAAGTGAGCCCAGGTCAACGTAGATCTGTATATATCTCTGCACATAAAGAAGTGAGGCAGTATCAACTGTATGCCTCCCTGTTATTTCAAGACCAGAACCCTGACTTGATAGTGGACGCTGGTGGTGTGATTATACTTCATCCTGTACCCCAGACGACACAAAGTTAAGAAATTGTCTGCAGGCACATGATAGATCAAACCCAACTACTCTCATTTCCCAAGTGTTTAATAAATCATTCAGATTATGATGAACAGAAACGTTCTTCCTAACCTTACCCATTCATAGGAGCAAGAGTAAATTGACACTATTCCAGATTGACATATTTAATTAATGTGTGAAGAAAATAATATACTCAGTTATAAATTGAATCAATTTTATGTAAATACTTTGCATTATCATTTGAGTTTCAATATTCCAGTATACACAAAATTGTGATACTGGAACAATAAATTGTAAAAAAATGTCTCAATTTAAACAAAACTCTGGGTGTTGTTAAATACTTTTCATAGAGTTCTTAGTTGTATTTGTTGTCATTTTATTACAACACACTTTACATTACCCTAGACATTAGACGTAGCTATCAGACATACTAGTCAAGAATTAGTCTGAGATCATAAGGTGGTAGCAGAAAGGCACCCTGAAAACTCACCCTAATAATTGTTATACTCAGGGGCCTTCACAGCTGACCTCATTCAGTACAATATAAATATATAACAACAAGAAGTCATAACATCTAAATCCACCACAGAGGGGCCAATTTGGGAAGTGAACCTGCCATATATAATATGCAGGGAAAATTGTATTTCCAAGGGATATCACCAAGAGTAGGTAAGAGTGATTGAGTGGCCACTGTATGAAAGAGTGCGTGAGTATTTTTCTTTGTTTCAGGGAATTTACCAACATTGGATTTGTTTAAACATGTTTACTTTACTGGGTAGCATATAGTAGGAACTTGTTTACTTTACTGTCTACTCTGTAATATAGTGCAAACCTTTGACCTTTGGGTTATTAACTTTTTGGGTTCTTTTCTCCATAAGGGGAGGACACATTTATTCTGCTATTTCATTTGTATGTAAATCTGATTTTATTTGATCTTTCTTTAGATATTTGGTGTTGTCAAGTTTAAATGATAATAAACAACAAAGAAACTTACCTTTATGTGTTGGTCAGACCCATACCCAAGTAACCGTAGTTTTTCACGTGTGTGTGTCTTGTTGTCACATAGCTATGTGTGTGTGTAGTTAAACTTATATTTATAGGTATGAGGAGGGCAAGGTTGTCTTGTACTAAATTATAGTCGTATAGATAGGCTGGAATAGAGACACTTACTCAGTCCAGAGACATATCTTTTTCCTTAAGCTACTACCCCGTGAAATCTATTTCTCACACCTTTCTCACGTACCTATCACCATCCACTCTACTCAGACGGGCCAAAAATAACTCACAACCTATATGTACGACAGGAGTTGATGACAAGAACCAGACAAGGGCCAATGGAACCAGTGATAAGAAGAAAATGCCGGAGAGGGATAGGACACACACATATTGGGGAAATATTTTGATAGCATTACAAGGCAGTCACCCGTGTGTTACCGGGGCCCGAAAGGGGAGCAAAGAATAGTAACACTGTCCCCTGCCAAGCATGTCGTAGAAGGCGACTAAGGAGGGTTGGACATGAGGCCGGTTACCCCATCCTGTAAAAAAAAATTTAAACCACAAAAAACTTCAACAAATATGGACAAGTCAAGTAGAGAGGATAGAGCACGGCCATCCGGGGCAGGGGGGGTCCTCTCGCGGGGAGGCGTGTGGTGCAACGCGGAGAGGGACTGGGGGAGTCTGTGTTGCTGACTAGCCTTCTTTCTTCTAGGAGAACTTCCGGATTTGGCACCTGGAGTGTTCGGACATTGAGCGAGCGGGGGAGGGTGGCACGGGTGGCAGCAGAGGTGAGGGAGTGCAGGATCGGGGTTCTGGGAGTGTGTGAAACGGGGTGGAAGGGGGTGGACAGGGGGAAACTCGTCGCGGGTGAGTTGGTGCTGTCCTCGGGGCACGGGGACGAGGGTTCACACCACGGTGAAGGGGTGGCTCTTGTGTTATCTGGGGAAGCACAGAGGGCACTCGTTGAATGGGAGGCTGTGGGACCCAGAATGGTAACAGCTATTTTCAAAACAGCTAGAGGGAAAATTCATGTCAATGTCATCCGGTGTTGTGCACCGGCTGATGACAGGGGGGAGTCTGTGAAAGAGGCATTTTATGCTAAACTACAGGAAGTTGTGGATGGGGTAAAAAGAGGGGACATCGCAGTTTTGATGGGTGGCATGGGTGCAGGGATGGGTACGGTCGATACCGGATTTGAGGAAGTCATGGGAGAACATGGGCTGGGAGTGGTGAGTGAAGGTGGAGAGCTATTCGCAGGCTTCTGTGCTTCGGGTCGGCTGGCTGTGGGAGGAAGCATGTTTCCACGTGGGAGAGTGCACAGGGCAGCATGGATGTCGCCGGACCGTGGAACAGAGGGTCAGATCGATCATATGTGCATAGAGAAGGGGTTTGGATCGTCATTGCAGGATGTGGGGGTGTGTGGAGGAGCAGATGTGGCATCGGATCACCATCTTCTGATAGCCGGGGTGAAAATGAAACTCGGGAGATATGCGACGGTGCAAAATTGTAGACAACAGTTTAGTGTAGGACAGTTGGGAAATCAAGAGACAGGAGACGGGTTTGCGGTCACGGTATCCGGCAGGTTCCGGGTGCTCCGGCGGTTGGGGGATGTAGAGAGTGCAGGGGACTATTGGCAGCGGGTCGGGACGGTATGGAAGGAGACGTGTGGGGAGGTGCTGGGGAAGGGGGAAGGACAACGGAGGGCATGGGTGGCAACAGGGGCCATCGGTGGGATAAGGGATAGGAAAAACAAGAGGGCAGAGTTGGACGCAGGCGGGGCCGGAGGTTCCGGGGCAGGGGCTCGGGGGGTGTGCACAGAGGCGGACAGGGAGGTGGAGAGAGGTGTCGAGGGAGACGGGAGGGGGTGTGTTGGGGGGGAGGCGGAGGATGCTGCAGCCAAGGGAAGTGTGAGAGAACTGTGTGGCAGCGCAAGGGGGCTGGCGGGGAGGTGCAGGCGGACGGGTTGCCTCGTGAGGGATGGGAATGGGAGGCTGCTCAGCGGTGTACAAGAGCGGATGGGGAGGTGGACGGGGTATTTTGGGGACCTTCTCGGTGGACCAGCTCCACGGGACCCGCCGGGCGTCCGGCCGGCGGGGGGGGGGGAGCTGCAGGTTGGCGGTGAGGGACCGGCGGGGGAAAGAGATGGAGAAAGCCATGGGGCTTCTGGGGGATGGAGGGGCGTCTGGGCCTGATGGCATTCCAGCGGAGGCCGTCGGGGCGGGTGTCGACACGGCTGCAGAGATGTTATATGAATTACTTGGTGGGGTCTGGGAGGGGGAGGGGGTGCCGGCGGAGTGGAGGGAGGGATGTCTGGTTGGGTTGCCTGGGGGGGGGGGGAGATCTACGGGAGTGCACAAATTGTAGAGGAGTGGTGTTACTGTCGGTGCCGGGAAAGGTGTTGAACAGGATTGTCCTTGGGAGATTAGAGGAGTCCATGGGCAGGAGATTGGGAGATGGGCGGGCGGGTTTTCGGCGGGGCAGATCATGTGCAGACCGGATGGCCACTTTGAGAATAATAGTTGAACAAAGTCTGGAATGGAGTTCGCCACTGTGCATCGGATTTGTGGACTGCGAGGGGGCATTTGACGGTGTGGACGGGGAGTCACTTTGGAGGTTGGTGGGGCGTTGTGGAGTTCCCCTGGGGATCGTTGATTTGGTGGGGAAAACCTGTGAAGGCATGGCGTGCAGAGTTCTTCATGAGGGACGGCTTGCGGAGCCGTTTGGGATGGGGGCGGGAGTGCGACGGGAATGCCTCTTGTCTCCATTTCTTTTCTTGCTGGCGGTGGATTGGGTTGTGGGATCATCGACGGCACACGGCGGGGATGGAGTCCGGTGGACTCTGGCTGAGCGGTTGGATGATCTGGATTTTGCTGGTGATTTGGCTCTCCTGTCCCATGGCCGGGGTCGGATGCGGGACAGGTTGAAGGCACTCGATGAGAGGTCACAGCGGTTGGGTCTGAGGGTGCACAGGGAGGGGACAAGGGTAATGCGAGTGGATGCAGGTGGTGAAAACAGGGTTGGGCTTGAGGGGGCGCCAGTGCAGGATGTGGAGTCATACACATATCTTGGCGGTAGTATAGATAGGGTTGGAGGGACGGACAGCGGTGTCAAAGTGGGGGTGCAGAGGGCGGGGGGAGCTTTCGTTGCATTGGGAAGTGTATGGAGATCGGGGGAGATAGGATCCAACGCGAAAGTGGGAGTCTTCGGCTCAAATGTGAGGTCAGTCCTATTGTATGGCTCTGGGGCATGGAGAACGGCAAAGACAGCAGCCAGAAAGCTGCAGACTTTCATGGGTGGGTGCTTGCGTAGAATAGAGGGATTAAAATGGTATGACAAGGTTACCAATGTGGAACTGATGACAAGAACTGGACAAGTGCCAGTGGAACAAGAGATGAGAAGAAGACGATGGCGATGGATAGGACACACACTGAGGAAACCTGTTGATAGCATTACAAGGCAGTCCTTGTTCTGGAACCCCCAGGGCAAGAGAGGCAGAGGAAGACCAAGAAGTACATGGAGAAGAGAGTTGGAAACAGAGGTGAAAATGATGAGGAGAACATGGAAAGAACTTGAGATGATGGCACGTGACAGGAGAACTTGGCATGTGTTTGTTGAAGGCCTATGCTCCTTTGGGAGTGGAGGGTTATGAATGAATGAATTACAAGGCAGTCCTTTTTTTCTGGAATTTCCAGGGAAAGAGAGGTAGAGGAATACCAAAGAATACATTGAGAAGAAAGTTGAAGAAAAACATCAATGAAGACATGGAAAGACTTTGAGCTGATGGCACGGGACAGGACTTGACATACGTTTGTTGAAGGCCTATGCTCCTCGGGGAGCAGAAAGGTGATGATGATTATTTGGAGACAAGATGAACAAGAATAAGAATTTTAACAACAATTCCCGTAGTTTTCTTTCTAACGGTTATTTTGCCGCCTCTGAGATCTGTATCACTCGAGCAAAAGCCCTAGGGATTTTTCTCTCCAAATGCTGGATATTTGATATCGAACTGGATATTTGATATTTGATGCCGATGCGTCCTTCGAGATGGGGGAACCAGTAGGAAAATTAAGCCTGGGCCTTACCTCACGGATGAGTGAATATTCATCATTTTGAAAAGATTTCCAGCATCTTTCATGTTAGCAAATAATGTATTTTACTTTAATTTTTGTTTCGCTTTTCTTTTTCTTAGAAAATGTTGCTGATTTTATTATTATTAAGAAAAAAAGAATAACGTCGGTGCCAGGTGCAGTCGCACCGCTCGCACTCCCAAGAGCCGGCCCTGACTACTCCTACCCCCTCCGTTTCGTTGCTCTACTGAGGTGTGTAATATTTTATGTGCCGAGATTTATCCAAGAACAATTTAATCAAGATTTTATTAAGATTTTAAATTATTAGACACAGCGAGCTTTTTTTAAAAAAAATAATTAATGAAGAAAAATATCCCGTTTAACCTCTGATGGGTTATAATTAGGATATATATTGTTTTCAATTCCAAATAATATGAATAACTGCCGATATGAGAAAGTGACATCACATTTGTCAAATCATTGTAAATAGGGACAATCACAATTATGCTTATACGTTAAATAAAAAAAAATAAAAAATTTAAAAATTTTTTAAAGATTAAAAAAACGAACAAAATCAAGAAGGAACACTGAACAAGAATAATATTAAAGTGGAGGGGTGTAAAGGCCTGGTGGTTCCAGTTATATAACTGACTTTAACAGATATTTTGTTACAGCGAGGTTTCGGTTGTGTCACCGATGCTGCTCGGTGCTGCAAAGAAATGTGCGAAGAAAACTACGTTTCTGATCAGACTTCATTGCACCAATTCTTCACAAGCGTAGCAAGTTCTGCATCTCTATGATGCATCCTTATCGTTTACCAAAACTGCCGATGCATACTCACGAGGTGGAGGTACCATAACATGCTGTCTTAGTTTGAAACGTTTGTGTTTGTGCAATTTACTGTGTTTTGCTTCATTTTCGCTATTAATCAGATTTAGCCTTTTTTTTTTTTTTTTTTTTTAAACGGACACTTGCGAACATAAACTGTACGCATTAATTCCGACTCACGTACAAAATCGGGTTCCAAACGGAACTGTAACATACAACGGTCAAACGTATCTGATGAAATATGCGTGCCACTTTTCACTCGTAATAGGTTACGACCAATCAACACCACCCCCGCGACACGTGCGCTCAGTCAATGGCTTAACCTCGCTCTTCTCTTACAGTATCAATGTATCAACAGGTGGAAAGGGTTACAGCATTGAAGCTGACGGTACCAAGTGTGTATTTTGACTTTCCATAAATGAAAGTACTCTATTTGTCTGTCATCACATGACAACCGAATGCATTCTATATGCTTATCACTTGCCGTTCCTTTCCAACGGCTTTGATTTGTTTTTTTCTTTGATGTCTATCATATTATCTGTGTTTATTTTTTGTGGGAAGTATTCAGTTCTCCTGCCACTTTTATTATTTTCGCTGCTAGACTAAAATCGGTACAGCCGCTGAACTGGCAGTATAGACTACATCCAAGTCCTTCCAGATGGGGGACCAGCAGGAAAATTAAGCCCGGGCCTTATCTCACGGATGAGTGAAGATTCATCATTTTGAAAAGATTTCCAGCACCATCAATTTTGTCTGTCGAAGCCTTGCTCTTAAAAAATAAAAGCAAATCATTACATTGCTCCAGATTGCGAGAGACCTTTCCTGGAGAAAGCCAGCGAATCTGAACAAGTTTAAGGAATGAATGATCTGTCATAAATGTCATTGAAATTGTCATTTAAAAAGTCATAAAAGTGGGATTTTTGCATTTTTTGGCCATATAATAGCGCCCTCAAAACTTGACGCCCAGGGCACGTGCCCCACCTGCTTGACCCTAATACACCTGTGATACGTTGCTCAGGGACCAGGGCGTTGCGAAAAGCCTTCTTCGCCGTTCGCTGTCAAATAACTACACCTATCTCTCTAATAAAACTGGCACTCCGTCTCAGGCTTCTTTCGTCACCATGCAGTTTTTCCTTCAACTGGGTTGGAGAAGGCCACGCTGCCACCCTGCTCCACTCATGAAGCCGACAGTTTTGGAGTAAACATTTTCTACTGTCTGCCTGTCCTCCCCACATGGGCACATATCTGCCTGTCCTCCCCACATGGACACATATCTGCCTGTCCTCCCCACATGGACACATATCTGCCTGTCCTCCCCACATGGACACATATCTGTCTGTCCTCCCCACATGGACACGTATCTGCCTGTCCTCCCCACATGGACACATATCTGCCTGTCCTCCCCACATGGACACACATCTGCTTGTCCTCCCCACATGGACACACATCTGCCTGTCCTCCCCACATGGACACACATCTGCCTGTCCTCCCCACATGGACACACATCTGCCTGTCCTCCCCACATGGACACACATCTGCCTGTCCTCCCCACATGGACACACATCTGCCTGTCCTCCCCACATGGACACATATCTGCCTGTCCTCCCCACATGGACACATATCTGTCTGTCCTCCCCACATGGACACATATCTGTCTGTCCTCCCCACATGGACACACATCTGCCTGTCCCCCCCCCCCCCCACATGGACACACATCTGCCTGTCCTCTCCACATGGACACACATCTGCCTGTCCTCCCCACATGGACACATATCTGTCTGTCCTCCCCACATCTGCCTGTCCCCCCCCCACATGGACACACATCTGCCTGTCCTCCCCACATGGACACATATCTGCCTGTCTTCCCCACATGGACACACATCTGCCTGTCCACTTTTCACTTTGTTGCACAGATGGTATTTCTTTCTTCTTCTTCTTCGTTCGTCATGAAAAGGACGTTGGTTGCGTTGTGTCCGTTTACAGCGAAGCTGCGATATTTACGCCTTTCGGCCGACACATCCGACTTCAGCACGGCATTTTTGGGACCGGGTTAGCCTTCCCTACTGTGGCGTGTGTGCCGGAGAGGTTATAGATGTTACCAAGCTACGTGTACTCGGAGTGAGGTCAAGCTATGTAAGTCCCTGGGTCTAATTGTTGATGATGATGTATTCTCAGGGTACCTGTAGTAAAATGCACCGTTTTTAACCCTCCCTCTCAAATTGAAATAATAATACGGTATTTGAATTTTGTTCCAATACGCCAAGATAGCTACCATTGCCCTGCCCTACTCATACTTTTCAAAAAGTCCAATTCTAGTGATGTAAAGTTACCGTTTATAACTGCTACTATACAAATTTGAAAATTGTCAAGGACGATAAAATCTAATGCTAAATATTGGACACTCCTTGAATTTTTTTTAACTAACGTATTCTAAGAATCTATTATTAGTTACAACATGCGACAGTAGTTATATTTTTTTCTTTTCAAGAACATCGCATTTTCAAAAACGCCAAAAAGAGGCATGCGATTTGAAACTATTAACGCCACGCTAGGGTATCCACCCCCTTACAAAAGGCTTTTTCGTTGCTCCGTACTAATTTTTTAAATATAACATGAAACCGTTTTGGAAAGCGGCCAACACGTGTGTCTTTGAAAAAAAGACGGGAGACAGATAGAGAGAGAGGGGGTTAGTATGGAACAAGTCTACAACCCACTTGGGTATTTGCAAACTGAAACTAACGAACACATGAGTGCAGGGGAGAGAGGATGGGACTAAAGAAAGACAGAAAACGTAAATAATATACTGCATTCTATAGAAGGGGGAATAAAAAGGGAAAAGACAATGGAATTAAAAGCAATAATGTTGTTTATTCAAAACTATACTATTTCCCATAAAAACGTATCTAGACTTATAAATAAAGAGAAAAGTACGAAGATGAAAACTTAAATAAAGACGTAGACGAAAATATACTGGCTAGATAAAGGACATTAGCCTGATTAATAATCATCACTTTTCATCTTTTAATTCGCTTCAAAAGTGACTGAGTTATCGCATAAAATAAAATTTGACAAACAGACAGACGATCACACTGATATCCCAACTCAATTTAAAAGTAACATTTTTCTAGTCGTCGCTTGGAAACAAGTCACATTGGCTTGCCTCATTTGCTAGACACTACTAGGAGGAAGGGGAGAGGTATAACTTTGAAGTTTTGCCAGCTTAAGCGACACATAGTCTAAACAGTAATGTTAGAAGAAGAGGGACGAACTTATTGATAGACGTACAAAAATGTTTGGGATTTTCAAAAAAGAGTCAAATCGAACTTAGTTTAAACTGATTGGTTAATGTTAGAATAGACATAGGGGAGCATAAAACTAGCGCTTCTGCTATGCAGGGTGCCACTTGATAGAGATTTTTCATACAAGCAAGGTTTCAAGCAGAGCAAATAATTGCCTTTGCGTCTATAGCAGCAGCTGTTCAAAAGTGACCATTGACAGCCTGTAAACCTTAACATAGTGTGTGATTATTTCATTGATTGCGGTAAGATGAATTAACCTTTTTAATACATTATTATATGTAGAGGCCAACCCAGATAGGGCGCCATAACATTGTGTGTGTAGACATTTTTGCCTTTGTGGAAGATTGCGACATACTAGGAGCAGAGGCATGTCTAAGCAGACATAGGAAGCAAATTAAACTAAATCTGAGTTGAATATTGTCATACATATTTTGACTGTAAGACCAGAAAGTCACTGGCAGGCCTATTGGTATATTAACTTTGAAGAAAAGAAAAGATTGTATTTCAGCTGAAGAAGAAGATGATGTATATTGACAGGGGCGTTGAGACTAGGTGGAAAAGAAGATACCCACTGTTATGAAGAAGTCACAATAAAGTTAAAGACTGTAGCTAATTTAGTTAGCTATTTTCTCTGTAGTGGATTTGATGGTATTGTATGATGGTGATATTACTAAGTGTGATGCATGAGGTCAGCTGTGAAGGCTCCTGAGATAAATGTAGCTGTGAATTTTCAGAAGGCCCTTCTTGCTACCACTACGACTGTCACGGAGTGCTCGAAGATTTTGTCTAGATTATGTTAAAATTCCTTACTTTTCTTTTCCTTCACATTTGTCTGTGTTCTCTACGGAAATATTTGCACCTGCGATCTGTGCTTTAGCTGTTTTTCAAGTCTTCATTAAAGCTCCTGTCATACGATCCCAAATTCTATCAAGGCACTTAAAAGCATTTCTTTAAAGATGTCTATACGATTTATTCGCTTAGTGGAAACGACAGTGGTTCCCAGAGTATCTAATTTCAGTGTGCAGTGGTCAACTGGAGACCGGCACGATAAATCTTTTACGTGTCTTAGCATGAGACGGGACATAATTAACTTTTGGCTATCGTGGGAACGTTTAAAATGTAGCGGGTAAATCGAAATTAATTCTTTCTTTAACAAACTAGTTTTTTAGACTTCACTTGGTGTTAAGCAACTGTAAGAGAAAGACGCATTTCGTAGTCTTGTAAAGTAAAACTGTACATAGGGAGACTTGAGTTAAACACACCAAGTGCCCTCTCGTTTAAACTTAACAGACTAAAATCCCGGAGCGGATTTACGCAGTGCAAAGTCTTGTCTCGTATTGCTGAAAAGAGGTTACCTTTGGCCAGTGGCCATATAGTCCTCGTCCACCAGTCACAATAATTCCCTTCAATTATTTCGATTATTTCAATCATTTCAATTACTTCAATTACTGCAATTATTGCAACGATTCTCAACACCAGATATTACCCTTAACAACCATCACCCGTACCATACTCCACCCATTTTAACCCTCCATCCCACCTTTGGAAGCAAATTCGTTATCTGTGGATATCGCATCAACTGTGGATACGTTACACCTATCTTGGATTTATAAAAATCGTGTTCAGATTATGTGCCCCTTGTGGATACCTTATTCGAACAGTGAAGTCGTTACCCCAATCTTGGATTTATAAAATCGTGTTCAGATTCTGTGCCCCTTTGTGGATACCTTATTCGAACAGTGAAGTTAATTTCAAGCATTGGATTACGATATATTTTTCCAAGAGAACCCCAGGATATAAGTTGTTTCCAACATTCACACCAAAGGAACAAAGGAACAAACATTCATTTACACACAAACAGTATTTCACATATTTTCCAGCAAAAGCTTATCAGGCCTGCCGGGAACTTTACTAACACAATTCATTCATAATCCGTGTTTTCACTATTTGTGTAATAATTTTTTCTTCTTTAAAATCATCAAATTGTTGTGAGTTTGTTTTCTCGTGATAATCTTTATTATTATGTGCTGTAAAATCCTTATTGATTTATTTACATTTCTAAATTGAAATAAATTGAGTTAACCTCGATAGGATTGTTCGTTCAGTTCAGACTACCAAATCCTCAATCTAACTTTACTTCTTTACCCTACTATTTGTGAGTGACACAGTGTGTGCAAAAGAGTAATATTGTCGCCAGAGAAAACAAGAAGAGCTGTGTGTGTGGTTTTCTTAGTGAAGAACTCACTGACTCAGCCTGTGCCTTCTGCCTATCTCTCTTGCGCATCACTATCACACTTCCGTGTGCACTATTGTTCCTCAACATATACAGCTGTCAAGCTTTATCTACTATTAATTATATTTTCATGCGACAACGACCTCACACCTATCTTTTTTTTTTCTAATGAATGTGGCTACGTTAAAATTCTAGGGTATGATATGTAATGTGATGTGGTAGTTTACATACACACACACAGATATTTACTAAGTCTAATAATATTAATAAAATGTTATAACACACTGAACTAACTCAAGTTGTGTAAAATTTTGATAGAAAAATTTTCTTTAAATTTATTTGTTCGGAACCAAGGTTTTATTTTGGTCAGAACATATGAAAGGTTTTGCAATTATTAATGAAATGCATGAAGATATGGCATAATAAATGAAAGGAGTGTACATATGGATTTTACAATACTAGTTAATATTACTACTGTTCATGGTTGTAATCTATATGGGAGAACGATTTATGGATGTGCTGTTGGGGTGACCTCATCACTCCCTTCTATGGTTACTAACATGGTCCATTTATTGATGGAAATATCATTGGTGTGTTAGAAATGAGTTTGTGAATCTCCAGCAGGCCAGACGCTCACGTATCTAGAATGAGTAGTTCTGGTGCTGGAATATGGTGGCCCCACCTCTCCGTGCTTGGGGGCAATATACGGCTGCTCTGCCAAGATATAAACTGCACGGGTCTACTCTTGTAATCTTCAACACCACATTTGACACCACCTTGGTGCCAAATAAAAAACTCACAGCTCTGCAATAAAGTATTGGTCATGTGTCAGAATTCCATCCTCTAACCCATTTCTGGACACAACACTACACACAACAACAACACCACATAGACGGGTCAGATCTCTTTGACCATACAACACATCTTACCAATTTGGTTTTACATAGGATAAGTTCTCCCAGACTACATATTCTGAAATATGTTCATTAGCTTCCTGCCATAGAATAGGATAGGTGATATGTTCCACTGATCTCAACACTTGATCTGTCTTTCATAATCCTTGCTGGAGTTTATGTATTTTATTTGTCTCTAGACCCTGAACTGGGGCGGGGGGTCTAGAGCGAATCCTTACTTGTTGTAAGGGATAGATTTTGATATGGCAGTATCAAATCACTCGAAACATTAAACAAATATTAAAATATACAAAGAAATAATTTCAGTCTTACCAGAATTATGAATATAGAACACAGTTAATTGCTAGCAAAACTCAGCTGAGCTGCTGCCTTTAATATGGCGTCCCTCTAAATATTTCAATTAGCTTCTGGGAATTACACCACTAAATAATTCACTGTGTCTACTAGGACAACTTATTACGAATGGCAAAAATGCGCGTCTGAGCGCCGATAATATATTCATCTATGGCCAATCACCGCCTTTTTTCCTTTTCAAATTCAAACCTCCTACCAAAAAGTCATTTCAGTCATACCTCAGTCAAGTATGCCTTATTGTCTGTTGGTCCGTCCGTCTCTACTTGCGTTTCACAAAAAAACACACTTGTTTTTTGAACCAACTCCGCCTTCCCCTACACAATTTTGCCTTTAAAGTTATTTTTAGCCACAGTTCACCATCCCATCCCGTCTCTTTCATTCCAACTAGATTTTAGCACTTGAGTCTCAAGGCTGCAGTTTTTTGAAAATTTGGGACATTTTTGTTTCAATGCAGACGCTCGCTGATATGAACAACACAGTCTTTTGTCAATATCTTTCTTATTATCTATCCGTCTGTATAAATGAAAGCATATTATTTCACTGCTCAAGATGGGCCATCCGGCCAGCTAGGTTTTATATTCCTAACATCATTATTAAGAAAAAGTTACTTTTCAAGGTTAGTTGGTTTTTTCGAAATATTTTCTAGCATCTTTCGTACTGCGTTTGCCGCTGAATTCAAATAAACGGACTAAGTTATCGCAAAAACGTCCAAGAAATGACTGTTGCGTATAATAGCTAAGGTCCCTTTTGTCGATTTCTTTACCTTGTGGACGTGAATTTTCCTCCTATCCCCACCAATTGCGTCTTTTAGCCTTGCTAGTTTCAAGCACGCGTTCAGTCATATTTTTTCCTTTTGATCTTCGTTCTCATCCCGTTCCAAGGGTAACGTTTTGCCTTCACGTTTAACAATTTAATTTCCATGGCGGGTGATGACCCGCGGCGTGGGCGATCATGTATTCTAGTAGCTTACGCATTAGTTTTTATCCCTACGTTGTATCATTGGAGATATTTTAACGTTGTATCATGGTTAATTTTATGACATTCTCTGATCACAATACTTGTTTAATGATGTTAAATTGGTAGTGGTGGAGATAGTCAGCTGGAGACTTAGGGAGGCTTGTTCCTCTTGTTTCAGGGTTACATCACCCAGTTCAAGTTGGTCATAAGTCGGAGCTGCAGAAGTTGAGGCAACAGACCGGTTGTTTCTTTATCAAAGCATACAAGTAGTAGCAGACTCCAGAATACATGGCAGTGGATCGTGTGCATTTTTCTCAAACCAGTCATCCAGGGTCTACACGGATACTAAAGATAAGCCAAAATCTTCAAGGCTTACATGCTAGCTCAAATATGTTCGATCTCCACCATATTCAGTAACAGTTTGTGATATGATGTGAAAACCAGTTTTTCCAAATATTGACTCTTCGAATAACAGTAGTCTCCAACAAGGAATAGAATTTTATAACCATTGACATATTAAGATATATTGGACAAATGTCCTGCTTGTGTATTTAAATTGATATAAACACTATAATTTCATTTTAAGTTAAACATTCCTGTCCTAAAAAATTTGAGGGACAGGAAATTAAATTGTATATACATATATATCATAACTTTAAACCCAGTCTTGTTTATTCGATGTTAGTGAATTAAATTGTATTTGTTTAACGCATTTATCACTACATTTTCATTACCCTAGACATCAAGCCATATAAATAACATCACAAACACTAGATACCCAAAATAAATCGCAGAGTGAGATCGTAGGGTGGTAGCAGTCAGGTACCCTGAGAACTTCATACTCAACTATTAGACTCAGGGACTTGCATAGCTGACCTCACTCTGTAGACACATACTAACTATTTTTTTCTTTAACATCAAAACCCACCACAGTACCTATCCGCTACCTCTCTAAGATCTCACTCCGGGAAATATTTTATGATATTGTTATGTGTTTTATATGGCTACGTGTCTAGGGTAATGCAAGTATAGTGATAAGTGCATAAAACAAACACAACTGTAACTCAATGAAATTTAATTAATAAAGACTGGGGTTAAGTTTAGATAATTTTTTTACAATTTTAATTTCCTGTCCCCTCAAATCTTTTTGGGGCAGGAATGGTTAAAAATGAAGAGAACTGTATTGACATATAATAAATAAATAAGTAGGAATCTTTGTCCATATCTTGATAATAAACCAATGTCACTGTATGTGTATAACACAGACTGATGTAGTACTGTCTAAAAGTGAAATTCAATGGTGGGAAGGACTATTTTTGTCATCATGCCCACGAATAAGATAGTACACATGTGGAAATTTTTAATTGAATACGTTCTCAGAGCCCACGTAAGGGGACTTCACCTGATGTTTCTAGTTGACGTAGGTTTCAGTAGATAATATAAATTTCAGCATCAGGTCTTTCTTTGGCCATAAATTGTAGCATAAAGTTTGTTGAGGCTTTCTCTTCCTCCAATTTCTGTCTTCAATAGGTTTTCCTGCCACCAGCTGGTAACAGGCAATATAACCCGCAATCAATGAAATATTTCACACAAGAGTAAGATTAACTGGCGATCAGTGGCACAGGTGTAGATCGCTGTCGCCCAGACTGCAAAGGCATTACGGTCACAACTGCTAGGCGTCTGATCTTAAACTACTATGTTGAAATATTTTTCTCAAGTGGCAGCGTATTCTGGTAACGCATTAGTTTTATCCCCCCTCTCCTAAACTATCGTTAACCAATCAAACGAGTCAAGCAAATTTGACTGTTCAAAAACGCGCCCCCTAAAATGTAACTTTCGAAGACTTTCAAAATTGAGCATTCCTCAGTGTGTTTGTTAGTCCGTCTCAATTTTTAGTTTCTACAATATCTCGGTTATTATTGGGCCGATTTCAATTTTTAAAACTGATTCTTAAACTGCCCTTTAGCCTCTATCACCCTATCTTGTTTTCATCTAACTCTTCGTCATCGTTTTCATCTATGTACTTTTTCTCTATATTTATTCTGAACAAAATACTTTTCTATACGGCAAGATAATTTATTATAAGGAAATAGTATGGTATTTTAATAAACAATATTATCGCTATAATTCATCCATCCATTTTATTTATCCTCTATATAAGTTATCTAAGTTTCTCTCTCTCCCCTCTTTTCTGCACAAATTTGGTTTCAGTTTCAGTTTCAAAAGCATAAGTTAGCCTTGATTCTTTCCATTTTACCCCCCACTTTTTCCCCTCTCTCCCGTTTCAAGACGAGGTAACAAGTTGTTTTTTTCTTTCTTCTGCCAACTTTTCCGGCTTTCGTCATAAAATATTGGGAAGGGAAACGCGAGCTGCGTGTTGTTGGGGGATGAGACTCAATACGCTTGTCTTTGAAGATTCAAATCTTGAGCCAATCGTGGACTGTTAGGCTAGTAAATTGTGCATAATTTCAAACATTTGGAGTTATTTATAGTTACAACCTCCACTAAATAATAGGGCGGGTGTGTATACGATTTGGGGAAGGGTAATGTTTTTCAAACGATAATAGTAGAGAAAATTCAAATACTGTGTCCAAATCTTAGCAGACGTTTTGCCTTTTGCCCTTGGCAATTTTCAAATATAGTAAGAGTAGGTTATAGGCGGAAAATGTACGTTACTAGGTTTTGAATGGGGGAATTTGAGCGGGGGGGGGGGGGGTTACACGGAGTTAGTTTTACTACACCTACTCACTCAGCCAGACTGCAGTGATGCAGCCTGTTTCCAGGACCACCACTTGGAGGTGGAGTAAGGTCTTGGTCAGCTCTGGTTCGCTGACCCTGACGCAAGTAGTCTAGCTATGGGCAGCCAACTGCATTCCTCACTGTTGACGCGTCTTAGGTCCCAGATGGTATTTGAGTCTGCAATGTCCGGTTCTTACTATGAAAATTATCACATGGTCTCTTCTTGGTATATAGTATGGTTCATCATTGTCGGGCCCTGGGTGTTCCTAACGCCAATTCTCTCAATGTTATTTCTGATTATTGATTACGGTACAACGGGCTGATCACCCGTTTGCCAGTCACTTCGATTACGGAAACAACAGCAAATGGGTTGATTTGCCGTTGCCCTAAAGACGCCACTAGGCGTGATGGGAAACAATGACAAAGAAAACCTATCTGCTGTTGCCCTAAGACGCCACTAGGCGTAATGGCCACTGACTGCTTTGACGGTCTGTGGCTAAGGACGGAAGAAGAAGAAGAAGATTACGGTACATCTCTTAATATGCATACCTGTCTTCTATGTGCATGTTTCTTCCCCTTTCTTTGACAAGTTTATCCTGCTTTCTTATTTCGACATATCTTCATCTGATTTATTGTTCCTGAGGGCAGGGAAGACCAATAATAAGTCCGTGAAAAGCGCTATCTTGTCTGTAGCAAATTATTTCTTTTTGCATGATGGTAATTGCAGCTGTTTTTAGTAGGGATTTGGAGCAATCAGATTTTTAATTGGTTCGCTCCGGCATTGATAGTAAATGCTTCAGCTCTGCTCCGCACTCCGACTGAATATATATATATATATATATATATATATATATATATATATATATATATTATATATATATATATATATATATATATATATATATATATATATATATATATATATATATATTCAATGGCTGTGATTGTTTAACAAAGTCTTAATCGATTCACCCAATTTCTATATCTTCTTCTTCTTCCTCGTTCGTCCTGAAAAGGACGGTGGTTGCGTTGTGTCTGTTTACGCCTAAGCTGTGATATCTGCACCTTTCGGTCGACACATCCGACTTCTGCATGGCATTTTTTAGGACCGGGTTTGCCTTCCCATTTCGATCCACACTCGCTCAGCCAGACTGCACTACTGCAGACTGTTTCCAGGACCACCACGTGGAGGTGGAGTGCGGTCTTGACCAGCTCTGATTCGCTGGTCCTGACGCAGGCAGTCAAGCTATGAGTCGCTGACTGCGTTCTCTATTGCTGCGTCTTTGGGTCCCATTTCTTTATCTAAGAATAATCTATCAATTTCGAACAACTTTAAAAAACTATACTCAGTCATAACATTTTTTTAAAAATCACTAAGGACTTTATTTATTTTACTTGTCATAAGGCAACATCGTCCTGAAATTATAATGAAACGTTACAATCAAACAATTTATTATTATTGACCATACTTGCTCAATTCCATATAACAAACCTCTAACATAGCAAATGCTCTCTCAGTTAAGCAAAAATCATAAACACTGATAAAAATGGAGTAATGGGTGTACATTTGTTTTATCAATTACAGTAATCGATTAAAATTTTTTTACCGATTAATTATCCTCGCTATTCGCAGGGGTTAGGTTCCTTGAAAACCCCGCGAATACGGAATCCACGAATACTGAACCATTGATCCTATGGGGAAAAGGGGGTTAGGTTCGTGGGGGAACCTGTTCACCATACACTATTGCTACCGATCACCATAAACTCATCATTTCGTGTACCCTTGTTGTAAAAAAATAGCTTTTTTATTATACTGTTCATTTTATAAATGTATTTTATACACTGTTTTCTTTGTAATAGTACAATATGAACAATCTTTTGGTGTACGGTACCAATACTCACTCACCCATTCACTCACACTGTCGCTACTCACTGACACATCCACGCGCAAACACCCACATTATTACAAAATCCCTGGAGAACAAACATTGAAAACATTTCATTTACACTGATTTCACTGCCGACACTTTTATGAAGAATTTAGCAATGGTTTATTCTAGCTCGTTAAGCCCCCACCGCTGAGTTAATCAGTGGAATTATTATTATAATACTGTATATAGCTCTGTTTAGAGTGTGTGTTTAGTAACTTTGACTGAGACAAACATGTAGTACATTTAAAAGGATTGAATCGAAGTTAAATTTGTAACATTACAAATAACAAAATTTAATAATCACTTTAAGTTTTAACAGTTGGAAAATAATATGAATATTTATGGAAAGGATTTCATCACTTGAATGGGATTTAACTGAATAAAGGAGGTCACTTTTGGCAGCGGATATTTTCACTTAGCTGACAATGGTAGTTTCTTCTCCCGCTGGGTTAGTTCCTTTCACTCTGCTCGCGCTCGTCTCTGGTCAAAGTTCAGGCGCCGCACGCTCCCAGAACGTCAAGGAGTAACTGCCAAGTTGGTTATGCGTCTGTCTATAAGACCCTCTTATGATGGCGTCTTGCACAACGTCAGTCCACTTCTACCTTCACTTGGTTCCAGAGATAGTACTTTCTGCTTGTACCCGCCAATAACTGGTAATAGAAATAGAAACGAAACGCTCTTCTGAGTATGGCGTTTTCCGACACATAATTATGTGCCCCCCACCCCCTCTTCTATTCTACCATCCCATGTCAGAATTTATCTTTCATGAGAATTAAATTTAATCCTTCGGGATAAAACTTCCTTTACGTTTAAACTGAATAGCTTTAGCTTTACATTACATTTAAATGAAAAGGTTAAACGTACAGATATAATATGTTTTACATTTACATCCTCACTGTTTGAAAAGTGTTCACAATATAAATTCATTTATGTTTTCTTTATATTTACACTTGTTGAAAAGTGTGATAAAGTGCATTGATACAGCGCTAAAATTATTATTTATAAGTATAAAAGTCAAAATAATATGTGTAGAAATAAAAATAGTAAAGTTGTAACGTGTTTTCTTCCACGCGCCAGTCAACGCATTGATTTTAGCAAGACAGAACGTAGTGAGAAATCTTATTGCCGTGCCAGTGGTATTGGACTTTATAACGCGCCCGTCAAGGGTTAACGGGAAAAAAAAATTTGAAAAAAGACAAGCTTAGTTGTGCCAAGAAAGAGAGTACGATTCAAAACAGGGGAGGCATAAACGAACGCATAAAAGTGAGAGAGCGAACACACGCTGCCGGCTTGTCAAGCGTTAGATTCTTGAATTAGCTACTCAGGACGACAGTGCAAGATGATGCCGTTAGCCTGTGTTCGAAAACGTTGTCGCGAGCTTTGAAAAATTTAAAAATACTCCGCCAAGTCCAATATTTCTTCTAACTATAAGACACACAGTGGAAATATATATATACACACGCATAACTACTTCCTGCCTGAAAAAAGGAAGATCTGCTATTATTTTTTATAACATTCGAGAAGCTGAGACTTAGAAAACAACGAACACCTAAATGGAAAATATATGGAATTCTTTATTAATAGGTTTAGGATCATAAAAGTTAGCTAGTTTAAGAGCTTATCTTATCCTGATAAATAATATGCTTTCAAATAGAAAATCCGACAGATAATAAGAAAGATATTGACAAAAGACTGTATTGGTCAGTACAGACAGGCAAACATATGCTCGGTTTTACTTTCACTAACGTTGACTTTTTGGACGCGTCCTTGAAAAAGGCATGAAAAGGGTACATGTAGTCTGCTGTAGAAGGGGTAGACAAGGGGAGAGAAATTATGGGATGGCTTAACAATAAATATATTTTAGCAGTGGAAATCTAAGAATGAGTGAGGATAAAACTTGTTATGTCGAACGAACGAACGAACGAACGAACTTTATTTTCAAAGGGTTGAGAATTGGGCACGCAGGCCCGTCTGACATTCTGCCCTTCCTTTCTCTCGTCTTTTATACTGGTTTCATTTATTCTCACATACATTTTACCCATCAATTCAAGGAATTCAACGTTATAAAGGTAAAATAATAGCATACTCACATTCACAGTATCTAATTATAAACATGAAATAAAGTATGTTGAAAAATACAAACTAAGTATCACCATGAAACAAAATATGTTGAAAACACTATCATCATCATTAAAACTACATTCGATATTATATCATTTGTTCGGAAAAATAATCACATTAGGGGGGCAGATAATCAGAACTCATAAAGTAATCGAAAAGTTTACGATTGTATGAATAGGGACTGAGGTTGTTATCTTTCAGATAATGTGGAAGATAGTTCCAGAGATGAGGAGCAGAGTAAGCTAAGCTTTTCTTGAATAAGTCAAGCCTAGGCTTGGGCACTTGTATTTTGTTAAATCGTTGACTGCGTCTTTCACTGTATTTGAACATTGGCCACAGATATGTTGGAGCATTCTGTGACAGGATTTTGTGAACAAATTTAGCTTTGTTGAACAGAAAGCGCTTTCTTAGAGGCAGTATTTTGAGATCTTTATATAGATCTACACACTGTGCTTGGCAGTTGTCAGAAACTAGACGCACTGCACGCTTTTGTAGTGAATGGAGTCTTTTTGTATTGGACATAGAACAACCATCCCAGATTGTGGAGCAATAGTCAAGGTTTGTTTGTATGTGAGATATATAGAACAATTTACGTGCATCTTCATCTAGGAAATGTTTGATTTTAGATAACTGGTAAACTTTCTGTGCCGTTTGCTTGGTCAGTGCATGAACATGTGAGTTCCAATTTAGATGCTGGTCAACGACTATTCCTAGAGTTTTATGTTCATTAACTTTTTCAATTGGTAAGGTACCAATATAGATCTGAAGTGTTGTTTTCTCTGAATTTTGTAATTTTTGTCTAGTTGATATTAACATGCCCTTTGTTTTAATTATATTAATTAGCATGCGATTTCCGATGCTCCACCTAATCAGATTGTCTGTATCTTTTTGTAACGATAGTTCGAGTGTGTTGCAACTTGTATCACTCGTGTAGACAGTACAGTCATCAGCAAATAGGTCACAGGATGCGTGCTCGACGTGCAGTGGAAGGTCATTAATGTATATGGCAAAAAGTAGGGGCCCAAGAATAGAGCCCTGAGGAACGCCGGTATTTATTACGGTTGGGTTTGAGCAAGAGTTATTGTAAGAAACTACATGTTTTCTGTCTGACATGAATGATTTAATTATCTTCACTAGTTGAAGGTTTACTTTTGATGTTTCTAGTTTTCTAATTAAAATAGCGTGATCTATCATATCAAATGCTTTTTTAAAGTCTACAAAAACTGCCCCACATATGTTATCGTTATTAATATTTAAGTGCCAGTTGTCAATCATCTTAGTTAGAGCTGTGTGATGTCGTGTGAAATTCTAATCCACATATATAAATCAAAAAGTAAATGTAAAGCCTAACAAATAACTTCAATAAAAAGAAAGAAGAATGGTAAAGAACAGTGCTGTCACAATGACTGTACTCGAAATCCCCCTTGTTTTCTAATTTGTCTGCAAATTATAACGTTTCACGTTGATAGTAAAAGCCTACTGCATCACTACACGCTTTCTTCAATAAAACGTGTACTGCCTTTCTAAGAAAAACCTTGAGATACGCAAGCTGACCTATATTTAATATTCCATTCATGTCATTTTATACACTAAGTTACCATAAACGAAAGACAGATGGAATTAGGATAGAGAGAAGGGAGGGCTGAAAGCCGGAACGCAGGCCACACTAAACACGCGTCTCGCTATACAATTACTACCATCACGCGTGTAAGGCCACAAGCACTAGCTTTTTTCAAATCGACAGTGATAAAAAACACTACCCATACGAGAGTTAGGTTTTAAAAAACTTACAAAACGCTTATTAGGAAACATGACATTATACTGGTTTACGTTTGAAAACATTACAGTGCCCAGACACCACATCGATCGAAGTGAACGGGAGGTAGAAGAAAATACATATTTTGAACGCAGCCCCTTAGCCCCATTAAATTTATATATTTGGGTTCCTTAGGACTTGCTGACAAAGAATATGTTAAACGTTACGCAAATAGTCTAGGAATTAATAAATTATAGCCAAAAGAAATAGTGAGGGATGTCAGACAACACCAAAATCAGAATCGCTCAGTGGCAGATTTTGACACCACCATTGTACGGGAAATAGGTCCCCATGTTACCTCCTATTTGATTGGCGGAAAGTAAATGTAAGGCTAAACACGATTAGTCGGGCTATAAATATTGATTCTTTGTTGTTAGGGAAACGTGAGTAGGAGTACTTTTTTTCAAACGCTGGTGTAAACATGGCTCGATTGGTTAGACCCGCCAATATAGGCAATTTGAAGCGTTAGTTCAGCACCACATTTTCAAATAAACTTACTAAAGAACCAGTGCGTTGAGCGCCAGTGCATATTTTTCTAAATAAAAGCCTGGGACATCGGCAGATCGGATTTTGTGCCTATTCATTGCCAGTCAACGTAATTCTGTATTATTTCCATGAATTGTGGTAAGCTTGAAATATTTGATATCTTTTAATGAAAAGTGAATGTAAATTGATAATTTATGTCTGTATATGTGTGTGGTTCAGTAGCGAACATGAGGCAAAGCCTATATAGTGCTCCAACCTGAACAGAAGGTGTCGGAGGAAAGTAAAACTACATGGAATTGCCAAACAGTACACTGACACCTATCTTATTGACTAGAAAGAAATAATGCTGGAATTGCAGAGGCGTAGTAATCATTAGGGAGGAGTATACTGGTGTAAATTATTTCAGATGAAGCTGACAGTTGGCCTACCGCTCTGAACTCAGTGTTTGTCATGTATTGTGTTCAGTCTAGAAATAGATTATAAATTAGTTATGAAGTAGGAGGTACAACCTTCTTGTTTCAGGGACTGTGGTCCTAAAGTTATTGAGCAGCACCTGGTCTGAGCTTTGCTGAATATGGAGGCTGACAGCATACTCCTGGGTCCAGATAGCGACTAGTGAGGTGTCTCCAGAACACAGGGGAGCAATCGAGCAGAGGAGTCTTTCCTGCCGCCATCACGAAAGTTAAGCCTCTGTGGCCAGTGGAGCTCAACATTATGTGTCCCCTCAAAAATCGACATTTTAGAAAAAAAAGAGGGACAATACCTTGTTTAAATTGACAGGAACTGTGAACTTTTTTCCCATACTATTTCTCAGATAAACAAACACTTGAAGTCATGATGACAAATAACAACATAGCTTGAAAAACAAAACCAGTATTACCTCATAGCACTACTACACACTGACACACATAGGATAATATTAATAAAATATGTCACTACAATGTTCATATTTATAAATTCTGTATATATAAATTGTGATTACATTTCAATGTGTTTCCTGGTTCACTTTGTAGTTGAATCAGGATATATAATAGTGAAAGTAATTAATACATAAATATTTGAAACTTTAACAGTGACTCATTTAAGATAGTCTTATAGAGTGTTAAATGTGTGTGAGTGTCACAGTGTTGTCAAGTGTGGTGGAATAAATTAAATTGTTTATCTGTCTGTTGTTGTTGTGACTTACACTTCATCATATACATACCCTAGACATTTAACGTAGTCATCACAATATTCCAGAATAATTCTGACTGAGTTATAAATGTGGTAGCAAGTAAGGTTATCTGTAAAACACTACACCTATTAGATACAGATACCTTCACAGCTGATCTCAGTCAGTACACTAAGTCCCCTATAAATATTTATATCATCCCACTTTTCAACATGTGACATGAATGTTTAGGTCTAAACCCCGACTGACTATCAATTAGCAAGCCGTTGTTAACTAAGTGCTGTAGTGTTATTTTATGTATGTGTTTTTCTAGTGGTTTGGATAGCGATGATATTAAGGAGATTGGCCTATAGTTACCAAGATTATTATTGTCGGAAGAGCCAGGTTTTAAATAAGAGAGGATATACCTTAGCGATTTTAAAGTGCCACGGAAAGTAACTCCGTGCGATACATTGATTGTATATGTATGTAAGCGAATCACTAATAGCTGGAGCCGCATAACGCAGTATTCGATTACCGACTCCGTCAAGTCCTGATGAATTATTATCTTTAAGTCCTAGAAGATAGTTATATACTTCATTAACTGTCATAAACGGAATGTTGGATGGGATTGTGTTGGTACATTTGTTCTCACAAAATACTGACAGCCTGCCTAAGTCACAAGGTGAATTTGGTATTGTAGATTTAAGACTGTTTATTTCTGCCTGAAGGTAATTGCTGAAGTCGGTGCAAGTAAATGAAGTGTTAGGGGTTGACGAGACTGACAGATTTCGCTTGTTCGCTAAGGTGTTGATTGCTTTCCATATATCTTTACTGTTTGTTTTGTTCTGAACCAAATTTTTAAAGTAATTTCTTTTTTCACTACGAATTAAATATTGCACTTTGTTCCTCTGTGCTCTGTATGTGTTAAAGTCCTTGTTTTTGTGAGCTTGATCTCTCTGCCTCATGGCGTCTAGCACTGCTTGTGTGATCCAAGGAGATTTGACCTGTCGTTTCACACGAACTTCTTTAGTTGGTGCGTGGTTATCAAACACACAAAGAAAGATACGTGTCCAATGGGCAATGGCGCCATCGGGATCAGAAATCTGGTAAACACTGGCAAGAGGTGCAGTTCGCAAATCATGTAAAAATAGTTCACGGTTGAAATTTTTAAAACTTCTAAATTTAATACTGATATGTTTATTTCTTGGAGCTTTATATTTATTCTTTGACTACGTGCAACATATAGGATAGTGGTCACTCATCGCGACAGTAGGAACAGAGCATTCTATAATGTTTTCTGCACAGGTGACGTAGATGTGGTCAATTGTTGTGGATGATGCATTTGTTACCCTGGTAGGCTGGTTGACTATTTGTTTTAGGTTGTAAGATAGTATGATGTTTTCCCACGTTTGGTTTGTGTTATGCATGTCGATGTTGAAATCGCCTAGAAGAATAATTTCTTTGGCAGTGGTAAATACTTTATCCATCATGGTGGTGAAATCTTCATACCAGATGGCTCCTGCACTGGGATTTCTATAAAGATACCCGACTAGAAATTGTCCCTGAGTCGGTAGTTTTATTTCTAACCATATGCACTCGGTCTCTGCTGTCTCTAAATCGCTTCTGTGGCGATAACTAATAGAAGTGGAAATATATACTACTATACCTGTTTCTAGCTTTCTACTTGAGTCTCGCCGAACTGTTTTAAAGCCATTTAGGGCAATTTCATCATCTGATATTTTGTCGTTTAAACGACTTTCGGAAAGTCCAAAAACATGAAAATTTTTATTCAGAATTTGTGTAAGCTCAGGAAGTTTGCCTAATAAATGGTAAATGTTCAGGTGGCCCAGCCGTAGACCAGCCTTAATTAGCCATTGTGTCTGATAGGTATGCATTTTATTTTGACGAGTGGTTTAAAAAGGAAAATAACAAAAGCAATTTTAAATACGAAACCTACGAAAATTTAAACTAATTAACGTCACCAAGTAAGTGAAAATACAAATGTTAGTACTTAACGTACGAACACTTGGTACAAGTATTGCTAAAAAATTACAATTAACTGAAATTGTCAGTAGTATATTAAAATAGTCACACAAAAGTACGCACGCACGTTTTCACACCACAACACTGAAATTCTAACAAAGTAATTAAGCAACACTGATAGAATACGAATTAAAAAGTAAATAAAATAAAATCTTGCAAATTATGAAAAAACTGTCGAAGGCCTGTAGACAATGAAATTAGAGTGTTTTGAGAAAGTAACAAAGTACTTATTACTTTCTGCGTCACAGTAATCAACTAATTTTTCACGGGAGAGACGGCTTTGGTCGCAGGGATTAAGTCAAAAAAAAAAAAAAGAGTGGATTCATCATCGATAATGGATGTCTCTGTCAGGTATATAGTAGGGCCCCCGTTGCACATACATCATTAGTGCTTGGCTGAGGGATGCAGGACTGAATTGCATCAGGTATCCAAGTTCTGGGTTCCACTGAGCACGACCAGGAAGGCTACGGGAGGAAGCATGACGACTGTAGATTTCGTCTGCAGTGGTTCCAACACCTGTAGGAGGTTTTTGGGTCTGGGACATTGTGGCACTGCTTGTTGAACTGTCATATAATGTGTTTGTGAGGGGCTGTCTTATAGGTAGTGGAGGAAACATAACATCGTAACGTTCGGCTTCCTGGCTGAATGTGGCGTTCTGTTTGTTGTTAGGTAATCTGTTAGTTACGGAAGCGCTTCTTTGAGGGGCGGCTAAGGTGTGTTGTGCATTTTCATGAAGGGCTGATCTCATGGTAGATAGGTTTGTGTTCTTTGTGTCTGGTGGGTTGTCGTGTTGCGTTCGCTGCGGGTACTTGATGTTTTTTGCTAGGATGCTGCTACCTAGTTTTGATGTATGTATTTGATCTATGTAAAGGCGTTTCTTTGGTGCTCCAGAGTTGCTTGTGAAAAAGGAGTGTTGTTGATATAGCCAATGTTGTTGTGTTCACAATAGCTCTGGAGTGTCTTGTTGTTGGTGTCGGCTACGCGACGTTGGAAGCCATAGCAAGGTGGAATAATGGATGACATAAAAATGGAGGTGTTAGGAAATTTTTGTTTTATTGTAGTAGTCAGTTTGGAAATTGCCGAAGGGCTAACGCTGTGTCCATTCATTATGTCGTTGATACCTACATGTACTGTTGTTCTTGTAATGTTATGATGTACGTCGAACCTATTAATTCTATCAATTAATCTTTCAGTTCCAGCTCCAGGTATCGCAAATACTGAGACAGTTTCCTCTTTAGTAGTAGACATCCGATCATTGTATATGCCTTTTAGGAGAGAGTCGCCAATTATAACGTGTGTTGCTTTACTACATGGTTGTTGACTCGGCTTTCGTTTTGATTCTTGCTGCCGCCATTGATTTTCCTGGTGTGAATCGTCCTGAATAGTCTGGGTGTTTTCATCGGGTGGTTGTGGTGTCAGTATCTGATCTGGTAGTGGCGTTAATGCCTGTTCATTTTGTACTGAACGCTGGTTAAGGGCGGTAAACCTGTTGCTTACTTTTACACTAATAGGGTAAGCTTCGTGTGCACGTGTATCCTCAACTTTTTTGGTGTTACATTGGTGCTGCTTGCGGCGTTCGTTTGATATATGTTCTTTGGAGGGATCTCCAGAAGCTTCAGGTACTATAAGAGGATGTTCCGAGTGCTGTGTTTTATAAATAGAAAAATCGCTTCGTAGATGCTCAACGACGTGTTTCATATTGGAATTATCTTCTCTCAGATGCATTATTTCCTTTTTGAGTAGTTCGTTTTCTGCGCTGATCGATTTATAGACATTAGTCGTCAGATCGGCAATTAGTGTTCGAAGTGTGTCCTCCATTTTGAGCATCAGTGATAAGTGCAGATGTGATGAAAGGGAAATGATCTTGGGAAATACGTGTTGAGTAGAGTTAATTTTGGGTTAGAGTACTTGCTTACAGATTGGTATGGATTTGTTTAAAGATATCTCCTCTTAGTTTCGTGGAAGACAGTATGTCAGATAGCAGGTGAACTCTGGTCATAATGAACTGTTTCTGTACTGGTTTTAAGTAATGTGTGAATAGCTCTCGCGGCTAGTGTCCGCAGGGATTTTTGAGAGCAGTGTTAAGAGAACAGTAGATTCTCGTGACTGTGTGAACGGGGTGTGTTCCCGTGGGTTCAGTCTATGCAGGGTTTTTGACTGAGGTGGTCAGCCCTAAGGTGGTTTTTGGATAATGTATGCCTGCGCAGGGCTGTAGAGATTTTGTAGGCCTTGATTATTATATATCTGCCGTAGATGCAGTATTTGTGCACTGATGTGAAGTATAGAGATTTTGTAGGCCTTGATTATTATATATCTGCCGTAGATGCAGTATTTGTGCACTGATGTGAAGTATAGAGATTTTGTAGGCCTTGATTATTATATATCTGCCGTAGATGCAGTATTTGTGCACTGATGTGAAGTATAGAGATTTTGTAGGCCTTGATTATTATATAACTGCCGTAGATGCAGTATTTGTGCACTGATGTGAAGTATAGAGATTTTGTAGGCCTTGATTATTATATATCTGCCGTAGATGCAGTATTTGTGCACTGATGTGAAGTATAGAGATTTTGTAGGCCATGATTATTATATAACTGCCGTAGATGCAGTCTTTGTGCACTGATGTGGAGTAGAGATTTTGTAGGCCATGATTATTATATAACTGCCGTAGATGCAGTCTTTGTGCACTGATGTGGAGTAGAGATTTTGTAGGCCATGATTATTATATAACTGCCGTAGACGCAGTCTTTGTGCACTGATGTGGAGTAGAGATTTTGTAGGCCATGATTATTATATAACTGCCGTAGATGCAGTCTTTGTGCACTGATGTGGAGTAGAGATTTTGTAGGCCATGATTATTATATAACTGCCGTAGATGCAGTCTTTGTGCACTGATGTGGAGTAGAGATTTTGTAGGCCATGATTATTATATAACTGCCGTAGATGCAGTCTTTGTGCACTGATGTGGAGTAGAGATTTTGTAGGCCATGATTATTATATAACTGCCGTAGACGCAGTCTTTGTGCACTGATGTGAGGAGTAGAGATTTTGTAGGCCAGGATGTGTAAGGGCCGTATGGTGTGTTAACTACATTATGAAGATTCATGTTTCGATGTAACTGTATTCGTCTAGATCTACGTGATGTTATAATTGTAATAAACCATGGTTAAAATATCATCAGACGTTACACCATTCCATGACTTGGTGTGTGCGCTACTGTGAGTGACTGTCCCAAAACACACTCACCTTCTTCACCATAATTAATTACATATAACATTTGGATTCTCCTTCACTAAAAAAGTCGTTAATTATCAGTGGTGGACCAAACCAACGGGTCGTAACACCCACATTACATTCGCGTAACAAGAGGGTAAATTAGGTCAGATTCTGGACCAGTCATTACAAGTGGGAACACTGAACTGTGTTATGTTTGGCTCTGTGTGGGCGTGGCTTAATTCAACTGTACACAGGTATCAGCTGACTGCGCATATCCATCCTCATATCTTGGCGTGTTGTAGCAACTAAACTGACTTTATCAGTTGGTTTCCATATCAAACAGCTGTTATCTGATAGCGACATTGATGCCATAATTGTTACAGTGCTTGTTCCAGTCTTTCCATATGCAGATTCAACTATAGGTGCAGTATTTTGGAGAGTTTGTCTGCACGTATACCTCAAGTGATTGCGGGGTTGCTGTGATCGGTTCCTGTCGTCTGATGCATTGTTGAGGACATACTGTACAGTGGCAGGGATTTGAAGACAAGAGTGCCTAGTCCTTGTACCTTTTCTGCAGTGGAGTGTTTTAACGTCAGAACTTTGTGATATCCAGTGTGTTGGCGGAAGGGTCAGGATTACCTTCAGTTAAGTGCTTTTGTTGTGTGTAAATGTTGCCACTTCTGTCCATGTCAACAAGCCTCAATCTGCACTATCCTATTCTATTGATAACTATTGTTGTTGTTGTCGATAATTATATCGATTAATTATAGAATGTGATGATGTACAGGGATTGATGATACAATATTTGAGATCTAAACTTGATTTGGTATAATGAAAGTTTAATTAAGACATATATGGTTGACTAAGTAAACAAGTCACAATGGATTCTGATACAGATCCGGAGGATATGAGACCTGTATTAGAGTATCTGTTTCAGGAAGGAACAGATTATCAGGGATTAAAAGGCCCAGAGCTTGAGTCACATGTTATGGACAAGTTTTTGGTCTCTGCATCGAGATCTCTAAGAGAGTTTGCTAATGAGAGATTTCAGTCAATTCCTCATGTGAGTATGGCTGAGGATCTGGCAAGGTTATTGGTTTTGGACCTTCGTCTGTTCTTGGACAATTATATTAGTATAAAACGTGATAACATATTGAAGAGTATACGTACGTTATTGCTCGACGGCATCCATAGTGACCAGAAAGAAGAGTTAAGGGATGAGAAGCAAATAGGAGACATAAAACAGAGTACACAGGAGCTAAGGGAAAGTTGCTTAAAAAGTACTACTGAAGTGAATAAGCTGCAGGAAAAAGTGACTAAACTTACAGGTGATTTATGTAAATCTAATTCTGAGCTTGCTTGTGTTCGAGCAAAATTAGACTCGGCGTTGTGCAAAATTAAAGAGATGGAAGCTCAGATTGGGAAAAAAAATGGCGAAATTAGAAATCTGACTCAAAAAGTTCAAGAGAAGACGGAGATTTGTGGTTGCCAAATTAAAGAAAAGGATACCATATCCCTAGAGAAGGTTGATAGGCTTACGAATAGTCATGATATTGAGATTGAGAGGATTGATAAAGAGAGAGTGAAAGAATTAATGGTGGAGAAAGACAAATTGATTAAGATTGAAAATTTGCTAGCAGAGGAAAGCTGCAAGGTCTTAAAAGCGGAGAGTTTAAACAAGAAATTAAGTGAACAGATTGCACTTAAGGACTTTGAGATTGTAGAAGCAAGAAGAAGAATAAATGGTCTGCTTGACGTAGTCTTGAATAGCAATATGTGGTCTTCCGTCAGTGTTGACGATGATAGACAGAAAGTTTCTTATCATCAGAACACTAAAGCAAAAAGCCAGCCTTATACACTTTTTGCGGATTCTACGGTCAAGAATGGTGGACATAGATCTTTCCGTGGGAGATATAACTTCTCACGCAATA
Source organism: Oreohelix idahoensis (assembly GCA_024509875.1). Taxonomy (NCBI): domain Eukaryota; kingdom Metazoa; phylum Mollusca; class Gastropoda; order Stylommatophora; family Oreohelicidae; genus Oreohelix; species Oreohelix idahoensis. Next base: position 207,532 of record JAMPIV010000256.1, on the reverse strand, counting down.
CAGATGATTCCAATGATAATGATTGCTGGCGGCAGAATAACAAAGGAAAATCTACAGTAATATCCAGTCCTGTAGATAAGGAAAGAAACAGTGCTAAATCTCAAGTCAGTGTGTTAAAAACCAACAGCGTATTTATTGACAGATCTGATAAATTGGTTACAAGTAACAAACATACTACTGCTTGTTCCATGAAGGTAACAAATGTTGTGAAAAAAAATAAAGAGATTGTCAAACCTTCTAGTCATACCCAGTCAAGGCAGTGTGACTCATTTTTTAAACACATTGCCACAAGCAAAGAAAAAAATAATTTTGATAGGAGACATAACCCTAAGGTTATAAAGTACCAAGGGAGTTCATCCTACGGTAACGTTTCTTCTCCCAAAAACAAGAAAAAATGTGACAGATCTCAACATTGTGATTCTAAAAGTTTAGAAAACTATAGCAGAAGTAATTATATGAAAGTTCATCAGTCTAGTAATAATTTTTCTGCTAAAAAGTCAGTTCTATCTGATGGACATTGTTATCTGGGAAGAAGTATTAAGAATAACTATTGTAACTGGGATTTAAATCAGTACAACGGTGTTAATAGGGCAAATAACAATGCTCTCAAAAGAAATTATACAGATCGCAACCAGGTTAGCTGTGCTCCACATAAGAGCAAGATTATTATTAATCAGAGTAATAGGAACGGTAATAGGTTCTTAAATGCTTTTGCTAGTCATGCTGATAGGTTTGAGAGATCATCTCGGTCTTGTGAAGGTAGTAAATTTTTTTCAGCCTACCGCACTGACAACTGTGAATTATAGGTCAGGTTGTCCCTGGGACGTCTATGTTGTCTGCTATGTGACGAGAGTTGTTGACATCGCAGGAGGGCCACAACCTTACACCACGGAGTTCGGGTAATTGTGTAGTGAACTTTTCCGTGTTTCCTCATAATCTTACCATGGATTAAAATAGATATTTTCATTTGTATTGTCTCACAGCGAGCGACTTTGCGAGGGGAATCACCATTCTAATTTTACATTACCTGGGAGAGATGTAGATCACTGTGTACCATTTATCCATTCAAGCGAGCCTAGACAGTACGTTAACCCACCGTGTCATGATGTCACCTTGCGTGTTGATGAGATGTTCGCAAGACCTCTAAGGAATTTTTTTTTTGGTTTTTTTTCAAAGGTCCTGTTTATTTTTTGTTCTGTTTACAAACACTGAATGTTATTGTATAGAACTTCATATGTTGTTAATGAAATATTATGTAATCTTTGTAACATTTGATTGCCATAATGTTTTGGTTGTTACATATGTGACTGTATTTTAATTATGCATTAAATAATTTCTATGCTCAAACTTATTTACTGAGACGATGTAATAGTCATTTTCATAGATAGTCCTGAGTGTTTTTATGCACTACTTAAAATTTTGGTTTTGTCTTTCATCATGGGTTTCATACCATGTTTAGTTAACATATTTATATACAGATTATTTGAATTAATTGTTTAGTGAAAGGTAATTTTAAACATAACTTGTATGTATTATTAATGATTTTGCGTTGAAGTTAAGGACGTATTCTGAAACTTGGTTTCCATTTTTTCTAAATTATGACATTTGATAATTTAAACAATTCGATTTTTTGTCAGCTAGAATTAACTTAAATTTCTTATTAAATTAAATGGGTAGAATTAACAGCGACGGCTGATACTCTTGTTCATTTAAAGAATTTAAATATCTGATTATAATACATAGTTAAGATAAATAATATTACACTTATATATATTTATAACTTCGTTTGTAGTTAACATTTTATTACCCAATGTGACGTTTCTTTGATGTATTTTTTTTTTTAAAAAGAAGAGAAAAAAAAAACTTACACGTTTTGATGTGTGTCTATTTAAAGATAAGATTATTTTTATGTTACTCAGCTAATTTAATTGTTAGTTATTAATTATAGCTACATATTACTTAGAAATAAAAATACTATTTTTATTTAACCTAAAGAGAAGAAACATTTTTTGTATTGTAAATTTTTGGAAAATGTGTTTTGAACATTGTGATATTTATTTTTTTCTGCGCCAGCGCTAGATTGTATGTTAAGGTTACTATTATGTAGTGACATTAATTCTTTGAAAATGTTGTGATGTTTGGATGTATTTTTTGGTTGTTAGCGCTTGACTATGCGTCAATGCGGAACTTGTGTTATCGTTAATATTTTTTTGTTTGGGTGATATTTGATGTAATTTATTTTTAGTTATGTATAAGTTTATAATTTAGTTAAATTACTTATTATGCTGTGCTTGTCATAAGCTTTCTTTTTTGTGTTAGTATATAAATATACTTTAGCATTTTTGTATTTTACAATACGTTGTTATATTTGGATAGTTATTGTTAGGTGTTGTTACCAACTTTCTTTACATTTGCATCTTTACTGTCATCTCTCTTTGTTGACTATTCGTCATTTCTTTACATCTTTTCTGTTGTCTTTTCAGTATTGTCTGATATTTTGTTTATGCTTCCGTGTTTCATCTTTGATACTTTTTTCGTGTTACGCTATTTATACTTTCATTCTTTGTAGTGTTAAGTTAATTATATGACTTTAGATAATGTAATTGGTTCTTATAGTTCTATTTGTTTTACATGTATGGAATTGTTGTCTTCATTGTCATCTTATGATTCTATTTGATTCTTATCATATTCCCATTTCATATTTTGTCTTTTCTCGTATGATAATTTATTTTCTGTTTAGTTTGTACTATGTATACTTAGTTTGGTTTTGTATTAGATTAATTTTTTGGTATGCTTGAATGATTATGTTGGATGATTTAGTCGTTATCTTACATTTATTGATGATATTTTTGTAGATGTGCTATGTTCTCTTGTCATAGGTATATTTTTGTAGGTAATTGATAGAACTTCATTAATTTTTAAAAAAATTTTTTTGGGAATTAATTTAAGAGGTATCTGATATAACTTCATTGACCGTTAAATTTTTGGGAGTTAATTTTCAACAAACAAAAAAAATGATATAATCATTTTTTTTCCCTGGGAGTGTGGCAAACTGATAAGTGCAGATGTGATGAAAGGGAAATGATCTTGGGAAATACGTGTTGAGTAGAGTTAATTTTGGGTTAGAGTACTTGCTTACAGATTGGTATGGATTTGTTTAAAGATATCTCCTCTTAGTTTCGTGGAAGACAGTATGTCAGATAGCAGGTGAACTCTGGTCATAATGAACTGTTTCTGTACTGGTTTTAAGTAATGTGTGAATAGCTCTCGCGGCTAGTGTCCGCAGGGATTTTTGAGAGCAGTGTTAAGAGAACAGTAGATTCTCGTGACTGTGTGAACGGGGTGTGTTCCCGTGGGTTCAGTCTATGCAGGGTTTTTGACTGAGGTGGTCAGCCCTAAGGTGGTTTTTGGATAATGTATGCCTGCGCAGGGCTATAGAGATTTTGTAGGCCTTGATTATTATATATCTGCCGTAGATGCAGTATTTGTGCACTGATGTGAAGTATAGAGATTTTGTAGGCCTTGATTATTATATATCTGCCGTAGATGCAGTATTTGTGCACTGATGTGAAGTATAGAGATTTTGTAGGCCTTGATTATTATATATCTGCCGTAGATGCAGTATTTGTGCACTGATGTGAAGTATAGAGATTTTGTAGGCCTTGATTATTATATAACTGCCGTAGATGCAGTATTTGTGCACTGATGTGAAGTATAGAGATTTTGTAGGCCTTGATTATTATATATCTGCCGTAGATGCAGTATTTGTGCACTGATGTGAAGTATAGAGATTTTGTAGGCCATGATTATTATATAACTGCCGTAGATGCAGTCTTTGTGCACTGATGTGGAGTAGAGATTTTGTAGGCCATGATTATTATATAACTGCCGTAGATGCAGTCTTTGTGCACTGATGTGGAGTAGAGATTTTGTAGGCCATGATTATTATATAACTGCCGTAGACGCAGTCTTTGTGCACTGATGTGGAGTAGAGATTTTGTAGGCCATGATTATTATATAACTGCCGTAGATGCAGTCTTTGTGCACTGATGTGGAGTAGAGATTTTGTAGGCCATGATTATTATATAACTGCCGTAGATGCAGTCTTTGTGCACTGATGTGGAGTAGAGATTTTGTAGGCCATGATTATTATATAACTGCCGTAGATGCAGTCTTTGTGCACTGATGTGGAGTAGAGATTTTGTAGGCCATGATTATTATATAACTGCCGTAGACGCAGTCTTTGTGCACTGATGTGAGGAGTAGAGATTTTGTAGGCCAGGATGTGTAAGGGCCGTATGGTGTGTTAACTACATTATGAAGATTCATGTTTCGATGTAACTGTATTCGTCTAGATCTACGTGATGTTATAATTGTAATAAACCATGGTTAAAATATCATCAGACGTTACACCATTCCATGACTTGGTGTGTGCGCTACTGTGAGTGACTGTCCCAAAACACACTCACCTTCTTCACCATAATTAATTACATATAACATTTGGATTCTCCTTCACTAAAAAAGTCTTTAATTACACTGACAAACAACATTTTTCTTTCTTATATAAGAATAAGTGTTCTTAGGTCAGTTTCTTGCGCTGATTTCAAATCTGAAATCCGTTTATCTCTATCACGTCGGGTTCTTAAGATATTTGTGAATAAATATATTTTTGGGAAACCGTTATTTGCTCCGTTTCATTTTTATTCTATAGCTTATTAAAAATTAATAAAAAGCAACATAATTTTACTTTTTATACTGCTAAAAGATGCATGACATATGTTACGCGATTTTTCAAATAGTTACTGTATTTTGAAATAATTCTGAGCAAAATATGGCTTCTAGAAGTTGTAGAAATTCGGCTGATCTGTTCTGTTACGTGTGCGGATATTTTACCGATCGTGTTGACCAGAAAAACTTTACACCATTACTAAAGAAAGCAGATGAACTTTATTTCGATTCGAAAGTTGATGATGCAAATAAATCTTGGAAGCCAAATGCAGTTTGTTCGATACATTGGCAGGTTGGTTACGAAAATCGCCGAAGCATAAGTCGATGCCTTTTGGAGTGCCAGTAATATGGCGTGAACATACAACTCACACTACTGATTGTTACTTCTGCTTGACAAATATCCATGGTTTCACTTTTAAAACTAGAAAGTCTGTGGTTTATCCAAATATTGAATCGGTTTCGAAACCAGTGCCTCATGATCCAATCACGTGTCCGATCCAAGTACCACCAGAACAATATCCGTTGGACGTAAATGAACCATCAGAAAGTGATAGTTTACCTGCTTTAGAAACTAATTCTGACTCAGATTACATACCGGTGAATGATGGTGTTTACTTAATTAACCATTCAGAACTTTCAGATCTAATACGTGATCTCGCTCTTACCAAAGGACAAGCGGAATTACTCGGTTCGCGACTCAAAGAATGGAATCTTTTAGCGCCCAATACTCCGATATCTAAATTTCGTCATAGACACAGAGAACTTGTTCAATACTTTGAGATGGGTGATGACATTTGCTATTGCAAAGATGTAAACGGTCATGAGCACATAGTCAACGAATGGCGATTTTTCATCGATTCTTCCAAGACTAGTCTAAAAGCCGTGTTATTGCATAACAGAAATTTTTTTTCATCAATTCCAGTCGCCTACTCTGTTCATATGAAAGAAACTTATGACAATATGGCTATACGTTTGGAAAAAATAAAGTACAATGACTACCAATGGCGGATTTGTGGAGACCTAAAGGTCATTGCAATTCTCACGGGCATGCAGACTGGGTATACTAAATTTTGTTGCTTCTGATGTGAATGGGACAGCCGCAACAGACAGGAACATTATGCAAGAAAGGTGTGGCCTATCCGGGATCGTATGCAGCTCGGGCATAAAAATGTAATACGCGAGCCATTAGTTAACAAAGACAGCTTCATTTTACCACTGTTACATATAAAGTTGGAGCTCATGAAGAATTTTGTAAAAGCGTTAGATAAAACGAGCAAAGCTTTCACTTATCTTCGAGAAAAGTTTTCGCAAGTTAGCGATGCAAATATAAAGGAAGGTATCTTTGTAGGACCTCAGATTAGGAAAGTTATTGCAGATAAACAATTCGAGAACTTGTTACATGGTAGTGAACTTCGCGCATGGATGGCATTCAAATCGATCGTCGATAACTTTCTGAAAAATCACAAATCTGTCGACTATGTTGCATATTGTTAAGCAGTGCATAGATGCATACAGAATTATGGGCTGTATCATGTCCCTCAAAATCAATTTGCTCGATTCGCATCTTGACTTTTTCCCTGAAAACCTTGGCGAATTCAGCGATGAACATGGAGAATGATTCTATCAAGATATCGCCGTAATGGAGTCACGTTATCAAGGATGGTGGAGTGTGACCATGCTTGCCGATTATTGTTGGATGCTTCATCGCGATGTACCACATGCCATTCACCGACGAAAGTCGACTGCAAAGAAATTCAAGCCTACATAACTGTTATACTTCTTGTACGAATGATGTTGTAATACTGTATGCGTTGTAAAAAAACTTCAATTGCGTATTTCTAGAGATCCCGACCTGATAGAGAAAAACGGTTTGCAGATTTAAAAACAGCGCATTAAAATTGACCAGAAAAACATAGAAATGTTAGAGAAAGAAAAAAAAAGTTTTTTTTTGTTAGTCAGTGTTATCAATCAGCTCCTGGCAGCACTGCGCATTTATCATGTGAGTGACTTCTGGGTGATTTTTCCGTGATAATGTTTCATCTGTTTGTGTGCTAGTGTCTTTAGGGCCCATTTGATATTCTATGGCCAGCATAGGTTGAGAAAATGGAGTATTTGCTACTGTGTCGTGTGGTGAAGTGGGATGTTATAAATATTTATAGGGGACTTAATGTACTGACTGAGATCAGCTGTGAAGGTATCTATATCTATTAAGAGTAGTGTATTATAGATAACCTTACTTGCTACCACATATCTATATATCTCAGTCAGAATTATTCTGGAATAGTGTGATGACTACGTTATGTGTCTAGGGTATGTGTATGATGAAGTGTAAGTCACAACAACAGACAGATAAACAATTTAATTTAATCCACTACTCTTGACAACACTGTGACACTCACATACATATAACACTCTATGAGAATATCTTAAGGAGTCACTGATAACTTTTCAAATAACAATATGTATTCAAAGGTATATGTGTCCTGATTCAAATACAAAGGAACCAGGAATCACAATCAATTTTAATTACAAGTATATGTACAGACTTTATCAATATGAATATTGTAGTGACATATATTATTAAAAATATCCTATGTGTGTCAGTTGTGTAGTGGTAATATGAGGTAATACTGGTTTTGTTTTGTTCAAGCTCTGTTGGTATTTGTCATCATGACTTCAATAGTTTGTCTTTTGGGACTAGTATTGGAGATGTTCTCAGTTCCTGATATTAAGACAATTAAATTCCCCTCTGAATGTTATTTTTACAAAGTCATTTCAAGATGAGGGGACATAATGTTGAGCTCAGCTGGCCAAATCAGCTTATCTTGCGTGATGGCGGCAGGAAAGGACTCCTCTGCTCGAATTCTCCCCTGGGCTCTGGAGACACCTCACTGATAGCTAAAAGACCAAGGAGTATGCTGTCCGACTCTGGATTCAGCACAGCTCTGACCAGGTGCTGCTCAGTACCATCAAGACCACGGTCCCTGAAATCAAGAAGGATGTACCTTCTACTTCATAACTAACTTATACTCTCTTTTTACACTGATCACAATACATCACAAACATTGAGTTCAGAGCGTTAGGCCAACTGTCAGCTTCATCTGAAATACTTTATACCAGTATTTACCTCCTTAATGGTTACCACGCCTCTGCACTTCCAGCATTATTTCTTTCTAGTCAATCATCCAGGTGTCAGTGTACTATTTGGCCATTCCATGCCGTTTTACTTTCCTCCGACACCCTCTGTTCAGGCTGGAGCATTATAGGCTTTATCTCCTGTTTGCCACTGAACTACACATATATATACAGGCATAAATTAACAATTCACATTCAATTTTCATTAAAAGATACTGAATGGTTCAAGCTTACCACAATTCATAGAATAAACACAGATACGTTGATTAGCAATGAATTCTGGCACATTTACTGGCACAAATTCCCATCTGCTTATGTTCCAGGCTTTTATTTAGCAAAAATATGAGCTGGCTTCAACGCACTGTTGCTTTATCAAGCTTATTTAAACAAGTGGTTTCGAACTAACGCTCCTAAGTGATTATATCAGCGAGTCTGGCCAATCGAGCCACGTTTCGACAAGTGTTTGAAAAAATGTTACCTTCCTACGTCTCCCTAACAACCAAGATAGTATTTATAGTCCGACCAATCGTGGTTAGTCTTTCATTTGTTGCGCTCCAATCAATTTGGAGTTTACATGGTAGGCTATTTCTGTAACGTAAGGTTTTTTCAAACACGTTATAAAAAAATTTTATGAGCAGAAATGATTCCATGTTGTCAGGCATCCCCACTATTTTATTTTGGTTATAATTTATTAATTCCTGGACTATTTGCGTAACGTTTTACATATTCTTTGTCAGCAAGCCCTAAGGAACCCAAATATCCAAATTTAAAAGAGCTCCGTGGCTGCGTTCAAAATATGCAATTCCTTCTACCTCCTGTTTCGAAGATGTGCTGTCTGGGTACTGTAATGTTTTCAAACGTAAACCCATCTATTGTTATCTTTCCTAATAAGCGTTTTTTTGTGATTTTAAAACCTAACTCTGGGAAGGGTAGTGAATTTATCACTGTCCGTCCGAAAAAAAGTTAGTGCATGTAGTCTTACACGCGTGATGGCAGCATTTGTGTATCGCGCGACGCGTGTTTAGTGTTCGGCTTTCTGCCTCTCCCTTCTCGCTATCCTTTAGTCCATCTGTCTTTTGTTTTGGTAACGCAGTATAATTAATGTTAGGATTAATTTAGGTCATTACGCAGTCTGCCTCTCAATGTTTTTCCAAGAAATACAGCACACGTTTCATTGAAGAAAGCGGGTATAATACAGTAAGCTTTTACTATCAACGTGAAAGCGTTACAATTTGCAGACGAAGCAGAAAACAAGGGGGATTTCGAGTACCTTCTTTGTGACAGCACTGTTATTTTACCATTGCTCTTTTCTTTATTAATTTTATTTGTTAGGCTTCATATTTACCTAATAATTTATATATGTGGATTAGAATATTCCACGACATGTCGCTCATTGGAAAGTCGCGTGCTGCGGGTGGCAAAGTGGATGTATTTGTAGGAGAGTGTATGCAAGAGTTAATGTTGATGATTTCGCTGTCAGCAGATGAGACGCTGGCAGCTGATGATGTGATGTCTATTGCGAGCTGGGGTAAACATACTGTCGAGTCCAATTTTGTGGTACAAATTATGTTTTGTGCAGACTCATTTAAACTGACAAAGTCCGTTTCCAGCCATGACTCAATAACAGTGGCAGTTGCTTGAGCCATTATCTTGTTTTTTGTATGATAAAGGTGCACAGATAATAGTGGTGTTGTGATGAAATCTTCTACAAAGGCACCTTGTTTATCTGCTCTCGTCTCAACATGGTCATTCTGGTAGTATTTGGTACACGTTCTGCGAAATGCCTCATAATGATATGTATTGTGGAAGAGCACAGTAGCACATTTACCGTCATTTGCTATTTTAAAGGCTTCTTCTTCTTCTTGCGATCGCATCTTTGATGATTACACCGTCAGACGAGTTCTCATGATGAATTCGACTGTTGTTTGAAGTTCCTCTTTAACTCCATATAGCTTTGAGTTTAGTGTTGAGTCATTCGGCCAGTATATCTTTCTTAACTGGTCATACAGAGGACAGTCCTGTAGAACATGCTCAGCAGTTTGTTCGTTTAATCCACATGTGCACAGTGGTGAAGCAGACAATCGTAGCTTGTGCATGTGTTTATTCAGTTTGTTATGCCCTGTCCTGAGTCGAAAAATAGTTATCTGTCCCTGCCGGTCGAGAGTGTGATAGTCGTCTTTGGGTTGGTTCTGTTCTCTTCTGATAGTCTGGATAGCTCTCTTTTTCTCAAAGTATGTGACTTCATTATCTTCTTGTTCACATTCTCCTCCCTTTTTTGCAAGTTTATCTGCCTTTTCATTTCCGGGTACACCACAATGAGATGGTACCCACTGAAGTATGGTTCTCTTTTTGGCAGCTACCTTGTTTAGTTCATTTCTCAGATGCGGGAGTTTACCACCCTTGAGAGCTTGCGGGACAGACAGTGCATCTGTGAGGATGACTACCTGGTGGCAGTCAGAGTTGGTGTTATAAATCATATTTGCAGCTTGCTCTAGAGCTTGAACCTCAGCTGTATAGTTGGAACAGAATTTACCAGTGGGAATGTGCCTAGTCTCATAGTGGTTGTCAGGATATGAGATAAAGATACCGGCACCTCCATTCCTAACAGCATTAGTTGCTGATCCATCTGTATAGGCATGTATCCATGATTGATCGGGATAGCTTTCTTGGATCATACTCAATGTAGCAGTTCGTTTTTGCAGATCATTATACTCACATCCACTTGTGAGACCACTGACTGATGTATTAATTTGGAGGGCACTGCTGGCCTGCTCCCATGGTACAGGGTATAGGGTGGGCTTCAGTGGTGTTGTCTTCATGGATAGGTCCTCTTGATGCTGTCTTATAAGTCTTTTCCCCCGATGCACAAAGCTGCTACGCTTTAGACGTCCCAATGCCAGATCATCTAGTCTTGCCTTCATTGGGTGCATTGGCATACTGTTGTACTTTTCCATCTGGATCATGGTTTTTGTGTCTCTTCTATGGGACAATGTCTGTAATCCAGCAACCTTCTGCATCTCTGTTATTGGTGTAGTTTTCATGGCTCCTGTAATGAGCCTGAGAGCTTGATTTTGCACCCTGTCCAAAGACTGCAGATGTGAGTTAGCAGCTGATGACCATGCTGCTGAGCTAAACTCTAAGTGTGGTCTTATTACTCCATTATAAATCTTCTTTAGATTTCGTTCATTTGCTCCCCAGTTGGTACCTGCTAATTTTCTGAGTATGCCTAGTCGTCTTCGGGCCTTTCCTTCTGCGTTTTCAATATGCTTATTCCATGTAAGCCTTTGGTCAAATGTCACCCCAAGATAGGTGGGGTAGCTTTCTTCCTTGATCACGGTTGTCCCTAGGTGTATGTTAGCTGATTTGTCCTTGGGGGCGAGGGAGAACAGTGTTGTGGAGGTTTTGTCTGTGTTTATTGTGATAAGCCATTTCTCTGCCCATGACACTAGCATGTCTGCTGCCCGCTGCATTCAATAATTTGCTGTGGTGACATTTTCATCAGTGCACCAGAGTACTAGGTCATCTGCATATAAGACAGCTTTAACTCCTGCAGGGAGATCTTTCACCAGGTCATTGATGTAAACAAGGAAGAGTGTTAGTGTAGTGAAATTGACAGAGATACAACGGTAAAATACCTCCAAGGATAACATATAAGGATAAAAACATAATGCGTAGGCTGCGAATAGTACATGATCGCCTAGACCGCGGGTCATCATCCTCCATAATAATTGACTTGCTAGACAGGAGGGGAACGGCGGATCAAAAAGGAAAAAAATATGACTGGAAAGATTGCGTGAGACTAGAAAGGCTAAGGAGACGCAATTGGGGGGGAAACGGAGAAAAGTCACGTTTCCCAAGTTGACATAAAAAGTAAGCAACTCGACAGAAGGGACCATAGATATGTTACGCCACAGTCATTTATTGGACGCTTTTGCAATACCAAGCCCTTGATTTGAATTCAGCGGCTAAAACGCAGATGTTTGGAATATTACAAAATTTAAAAAGTACTTTTTTCTTAATATTAATGTTAGGAATATAAAAATTAGCTGGCCGGATGGCCCATTCTGAGCAGTGAACTAATATGTTCTTAATTTTACAGACGGATAGATAATATTGAAGATAATGACAAAAGACAGTGTTGTTCACATCATCGACAGACTGTATTGAATCTAAAAGTGTCGCTAATTGCACAAAAAAACACGACCTCGAGACGCAGGTGTTCAAATCTACTTAGTATGGAAGAGACGGGATATTGTGGTGGCTGTGTCTAAAAATAACTTTTAACGACAAAATTTTGGAGGGGAGAGAAAGGTTGGTTCAAAAATCAAGTACATTTTTGTAGAAACACAAGTAGAGACGGACAGACTAACAGATAAACATCCATACTTGACTGAAGCATGACTGAAATGACTTTAGTGTAGGAAATTTGAAATTCAAAAAACCTAGGCAGTGATTGGCCACAGACAAGCATATTGTCGGCGCTTAGACGCGGATTTGGGGTCATTCTCAATAGTTGTTCAGTGATAGACACAGATTTTAAAGTGTGGTGATTTCCATATGAAAGAAAGTGAAAGAAGTTTAGGGACGCCATACTATAGCCAGCAGCTCAGCTGAGTTTTGCTAGCAATTCTGTGTTATTTATTCATAATCTGGTAAGATTGAAATTATTTCTTTATATATTTTGAATATTGTTTCATGTTCGAGTGATTTGATACTGCCTTATCGAAATCTAGCCTTACAAACAAGTAGGGATTTGCTCTAGACCCCCCGCCCTAGTCAGGGTCTAGGGACCAACAATGTACATAAACTCCAGCAAGGGTTAGGCAAGACAGATCAAGTGTTGAGAATAATGAAACATATTACCTATCCTCTTTTAGGGCAGAAAACTAATAAATATTTTTCAGAATCTATAGTCTGGGAGGATCTATCTGATGTAAAACCACCATGGTAAATGTGCTGTTTGGTCAGAGAGATCTGACCTGTCTGTATGATGTGGTTGTTGTGTCAGTGTTGTGTCCAGACGTGGGTAGAGAATAGATTTTGACACATGGCCCATACTTTGATTGCAGAGCTGTGAGTTTCTGTTGTCAACAAAGCAGTGTCTATTCAGTTGGTGACTTTACTCGAGTGTATCTGTGCAGTACTTGTGACAGAGACCACCATTATTGCCCGCCAGCACGGAGAGGTGGGACCACCTGATTTCAGCACCAGAGCTACAACTACAAGATGAGTGAGCCTCTGGTCTGCTGGACATTCACCAACGCTTTGTAGTTACTAATACCCCATAAAAATTCCCACCATTTTCTGGACACTGTGTAGTCAATATAGACAGGTGTGATGAGGCCACCCCAACAGCACAAACATTAACTATCCTCCCAAGTAGATGACTACTAGAACATTTTAATAAAACTAACTAGTATAGTACATATATATGTACACTATTGCATTTATGATATAATATTCCATGCATTTCTTTCATAATCTCTAAATCCTTTTAAGTTCTGGTCAACCTAAAAAATTGATCCAGAACAAAATAAATGTAATATAATTTTATCAAAAAATTTTACACACGTGAGTTAGTTCAGTGTATTTTAACATTTATTAATATTATTAGTCTTGTTAAATATCTGTGGGTATATCTATAACCTATTACACCACACTACATATCATAACCCTAGACACTTTACGTAGCCACATTCATTAAAAAAAAATTAAGTGTGAGGTCGTAGTGGTAGCAAGAAAGGCCTTCTGACAATTCTCAACTACATTTTATCTCAGGAGCCTTCACAGCTGGCCTCATACAATTACATTTAGTAATATCACCATCATACAATACCATCAACACCACTACATAAATTGGGGTCTTGTCCGGGATAATTAGCCCAACAGTAATATTAGGATCTCCTGGTGGGAGAAATAAAAGTAGGGAAATAAATTGTAAAATTCCCTTTAAAATTAAAAGTGTCCCTGCAGATAAAAGTTGGTGAATCTTCACAGCCAGTAATAATTAATTAGTTAACTGGTTAGTTAGAATTAGTTAGACTATAGTCATAAGAAGTACTTAGTGTATTTACTGGTTAGAGATTTATCTTGTATATTATTATATTGTCTAAAAAGTATGGCGGAGCTGGCAAAATTTAGATCAGCTGCTGTGCTCACCGCGAAGGAGATGGGAATGGATGGTCAAATTTTAATTCAATACGTAACGGCTGAATGTGATAAATATATTGAACGGGAAGAAAGGAGATTAGAAAAAGAGGCTGAAAGAAAATTGGAGTCTGACAGGTTGGTTGAAGAGAAGAAGTTAGAGGCTGAGACTAAGAGGCTGCAAATTGAGGCAGAAGAAAAACGACAGCAAAGGGAGGCAGAAGAAAAAAAGGTTGACTGCCGAAAGGGAGGCAGAAGATAGAAGGTTGCAAAGGGAGCACGAATTACGACTAAGGGAGCTGGAATTACAAGGCCAGGCTCCTGAAAATGGTGCCAGCCCTTTTGCCTCAGATGCTACGCCCAGTCTGGGAGCCTCAAACTCAGCTATGGGGTTTCATTTAGACCATTTTGTTGAAAAAGACGATGACATAGAGGGGTACCTAGGACGTTTTGAGTTATTAGCTACTACATATGGGTTAGAGAGAGAGAGGTGGAGCTTAAAGCTATCACAGGGATTGAGAGGTACTTCTTATGAAGTATTTGCCAAAATGAACAGGGAAGACCAAGACAATTATGACATGTTAAAGCAGGCTTTGTTATTAAGGTACGAGAAGAATGGTGAATTTTATCGTAAGAAATTTAGAAATGCCAAACTGTTGTCTGGGGAGACATACCACCAATTCTCTGCTAGACTAGAAACCTATTTGGAGAAATGGACGGCTCTGGGGAAGACCCAAGATCTTAAAGAAATGATCATGATTGAGCAATTGAGAGAGTCCATGGCTCCAGACATGAGAAAATTTCTCATGGAACAAGGTGCAGAGAAGTTGGGGGAAATTTTAAATGTTGCTGAGAGGTATCAGGCAGCTCAGGCAGAGGTAAGTGGTGCTAAAAAGAAGCACATAGACAATTTTAAAGCTCCACAGCAATTTAATAAATTTGATAATAGAGAGCAGGGAAATAAAGGTAGGACAAACTTTGAGCGGCCAAGAAATGACTATCGCGACAGAAACTCACAGTTCAATGACCAAAAGTTCAATGAAAGAAAACCGTTGAACCAAGGAAAAAGATGGTGTAAATGGTGCAAGAAGGATAACCATAACACCGAATTTTGTAGAAGGAAACCTTCAAACATTGCTGCAATGAAGTCGGGGACGCAAAGATTAAAGGTTAATCCTAAGGGACAACAGGAACCTTATCACCCCCCAGTTTGTGAGGATGTTATTTGTAATGGGGTCACCATAAGGTGCCTTTATGATACAGGTTTGGATTATGATTCAGTTGTGAAGTCTAGCCTAGTGGACCCAAGTCAGTATACCACAGAAACAGTGGAAATACAAGGGGCGACTAAGGACATACCACTCATGACACTTCCCATCGCAAGGATAACGGTGAAAACTCGCTATGTGGAAGGAGAAATCAGAGCAGCAGTGATAGATGAACCAATCTACCCTCTGATATTGGGGTGTAGATACGTCTTCTTGGGGAATCCCGAGAAACCTGTGATCATGGCGACAGTGCAGACCAGGTCACAGAAGAAGGAGGAAGAAGGTGAACCTATAAATGCTCATCCAGAGGAGATGAGGAAGGCGCAGGCTGAGGATAGGACACTCAAGCCCTGTTTTAAAAAATTGCCCAAATGCCACACACCTCCGAGCAAGGGGGAATATTTCATGAAGAACAAACTATTATACAGGAAGACAGGAACTAGATCCACTGGTCACGGACAGTTAGTTCTTCCCAAGATATATAGGGCAAACTTAATAAGGAGCTTACATGTTGGAAAAGATGGTGACCATGAGAAAGTCGGTACCATCTGCCAAAAGATTGCTCGAAAATACTATTGGCCCGACGTAAATGTCGATGTTGAAAACTTTGTAGAAGCATGTGGCGTATTTCATGAGGGAACACCCACAAAGGGAAAATATGTGCAGGACCTAGAAACGCCACGGGGCAACTTTAGGCCTGAAAGGAAAACTAATTATACTCGGGTAGACAAAGTGGAATGGGAGCCCCCTTTTCACACCCAGTCTTCACTTGAATGGATTAACATGGCCACTATGCGAAGAGTACAAAGAAGAAATTTTACCCAGGATAGGATGACAATCCCTCGGTCAGACTTATATAAACTGGAAGAACAGACAAGAGAGCGAAGATCTCTCATAAACAATCTTAAGTGGGGAGACAAACCCCAGAGAAAAATTGGTAGTGGTCGATTTGTGAGTGATGATTCTAGGAAGAAAAGTCCTCATTATGGAGCTTCTAATGGACGGGACCCGATGGGTTCCATGAAAAATAAGTATGATAAATTAAAGATCCAGATGTAACTTTATTAAGGACCTGGACAGATGAGAAGGCGGAAGAGACTGTTACCTCATCGTATCAATATGTGAACGAACTGACCACTCGTTTGAAAGCTGGATGGAAACTGGCAAATGATAATTTGAAACAAGCCAGGAAGAAACATGCAGCATATTTTAATAGGAAGGCAAAGGACAGGGAACTGGCAGTCGGAGAGAAGGTGCTGCTTCTACTACCCGGAAGCCAGAATAAATTACAAATTGGTTGGCAAGGTCCATATACGGTTCTAGAGAAGGTGTCTAGAACAAACTATAAAATTGACAAAAAGGGGAAGGAAAAAGTTTATCATGTAAACCTGTTAAAGAAGTATCTGGACAGACCACTCCAGGAAAGCACCCCCTTATTGACCTTGGCTATTGCAACCCAGATGCAAAAAGAACCACTCACCTCACATGAATACCCATTACATCCTTGTGAAACAGCAGCACAGGTAAAAGTCAGTAAGCACCTGACTAAAAACCAGAGGGAGAGAGTTCAACAGGTTCTGGAGGAACATACAGATGTATTAACAGATAAACCAGGCCATACAAATTTGCTACAGTATGACATGAAACTGGTAGACTCAAACCCAATCTGTATGAGAGCCTATTCTATTCCGTTCGCGAAGGAGAAGGCATTGAAGGAAGAAATAGAGTATTTGTTGAAGGAGGGGATTATTTCGCACAGTGAATCATCTTTTAGTTCTAGTGTCGTTTTGTTGAGAAAACCGTCTGGGGAACACAGACTGTGCATAGATTACAGGAAACTGAATGCTGTCACAGAAGGACAAGTGGATCCATTACCAGACACAAAACAGTTATTTGCCAGACTGAACAAGGCAAAATACTTTTCAAAGGTGGATCTTAGTAAAGGCTATTACCAGATCCCAGTGAAGCCTGAAGTGAGACCTTATTTGGCTTTTAGCACTTCGGATGGACATTATGAATTCAATATGCTACCATTCGGACTGAAAAATGCTCCGAGTGTGTTTTCAAGGATGATGCGCAAATTGTTGGATCCCCTGAATAACCCATGTATCACGAATTTCATGGATGATATTCTCGTCGCCACAGAGACATTTGAAGAACACATTGAAGCTCTGGAGATGTTGTTTGATAGACTTCGGGAGGCGAACTTAACTGCTAGGCCAACAAAATGTTGTATTGGATGCAAAGAGTTGGAATTCTTGGGACACACTGTATATCAGGGTAATATGACCCCTGATCCTAAGAACTTGGAAAAACTGCAGAGAGCACCTAGGCCGCAAACAAAAAAGGACGTGCGATCATTTGTGTCGTTATGCGGATTTTATCAGAAATACATCAAAAATTTTAACGCTATTTGTGCTCCTCTGACTGATCTGACTCGCAAGGGACTTCCAGATAAAATTATTTGGACTGCACAATGTGAACTAGCGTTCCAAGAGTTAAAGGAAAAACTCACTAGCAAGCCTATTCTCAAACTGCCTGATTTGACACAGGACTTTGTCTTAAGAACCGATGCAAGTAATGTAGGACTCGGAGGGGCTTTGTTGCAAAGATCATCTTCACCTGATGGGGAACTGAAACCAGTCGCTTATGCAAGCCGCAAATTGAATAAGGCGGAACAAGGATACTCCACAAGCGAAAAAGAATGTTTAGCATTAATCTGGGCAATAAAGAAGTTTCAAATCTATCTGTATGGTAGGACTTTTGTGGTGGAGACGGACCATCAGCCTCTCGTGTTCTTGTCTCAGGCTAAGCATGAAAACGCAAGATTGCTGAGGTGGTCTTTATTGCTTCAACCTTATCAGTTCAGTATCCAATATATCCCAGGCAAATTGAATGTCGGTGCAGATTTCCTCAGTCGGCACCCCTGTGATCAAAATTAGAGTAGTGGCAGACGTGAGGAGTAATTTTACCTATGTGTATCGCTGGTTTTGGAACTTGCCATAGGCATGTTTTCAAGTGGGGAGATGTGTAGTGAAATTGACAGAGATACAACGGTAAAATACCTCCAAAGATAACATTTAAGGATAAAAACATAATGCGTAGGCTGCTGATGTACATGATCGCCTAGACCGCGGGTCATCATCCTCCATAATAATTGACTTGCTAGACAGGAGGGGAACGGCGGATCAAAAAGGAAAAAAATATGACTGGAAAGATTGCGTGAGACTAGAAAGGCTAAGGAGACGCAATTGGGGGGGAAACGGAGAAAAGTCACGTTTCCCAAGTTGACATAAAAAGTAAGCAACTCGACAGAAGGGACCATAGATATGTTACGCCACAGTCATTTATTGGACGCTTTTGCGATACCAAGCCCTTGATTTGAATTCAGCGGCTAAAACGCAGATGTTTGGAATATTACAAAATTTAAAAAGTACTTTTTTCTTAATATTAATGTTAGGAATATAAAAATTAGCTGGCCGGATGGCCCATTCTGAGCAGTGAACTAATATGTTCTTAATTTTACAGACGGATAGATAATATTGAAGATAATGACAAAAGACAGTGTTGTTCACATCATCGACAGACTGTATTGAATCTAAAAGTGTCGCTAATTGCACAAAAAAACACGACCTCGAGACGCAGGTGTTCAAATCTACTTAGTATGGAAGAGAGGGATATTGTGGTGGCTGTGTCTAAAAATAACTTTTAACGACAAAATTTTGGAGGGGAGAGAAAGGTTGGTTCAAAAATCAAGTACATTTTTGTAGAAACACAAGTAGAGACGGACAGACTAACAGATAAACATCCATACTTGACTGAAGCATGACTGAAATGACTTTAGTGTAGGAAATTTGAAATTCAAAAAAAACCTAGGCAGTGATTGGCCACAGACAATCATATTATTAGCGCTCAGACGCGAAAGTGGGGCCATTCTCAATAGTTGTTCAGTGATAGACACAGATTTTAAAGTGTGGTGATTTCCATATGAAAGAAAGTGAAAGAAGTTTAGGGACGCCATACTATAGCCAGCAGCTCAGCTGAGTTTTGCTAGCAATTCTGTGTTATTTATTCATAATCTGGTAAGATTGAAATTATTTCTTTATATATTTTGAATATTGTTTCATGTTTGAGTGATTTGATACTGCCATATCGAAATCTAGCCTTACAAACAAGTAGGGATTTGCTCTAGACCCCCCGCCCAGGTCAGGGTCTAGGGACCAACAATATACATAAACTCCAGCAAGGGTTAGGCAAGACAGATCAAGTGTTGAGAATAATGAAACATATTACCTATCCTCTTTTAGGGCAGAAAACTAATAAATATTTTTCAGAATCTATAGTCTGGGAGGATCTATCTGATGTAAAACCACCATGGTAAATGTGCTGTTTGGTCAGAGAGATCTGACCTGTCTGTATGATGTGGTTGTTGTGTCAGTGTTGTGTCCAGACGTGGGTAGAGAATAGATTTTGACACATGGCCCATACTTTGATTGCAGAGCTGTGAGTTTCTGTTGTCAACAAAGCAGTGTCTATTCAGTTGGTGACTTTACTCGAGTGTATCTGTGCAGTACTTGTGACAGAGACCACCATTATTGCCCGCCAGCACGGAGAGGTGGGACCACCTGATTTCAGCACCAGAGCTACAACTACAAGATGAGTGAGCCTCTGGTCTGCTGGACATTCACCAACGCTTTGTAGTTACTAATACCCCATAAAAATTCCCACCATTTTCTGGACACTGTGTAGTCAATATAGACAGGTGTGATGAGGCCACCCCAACAGCACAAACATTAACTATCCTCCCAAGTAGATGACTACTAGAACATTTTAATAAAACTAACTAGTATAGTACATATATATGTACACTATTGCATTTATGATATAATATTCCATGCATTTCTTTCATAATCTCTAAATCCTTTTAAGTTCTGGTCAACCTAAAAAATTGATCCAGAACAAAATAAATGTAATATAATTTTATCAAAAAATTTTACACACGTGAGTTAGTTCAGTGTATTTTAACATTTATTAATATTATTAGTCTTGTTAAATATCTGTGGGTATATCTATAACCTATTACACCACACTACATATCATAACCCTAGACACTTTACGTAGCCACATTCATTAAAAAAAAATTAAGTGTGAGGTCGTAGTGGTAGCAAGAAAGGCCTTCTGACAATTCTCAACTACATTTTATCTCAGGAGCCTTCACAGCTGGCCTCATACAATTACATTTAGTAATATCACCATCATACAATACCATCAACACCACTACAGTTGGGGAAATTACTCCTCCTTGAGGTACCCCCTGATGGAACAACACTTTTCTGCTCTGCAGACCGTCAAGAGTGACTCTAGTTCTCCTGTTATGCAAGTATGACTGGATCCATTTCATCATGTTGCCTTGGATTCCACTTCTCCTAAGTTTTGCAATGAGGCCATCTTTCCACACCTTGTCAAAGGCCTGCTTGAAGTCGACCCAGATCGTTAGGACCTTTTTCTTCTCCTGGAAGGCATCTTCTATTGCTTGAGACAAGTAAGTAACTTGGTCTTCTATACTGTAACATTCTCTAAATCCAGCTTGTTCCGGCACCAGGATCTGCTCAGACTCTAAATACCATTTCAATCTGTGGTTGACTATTCGCTCCATAGTCTTCCCAACACAGCTTGTGAGACTGATTGGCCGGTAACTTGCAGCCTCGGTCTTACATTTCCCTTTCTTTAGTATGGGTATTGTGATGGCTTCTCTCCATACTTGGGGTACCGTTCCTTTCAACCAGCTGTGGTTGAATATCTCAAGCAGTTTTGTCTTTGCTGCTGAGCTCAGATTTACTAGCATTTCGTTGCTGATTTTGTCTGGGCCGGGTGACTTTTGAAACTTAAGCTTGGAAATAGCCTTCTGTAGTTCTCCTAGTGTGATGGGTTCCCTCATTGGGGCAGGAGTATCTGTCTGTCCCATGGTTGCCAGTATTTCTTTTCTTATCTCTCTCTGATGATCTATGTTAATGGGTAAGTTGCTTTCTGAACTGTATCTTCTAGCAAACAAGTCTGCAGCTTGTTTTCCTCTGAAAAGTTTGCCACCTTCATCCAATGTGATAGTCTGCCTAGGTGAGGAACGCTCTTCATTTAGAGACTTGACTAATCTCCAAAGTTTCCTGCCGTCTTTCTCAAGGTTCAGCGATGCCGTTTTAGTTCTCCAGCTTTTCCGTTTTTCTTCTAGCTTTGTTCTCTGAAACTCTGCTACAGCCTTTTTCCATTTGTTGTGAGTTTCAAGTGAAGGCTGAGACTCTGCGTCCTTTCTAGCCCTGTCCATAGCTTCCTGACGTTCTTGGAGTGTGCTGGACCAGTATGGTATGTAGTTACGCCGGCATCCTTTGGGAATGGTTTCTTTTGCAGCTTGTAGTATGCATCTGTTGAAGTCTTTTACCACTTCATTAATGTCTCTGTTCTTTACCTTGAGGGTAGACAGCAGCGTGTTCACCTGATGCCTGAATAAACCCCAGTTGGCTTTTTTGTAGTTCCATCTTGTAATGGCTGGGCCTGTACTGAGAGTTGCACTCTGGACAGTAAGAAAGATTGGGCGATGGTCGCTTCCCCCTAGTTGGTCTCCTACTTCTCTACTAATAGATCCAGCTATATCTGGTGTGGAGAAGGCAAGATCTGGTGTTGAAGTTGTGTGCCATCGTCTGGAGTAGAAGGTAGGAGTATCTGTGGCATTATTGACTAGGATTAGGGAGTGATCATCTTGCCAAGTTTCAACCTTTTCACCTCTGTGATCCAGATGGTTATAGCCCCAGCTCTGGGAGTGGCTATTAAAGTCTCCAACTGCTATAAAGTTGGTGGCTGGTACCTGTATAGAGCTGAGACTCAGGGGTTTGTTGTTCGGACAGTAATAGTTCAGGAGTTCTATTTCCATCTTGTCTACCTTTATCTGCAACAGCTGATATTCTGCTCCATCCATGAAGGTTTTCCTTTCGTGTGCAGGAATGTTATTCCTTACAAGAGTAAGTACTCCTCCTTTTCGTCTATCTTTTCTGTCGGATCTGAAGCATTGATATCCCCTTATTTTAAAGGTTTGATCTGCTTTCAAGTGAGTCTCTTGGATACAGCAAACACTGACTTGCTTTTCATACAAGATGTTTTCCAGCTCTGTCTTTTTGCTGTATCCAGCCTGCTTGCTGTTCACTCCCTCTGCATTCCAGTGCATCATGACAAGTGGCACTCTGGGTTTCTCTTTTTCTGTTTTGTTTTGGTCAGTAGTTCTCCTCCGCCGTCTGCTGACTCCACAAGACGGTCTAGAGGGTCCTCCAGTAGCTGAGGGTGGGCTCTGTCGAGGCTCAGAGCCCGGCACTGCACCTGCCTGGTGGAGCTCCACAGGGCGAGCACCAGTACGAGATTTATTTGACGGTGTACTCTCCATTACAAAAAAAAGCGAGTTGCGTGATACTGTGGTTTCCGGTGCGCCTTCTGGCCCAGTATCTATGACTTTAGCACCTGTTCAACGGGAGAGTGGGCTCATCCCTAATCTGTTTATGTTCCCAGTAGTAGACTATTCGCAAGCAGCCTGGGGGTGTCACTGCTCTGCGCGGACCTTGTTTACCGAGGCGGCGTCCGAGCTCGTATGGTGAAAATATGGTTGCATTATCTTCAAAATAGCCCTGTCTTTCCTGCCATCCTGCAACTTTGAGTTAGGGAGTTCTGAGCTCCAGTCTCTTTCCCAGGCCTTTTATCCTGGCCTGGCACGCATACAGAGGACCCCACTTCTGGTTCTAAGTTAGCAGTTGGGGACAGGTGGGGTAGCACACTGTGCATTCCCCGTCATCCAGGGGGCTCTCCAACTATGCAGAGCTTGCACAATGCTGTGCTCTGGTTCTGGGCTCACCCAAGGAATCCTCACGTCCTGCACAGAGCCACTTCCAGATACCCACCACCTGCCAACCCCCCATTGTAGAAATCTCCTGCATGCGGCCATCCAGTCAAGAGCCAGTATTAAGTCTGGTGCCCAAGTGATTCCCCCCAAGCTCAGTGTGCAATTCTGGGTTCTCATCATGCTGCAACACAGGGGGATTGTGATGCTCAGCCATCTCTCTCAACTCTGCACCGATAAATGACATCGGGGACTTAACTGTGTCTCAGTACTGGGAAGCCCCGTTTCCGGGTACACCACACACAGCCAGTTGAGGCAACGGTCGCCGTGGGCGTTTTAAAGGCTAAATCCGACTCTTTGTTAAATCCCTGAAGTTTAACGCGAAGAGCTCTGTTTTGGTCTAGGGAGTAATTTTTGATTTTGGTCGGGCGTAATCTAGAGTCCCTATCAGCTTTCGTTACCTGCGAGCCATGGCCGATCTCTAAGTGTGACATGTTTACATGCCCGCTGGAATTAATTACAAGTGAAATACATTGATCCACTGGAAACCTTATCTGTTTAAGAGGAGCTAGTAGCCAAGAAAATACGCCGTCTCTTCTTTACAGCGGTCAGTGACGAGTCACGTGGTCATTGTTAAAAGCATGGTAGAAGGCATTTGCAGTCCAAAAATGAATACACCGATATAAAAATTCCCGATTCGACGACGCTGTTGTCCCCGCTCGCCATGACATTAATTGCTTGAGGGCGGACAAGCCCTGTGATTTATTGTTGTCTATTGTTCTCTAGCCAGAAGGTCACCGTCAGAGTGTGGAATGTGTTACAGTAGCGTTTCATATATCGACAAATGGTGGCTGGACACGATGAACGCTCCTACCGTCATTCCATACAGAAAAAACACCACAATATTTATACGTGAATTTAACACAATTACAAAATAAACTATTTCATTATATGTCAAACAAAACCGCCAACACATGGATGTATAAACCATCCATATTAAATGGGAACAACTTCAATAAAATATCCAAAATGTAGAGCCAAATAAAAACACGTCCGCACAGTCCAAGTGATAACAACAGAGTCCAAAAATCAAGTCTGTTTTTAGCTTTTCATGCCAATATTTTCAAATTCAAACTAAAAAAGCTTAGTAGTTGGACCTCATTGGCCAGCGCATTTTATATTAAGGAAAACTTAGAGGGGCTAAGCGCCATTTGCATAAGACAGTCCCTAGCATAGGACGTTGTAATTCTGTGAAGTGTGACTTGCCTTGCTAGATTAAATATATAATATAAAACAAAAGGGCATCACAGTCCAGCCAGCAGGACATCTGAAGTCTGCTAATCAACGTACCTGTGTTTATTCATTGAATTTATGGTAAGGCAGAAATTATTCATATATATATTTTGTTTAAAAATGTGAGTGATAGATACTGCCATGACGACAGTAAGTATGGGTCCTTAGCTGATTTATGCAGGGCTTAGAGGTGGATTTCTGCTCTAACACATTGCCAGTTTTGTAAAATGCACATGTTTTGTGAAATAAAAATGTTTTCTTAGGTGGCCAGATGGACACAGCTCACCTATCTTATTGTATGGAAGAAAAGAAAAATTAATTATATTATTGCAGATGTAGGGCCGCCTTGAGAGGAGAGACATGTGAACAACACTGGTACACTTTGTAATGGATGAGCTGGGTTGGTCAATTAGATATGACCCAGATCGTTATTTATTATGTATTATAATTTGTAGAAATAACAGTTTAAGTATGATATCAACAAGGAGGCATTATTTCATTGTTACAGGGTTTTTATCTGGCACTAGTCCGGTGTCAGATGTCTGTGAAAAGCAGTTGAGAAGTCTTTTCATTTCCAGTAGTGACAGGGATCTGCAGAGTCCACCCTGTTACTTTTGGGCCAGTATCAAAGTGATCATTTTTCCAGCAAGAATACGGACAGTTCAAGTTGTGCCAGTTAAGTATATGATCTGGCACAGGACGCTTCATCAGCTTCAATTACTAGTGACCCTTGTATAACTTAATAAAAATATTTCCCAAGGAATTAAACAACGAAATTTGTGTAGCAAGAACTGGGAATGATTTAAGAAATCCCAAACAGCCATCCAGTGTTAGACACCAGTAATAGTAAATATTTAATAACACTATTAGTATATTTCCACAATATATGTTTGGACAAATTGTCCCTTTGGGTTAAAACTTTGAAATTTTGTATATACCTTGAGTTATTTTAATTTTGAAAGTCCTGACCAGAAGAATACTAGGCTCAGGACCAATAAATTGTATAGAAGATTTTCACATATAAAACTTTAACCCAAGTGTTAATTCATTTGATCATAGACTTTAATATTTGTTTGTATGTGTGTGTGTTAGTGTTAGATTATCATCACACCACACTAGCATAACCCTAGACATTAGACGTAGCTATCATAATACTAGTCAAGAATAGGTCTGATTGAGGTCATAAGGTGGTAGCAGAAAGGTACCCTGATAACTAAACCCAAAATTTGTTATAATCAGGGACCTTCACAGCTGACCTCATTCAGTACAATAGTAATACAGAACAACAACATTGCATAACATCAAAAACCACCACAAAAAGTTTGAAACTTCGATTAATTTAAAATGAATATTTTCACATATGCATTTACACTGGTTTAAAGCTTGAAAACTTACATTAATTTTAAAGTGAATATGTTTATAGGGACATTTACACTGCTTTAAAAATGTAAGTATTATTCTTAGAATGTGCATCATTTCTTTTCATCTTTCCCTCCCTGCTCCATATTGAACCTGGAACTACGTTATGTTTGTAGTTCTCTTTACGAAACTATCAATAAAGCAATCATCAACCCATGCAGTGGTGGTTCATGAATCATCATTCCATATACTGAGGTTGCCAGCCTCAAATGACTTTGACATCCAATAGCAGTTTTCACACATTAAAATTCATATGGTAATACGTATATATATATATATATATATATATATATATATATATACATATATATATATATAGATATATATATATATATATATATATATATATATATATATATATATATATATATATATATATATATATGTTAATTCACATGTTAGTAATAAAACATAGAATGAAAATGCACTACTTACGCCAATCTTGGCTACAGACGTTTTTGCTCAGAGGAATAAAAGAGACGAATCGTTCTCTTACACGCATCTGGGATGTCTTTAATTTTGACCATAGATTCCCCCTCTGACTCCATGTTTCTTCAGTTTCCTAGTCCCGGGGTTCCTTATTAAAAGTTGAAAGAGATTTCCTGTGCTTTGTAAGTCTTATCTGGTTCTCCAATAAAAGGTCCGGTTAACAAACAGGAATTATGAATCTAGTCTTCACTCTGGCGAGGTCTGATGTTGTCTTGGCGAGCGTGAAATTCACAGTGAAATAAAACTGCGAAATGGTCAGCCTATATTCCCTCTCTTCCTCCGCCTTGTTGTTATGAATCTAATCAGAAAGATCCAATCATTTCAAATCATGCAGATAGGGTGTGATATTTCAAAATAGTCCAACGTGAAATAAGGTGCGTGCCCGCAAAGGTCACGTATTACCATATATGGACATCTGATGTCTACATATTTGTAGACTCATATTGTCTAAAATGTAATACATCCATGATTACTTTTAACCAAGTGACCGGAAGCGATTATATCACACTTGTCTGCCCCCATGTGTCACACAGACAGCAATCTCGTTATCTGTCGTATGAGTAGGCAAACTCCGTGATTAAGCCGATAGCGCTGGCCGATGTACGTGTTAATCTGCCGCGCCTATAACCAACAAATCTGGGTAGCGCCCAGCAAATGTGATATTTATCACCTACAGGGTGATTTGATAAAAACAAATATCTGCTACTTAGCAGAAAAATAACAAGGAAAGAAAGAAAGAGAGAAACAAAAGTGCGATAATTGACAGCACATAATAAAAATCAGTACCACAAATGTACCGATACTGCCAGAGAGAACCAAAGATAGCTAAGAGGTCGTCCATTTCGTCACACATGTGTTCAAACTGATAGCCGTTCTGGGCCAGACACTGACGACAACGCTGTTCAAATGAATTGCAAACAACATTAAGCAGTTCATTTGAGATTTGGGCGCAGTGTCTTTCAATGGTTGCTTTCATCTCATCGATTGTTGCCGGTCTGGGGGAGAGGAGGAAATACCAGCGGAATGGAAAGAAGGTTATCTGGTCAAGATGCCTAAGAAGGGAAATTTACAAGAGTGCACTAATTATAGAGAAATAATGTTACTATCAGTGACAGGAAAAGTATTAAACAGAATCATCCTTGAGAGATTAAAAGAGTCCATAGACAAGCAACTGAGAGATGCTGACGAAGGGTAACACCCGAAACGTCCCTTGTTTCATGTGAACCGTTAATTTGTAGAACTGATTCAATACCCTTTTATTGGTTTATATACTTATATATATTACTTACCAATTTTACAGCAGCATCTTAATTTATTTACTTACATTTGACAGTGTAGACAGAGAATCACTTTGGAAACTGATGAGGCATTATGGAGTTCCCATGAAGATCATTAACTTAATAAGGAAGACATATGAAGACATGACATGCAGAGTTCTTCATGAAGGACAACTTACAGAACCGTTTAGGATAAGAACGGGAGTGAAACAGGGATCCCTCTTGTCTCCATTTATTTTCTTACTAGCAATAAATTGTGTTATGAAAACATCGACATCACACAACAGAAATGGAATCCAGTGGAATCTGGATTTTGCAGATGACTTGGCTCTTCTGTCCCATAACCATAATCAGGTGCAAGAGAAAATGAAAATTCTCGATGAGAGGTCAAGTGGGCTTGAAAATACACAGGGAAAAGACAATTATGAGAATAAATGCATGAAAAGATAATAAGATTGAACTTAAAGAAACACCACTAAAGGATGTAGAATCATATACATATCTTGGTAGTAATATAGACAAAATTGGAGGGGCAGGCAATGATATCAAAATAAGAATACAAAAAGCAAGGAGCTTTCATTGCATTGGGAAACATATGGAGAACAAGAGAAATCAAGTCCAACACGAAAATAAGAATCTTCAACTCAAATGTGAAGTCAGTCCTATTGTATAGCCCTGAAACATAGAGAGCAACAAAAACAACAACTAAAAAGCAACAGACTTTTATAAACGGGTGCTTGCGTAGAACAGAAGGACTGAAATGGTGTGACAAAGTCACAAATGTGGAATTGATGACAAGAACCAGACAAGTGCCACTGGAACAAGAGCTGAGAAGAAGACGCTGGCGATGGATAGGACACACATTGAGGAAATATATAAATACAAAATAATATAGTATGAAATCAGTTTTACAAGTAAACGGTACACATGAAACAAGGGACGTTTCGGGTTTTACCCTTCGTCAGCCACAGTTACGAACAATTGACAAGGACAAGAACTACATATAGATGCTACAAAAATCAACGATGATGAGGAAATTGCCAATGAGCGATACAAGCAGATGAAATGACGGTGATGAGCGAAACGATAACAGTAATAACGCAAGAAAATCGTAAAACCAGAAAGACATGTCGAAACAGGAAAGTAAATAATCGACGAAGCGAAGACAGAAATGAACAACACTATTAAAACAAGTAAAACATCACTTCGCTGGATCCCAGAAAGAAACATTCAAGATGGCTGAAAAAATGAGGCGTCATGCGGAAGTGACGTATGAGCTAGTGGCGGCTGAGAAAAGATAATTGATGAAACGAAACGAACCAAAGCAAAAACAAGGATAGAAAGGAAAATGACGACAGAAGAAATAAAGTATGAAACAGAGACAGAAGCCACCAGAATTATGCAAAATGATGCTGGATATTCAAGCCAGCAGGAGATAAAACGCCCATTTGAAAAATGAGACGATTCTCCAACGATAAGCGAGTTCGGTCGTCGCCGGCACATGACAGGAGGGCAGTGACATGAATGTCAGAGTTACCTGAATGGTCAGGGCTATTGAAGTGAAGGGCCACCGGTAAACATTTGTCATGATAGATGTCATTCAAGTGCTCACGAAACCTGTCTGCCAGTTTCACCAATATAGGTCATGTCACACCTCTTGCAGATGATAGTATAAATCAGGTTTCTGGATTCGCACGTGAAAGACTCCCCAATCAGGTTTCTGGATTCGCACGTGAAAGACTCCCCAATGGTAAATTTATCGTTAGGAAAGGAGACTGACTGCGTTTGGAGTACAAAAGGACAGGTCTTACATATGCAACGTTGGCACGGTTTAGTACCAAAGTAAGAAGGACTAGTTTGTCTCAAGCGACTATGCACAAGAATATCCCTAAAATTCTTAACCCTGCGATATGCCACCAAAGGGGTATCACGAAACAACTCTCTGGTATCAGGATCGGAGTGGAGAATAGGCAGATGACGAAACAGAATTTTTCTCACAAACAGTGAGGGTGAAAAGTTAAGACAAGTTTGAGTTTGTCAGATGTAGTAGTAGGTTTAGCAGTAAGTGCAACCTGACGAGTAACATGACTAATGCGATTAAGGGCATCAGATAAAACTCTTTCAGAATAGTGAGGTCGGCGAAAAAAATCGAGCATTTCTTGAGCTCGTTCACGGAAATCATCTTTATCGTGACATATCCAACGTAAGCGTAGAAGTTGAGAGTAGGAAATCGAATCTTTACAGCTGAGAGGGTGAGAAGAGGTGTAAAGAAGGAAACCATGAGCATCAGTAGGTTTATAAAAGACAGAGGTAGTAAGGCCAGTAGGAGTAATATTGACAGTAAGGTCAAGAAAGTTAACTGAAGTGGTAGAAATCTGAGAAGTGAATTTGATGGCAGGATGGAAATTGCCAACATAGTCACTGAATCTACGGAGGTTAACTTCAGACATGTCTGTGACTCCAATACCGTCGTCGATATAACGACGGTAAAACTCAGGTAATGTTCACCAAATGTTCAAAGTGACCCACGAAGAAGAGGCAAGCATAACTCGGGCCCATTTTAGTACCCATAGCAACGCCACTAATTTGATTAAAGAACTGGCCATTGAATTCAAAAGAGTTGAGAGTGAGAACCAATTCCGCAAGGCGAAGAAGAGAACCTGTGCTAAAAGTAAGGCCAGTGCGTCTGTCGAGAAAAAATTGTAGTGCTTTAAGGCCATCAGAGTGTGGAATGGAAGTATAAAGCGAACAAACATCCAGAAGGAAAGGCCGGTAAGTATGGTCAGGTGTGAATTGAATGGAATCAAAAGTAGTGATAGCATGGGTGGTGTCCTTCAAAAAAGAAGGTAGATTGGCCACTAAGGGTTGCAAAATACCATCCAGGAAATCAGAGATACGTTCAGTGGGACAAGAGCAGGCTGAGACAATGGGTCGACCCGGATTGTCAATTTTGTGAACCTTAGGAAGCATGTAGAAGGAAGGTTTACCTAGACTACTATCAGGAATATGGAGAGACATGGCACTAAAAGGAAGAAGGTTATCTTGGATGAGATCACGAATAGTAGCATGAACAGTAAGATTATGGCGGACTGTGGCATCTCCAGAGCTAGGTGAGTAAAAGGTGGAGTTGCCGAGCTGTGAGACTCCTTCTTGAATGTACAAGTCCTTTGAGGAAACTTGTTGATAGCATTACAAGGCAGTCCTTGTTCTGGAATCAACAGGGAAAGAGGCAAAGGTAGACCAAAAAACACATGGAGAAGAGAGCTGGATACAGAGGTGAAAATGATGAGGACAACATGGAAAGAACTTGAGCGGATGGCACAGGACAAGAAGACTTGGCATGTGTTTGTTGAAGGCCTATGATCCCCGGGGAGCTAAAGGGTATATATATATATATATATATATATATATATATATATATATATATATATATATATATATATATATATATATATATATATATATATATATGAGTGTCCGATTGACAACGGGGTTAGCGTTTTAATTAATTAACATTAAAATGGAGATCTTTATGTCGGTCAGCGTTTTGTGAAACGCAGATGCTTTATGCAATCTGAAACTGTCGAAATTCACATACTGAAACATTGTTAAAATGTGATGTATTGCAGTGTTTCTCAACCTTTTTGTGTTCATCCTCTTCAATTTTCTAAAACATTGCAGCACACCTATCTGACCCCGCACCTGAATAAAAAATTACAGTGAAATATACTAAATTAAATACAATAATTTGTAGGTACTTTAGAAATAAAGAAACCTCTGAGTTCAATTTTCTTTTAATAGCTTAAAATAATTAGAACATATAATTTACAAACAAAAAAGAAATACGAAATTTAATTAGGTTCAAGTGGAAGTTCTATGCTTCTTCCATGGCCTGTGAACGTTGTTTATGCGCCTCTTGCGTCTTTGTAATATCATGAAATTTTGAAGTATATCTATTTTTGTTCAAAGCAGTTAATAGCTCCAATTATTATTGAATGAATTCAAGCTGTAAGATCAGTTTTATATTTAAGAACTTGTAAAACTGATTTCATACCATATTATTTTTTAATTTATATATCAGTGTTATATTACATGATCACTAAAAATATACTTCATGTAGTAAATTTACAAAATTTTTGCAAAAACACTTTGATAGACGTTTGAGAAACACTGATGTATAGACGGATCGTCTGCCTAACGCTTTCCCGGTGCCTCTTTTGATCTAACTTCAAGTCTCCACCCACAAACTTCAAATAAAATGTCATCAAAGAAAACGTCAACCAATCAGATGAGACTTCGGCGTCAGACCTTGTAGAGTTGTGCGGTATGTTGACTTCTTCGGCGTTCGCTCTCAAACGGTAGCCGGCGAATATCTGCCTGAATGGCGAGAGGACACCTGTCAGCGTACAGGGAAAAGTACTGACTTAAAATCAGTCCCAGGTTAGAGAAATTAACCGGAGATTTCGGACTCAGTAATAACGGGCGTATGATTAAAAAAAAAAAAAAAAAAACAGGGCTGGATTAAGAACTCCGGAGGCCCTAGGCTAAGATATTTTCGGGCCATTCTCCAATCTTAAAAAACGTAAAACTAGAAAAAGCAATTATTTGATTTCAGATAAATGTTTTTATTAATATATAATAATATGTAAAAACAAACAAAACAGTTAATAAATCCATTCATACATCTGGAAATCACAGAGAAACATTAAGAATAACCGTTTTCTCGATTTTTATTTGTTTATTGCAAAATCTTTGATTATGTTATCAAAATCGATACAACGAAGCATGTCCGCTTCCACACAAAGTAAAGCAAGCTAATTTAGTTTTTTTTCTGAGTCATGTTTGACCTATGAAGATTTTAAAAATAAAAATATGGATTTGTTGTAATTAAAGAATGCAAATTTAAAATTCTAATCAGTCACGTTATTAAAAAAAAAAAAAAAAAAAAAAAAAACTGCACAAACGCATACTTTAAGATTTATAAGAATCGTCAACAACTAATATTAGTGACCCAGTGGCGCGGGAAGTGTTTAGTGAGCCACCCTTGCTGGCATATAGACGGGATAAAATTTGAGGGACCTCCTAGTCCACAGCCGTTTGAAAACCGTCAACGATGGCCACTTTGGGGCCAAGCCATGTAACCGAACACGATGTAAGACATGTCAGTATGTAATCGAAACACGTTCAGTCTCGTTCCCTAACGCCAAGTTCACCATCACCCATGGCTTCACATGTGAGTCACGCAACGTCACTTATGCTATTATTGTGACAGACAACTCAGCCGTCCCTGAATTTGTTAGATGATGGTAAGAACCCTCTCATAACATCGGTACCCTTGAAGTGTTGGATGATATGGTACGACCCTTCGTAACGACCCTTTCGGATAGCATCAGTGCCCCCGAATATTGTGGTAACTTTTCGTCAAACGGGATTTTTTTTCACCTGGACTCATTAGCTATGCAACCTTTCCACGCAGATGGTCAACACGTTTGCTGATTAATATGTGGACAGTTTATCTACCGTTCATTCTAGTGATCGCATTGATTTAAGGAGAGGTTAAATCACGCCCACGGATATCTCTTGAGCAATCATATGCAGTTATTTTCATTAACTTGGCCAGTGGGGGGCGTTGCCAGCATCAAACGATAGTAGCGACCACGATCAAAGACACGGGGGGGGGGGGGGATCTCAGGAAAGACTAGCGGCACGCTATCAAAAAGGCAGTAGTGGTCCCTGAAACGAGCGACGCAAGTTTCCTGCCGGTATTTCGCATCTCGGTGTTAACCACAGAACCGATCGCAGTGGGAGCGAACGGGAAAGCCGACGCGGACGCAACGAGCGGAGATATGGAGAACCAGGGGCGGCATCTCTCTTTAGTCTGGCGGTCAGATCCCCGAAAGTCTCAAATTTTAACATGTCCCACTCATCTTACATTCCATTTTAGATATATACACCCCATCAAGGCCAGCTCCTTGACGTGGAGATGGGGCTCAAGTACAGCCATCAGCGGCTGAAAAACCAAGACTGGCCAGGCCCTCCTAGACTCGAGCAAGACCACAGTCTGCCCTAGCAAGTCAAGGTGCTGAAGACGGAGGCAACCAGCCAAGAGGCGCACCACAGCAATCAGGATGCCACGCATTAGCGCTATGGGAAGTATGCCTATATCTGCAAAACGTTATGGCACTCGCCCTGTGACGGACACCCAGGCAGGCGCAGTGCCGGGCCCTCTGCCTCGGAAGGGCCCAACCCCTACTACTGGGGGTCCTTCTCAATTGCCCCGGGGAGCCAGGAGGCATGAGAATAGAGCTACTGGCCAAGCAAAGAAAAGACCATTTAAAATAATGCACTGGAATGCTGAAGGCGTCAATAGTAAAAAAGACGGCTACAGCAAAAAATTAGAGCTCGAAAATATCTTGAATGAAGAGCAAGTAAATGTATGTTGCTTGCAAGAAACCCACCTCAACAAAGACATAGCCTTCAAAATCAGAGGCTACCAGTGCTACCGATCTGACCGAATAGACAGGCGAAAAGGTGGAATACTGACACTCGTGAGGAATAACATCAGTGCATGTCAGCTTGAAACATATATGGAGGGGGCGGAATACCAGATGCTTCATCTCAGGACAGAAAGTTCAGAATTCCACCTGCTCAACTACTACTGTCCGAGCGACCGCCCACTGGCACTAGATACAATCCCAGCAAAAGAAAGACTGATTGTATGCGGAGACTTCAACAGCCACTCACAGAGCTGGGGCTATGATCACATGGATAGGAGAGGTGAGGAGCTTGAAAACTGGCAGGATGACAATGGGCTTATCCTGATTAACCAGCCAATCGACCCACCAACCTTCTACTCGAGATCATGGCACACCACCTCTACACCAGACCTGGCATTCCACTCACCCAGCTTGGAGTGGAACACCACACGCGTTGTAGGGAAACAACTTGGAGGCAGCGACCACCGGCCAGTCTTCCTAATTGTGGAAAATGAACTTGTCAAGGAGAGCAGCACTCTCTCTAGGTGGAACTACAAGAAGGCAGACTGGACAATGTACCAGCACCGTACTAGTATACTGGCTAGAGATCTGACTGTAGACAAAGACATCAATAAGCTAGTTGATGAATTCAGCAGATGCATATTACAGGCTGCTCGTGAAACAATACCTAGAGGGGCTCGTAAGCACTACAAACCATATTGGAATAGTGAACTAGAGCAGCTGCACAACGACGTGGAAACATCTCGAAAGCAGGCAGAGACCAGTCCATGCCAAGAACACCACAATAACTACCAGCAAGCTAAGGCCAAATTTCAAAGGGCCAAGTTGCAGGCCAGGCGAAGAAGCTGGAAGGAGAAAACAGAGTCCTTGAACTTTGAAAGAGATACGAGGAAACTGTGGAAGCTGGTAAAGCAACTTAACGATGAAGGTACAGAGAGAAACTCAAGGATTGCTCTGTACAAAGATGGAAACATCCTCATGGGAAAACAGGCAGCTGATCACTTTGCAGACTCCTTTGCTAAAGACAACAACATCGAAGTTAGCCCAGAGAAGCAACAGGAGACTCGTGAGAAACAACACGCAGGACGAGATGGAACCATACCTGAAGTTATGGAGGCACCAATCACATTCAGAGAACTGGAGCTTGCAATATCCAAATTGAAAATGAGAAAGTCGCCAGGAGTTGATGGAGTGTCCAATGAAATGATTAAGAACTTGGGAACCGCAGCAAAAACAAAGCTGCTGCAGATCTTCAATATCTGTTGGAACTCAGGCAGAGTTCCACAGACCTGGAGGGAAGCAATCATGATACCACTCCTAAAACCAGGAAAAGACAGTTCCACTGCCTCCAGCTACAGACCAATCAGCCTTACAAGCTGCCTCTGCAAAACAATGGAACGTATCATCAACCTCAGGCTACAGTGGTACCTTGAAAGTGAAAACCTTCTTGTACCACAGCAGGCGGGCTTTAGGCAGTGTTATTCCACCGAAGATCAGGCAACTTACCTTTCCCAAGAGATTGAGGATGCGTTCCAAGATAAGAAACTGGTACTAGCAGCATGGATAGATCTAAGAAAAGCATTTGACAAGGTTTGGAAAGAAGGGCTTCTGAAGAAACTGAGAAATTGTAGAGTGAATGGTAAGATGTACAAATGGGTGAAAGCATACTTGCATAACAGAAGAGCCCGAGTACAACTAGATGGCCTCAAGAGTAAGAAAATTCTACTGCGTCATGGCGTCCCTCAGGGAGGGGTTCTGTCCCCCACACTTTTCCTAGTCTACATCAATGACCTGGTTGCTGAACTACCACATGGAATGAAAGTGGCAATGTACGCTGATGACCTGGTAATATGGTGCACAGATGAGCATGCAACAGTGGCCACCAAACTGCTACAAAGAGCTATAGATGCCTTAACCTCATGGGCAAATAGATGGTGTGTCAGCATCAACACAGACAAGTGCAGCACTACGCTCTTCACCCTCTCTCCCAAACAAAAAGCTGGTGTCATCAAGATAAACAAAGAGCTCCTGAGAGAAGATAAACAACCCACCTATCTCGGAGTTACATTCGATGATAGGCTGACATGGAAGCAGCACATCAACAAGGCAGCAACAAAGGCCAGGAGGAAGCTAGCCATCCTGAGAAAACTAAGTGGAACCACATGGGGAGCCAGCGGGAAAATACTTAGTAAAGTTTACCAGCAGGGCATACGACCACACCTGGAATATGGGTCAGCTGCGTGGTGTCCAGCATCAAACACCACATTACAAGAGCTAGATAAGGTGCAAAACCAGGCGCTTAGGGTCATCACGGGGGCAATGAAATCAACGCCTATAGTGGAGATGGAGAAAATGGGGAGGATACAAGCACTGAGAGAACGCAGAGACACGAAAGTGCTAACACAGGCAGAAAAGTTCCTCTGTATGCCGAGCCATCCAATGAAGGACAGATTCCAAAACCTAGCAATGGGGCGACTGAAAAGAAGCAGCTTTATCCACCAGGCCAAACGATTTCGTAGACAAACCTCAGACCTGCCTGAAGTTAACAGCCCTCTAAAGTCTGTGCCAGAACAAACCCCTTGGAGAGAGGAGCATGGACTACCAGTACACATCCACACAAAAGTGAAAGGAATATTCGACAGGGATGAACAGAACAGCGTGCAACGTAGGACAGTCACTCTCAGTTTCCTGGATGATAAATACCCACAGGACCTCTGGGTCCGAGTATACACGGATGGGTCAGCACAGAATGCAGTAAAGAATGGAGGAGCAGGAGTGTACATAGAATACCCAAACAACACTAGGGATACGGTCAGAGTACCAACGGGGAAATTCTGTAACAACTATGATGCAGAAGTCCAGGCAATCAAGGTGGCAACTGAGAAACTACTGAACACCAATCTCGGTCCACAGCCTGTAGTATTCCTGACAGATGCAAGATCAGCACTCCAAGCACTTCAGTCCAGAAAATTGCCAGTTATACAGGCCCTACTTTCTGAACTGTGCAACCAGCGCAGGGTCGCCATGCAGTGGATACCGTCTCATTGTGGAATACCAGGAAACGAGAGAGCAGATGGACTGGCTAAAGAAGGTGCTGCAGACGAACAACCGGATGTACCAGTAACGTACCATCAGAAGAAAAAGATGATCAAATCTATCAGAAAGCCACCAACATCAACGCAGGATGACTACCAAGCTATGAACAGATCAGAACAAATAGTCATTCTGCGCCTCAGAACAGGACACAACCGCCTCCGCAGCCACATGTATACAAAATTCAAGATTGGCAATTCAGCCATGTGTACATGTGGACAGGCACCCCAGACAGCGGAGCACGTACTGCAAGATTGCCCCGAATATGATATATTGAGGCAAACCCACTGGCCCAGAGAAACAACACTGGAAGCAAAACTATATGGACCCCTGTATGAACTACAAAAGACAGTGAAGTTTATACAAGAAACAACATTGCAGATATAGACAATATATTTCAAGCGAACGAAAGAAGAAGAAGAAGAAGATATATACAGACCATGAAGAAATGCATTTTATCACTCGTTGGCCAGACCTTGACAGAAGCACTAGCTATATTTGAAATCGTGTTAGATTTTCCCCTGGATTTTCATATATATTTGCAGTGAATTCTATTCTGTGCAAAACGGTAAAATATAATTGTGTAAAGTGATCAGTGGTCTAGTTCATTCATTCTATTTCACTGGATTTTGTGTTAATTTAAATCTATTAAATTAAACCATCTCAATAGTTCCAGTTGTAAATGTAATGATATATCTATTATATTATTTCAAAAGATAATAGATGCTTAAATGCTTAAATTAACTTTTAAAAGTCGCGAAGGAATTTATAACTAATTGAGTTAAGTCATATATATAGATGTGTGTTTTAACCATTTAAACTCGCGAAGTGTCTTCTTAAATATATAATTAAATACGCGAGAGTATATTATAGTCTTAACGGGAAATTCATCGCGCTTTAGAATGTTATTTGATTTTTCAGTATACTGTATTACATAATTTTTTCTTTCATACAGAGTGGTCGTAACCTGCGATCCCAGCAATAAAGAAATCATCTTAAAAAAACTTCCAGACATATTGATGAAACATTTTAAATTTAATCTTGTGGCGGTCCGATGCGGCCTAGCTATCATAATTACATGAAAGAAAGCCTACCCAAGAATATTTAAAAGAAACCATCAAATTAAATTACAATCTGTAAGATAAACTGGAAGATGAACAGTGCCAGTAGCGATATTTTATTTACTGCCCTACTGTGAGAGAGTACATATTTACCTGAACTGTGACTGAGCCTAGTTTTCCTCACGGGATTAAAAAACCTACCGGTCAGTTGCTATCATCACGCCTTGAAGGAATTTTACCTCCAGTAGCGAAATTAAAGAGACCACTTCATTTTCACCCCGTGTCGAACTGTGTCAGTGCCATCCCATAGACTCCTTTTTTAATATAATAAAACACAAGAACTCTTAGGCTTCAAGTCCGGCGATAAGTGGGAATATTTGCTATCAGCAAACCTCGCTACATCTGGGGCGGGACATCGAAGTACCAGAAACTTTCATATGTCAAGAGCGTAATTGCTGTTTATATAATTCTATGGATTATCTGATGCTGCAATCGGTAAGTGTGTGTGAGTATATGAGTGTGGATCCTCACGCGCGTGCATGAATGACAGGAGATTTAATTTTTGAATACCATTTGTTAACTTGCCTACCGGGTAATACATTTTTCTGTATACCCTGCAT
The DNA here is from genome assembly GCA_024509875.1 of Oreohelix idahoensis. NCBI lineage: Eukaryota > Metazoa > Mollusca > Gastropoda > Stylommatophora > Oreohelicidae > Oreohelix > Oreohelix idahoensis. Next base: position 168,632 of record JAMPIV010000256.1, on the reverse strand, counting down.
TGTTCCTTTAAGTGGGATATTTTGTTAACTCTGTTTAACCCCCCCCCCCCCCCCCCCCCCCCCCCCCTTTTCATTTGCTCAGTAAAGGGAAGAACAATTGGGAATAACAGGATTTTGCCTACCACCCATACCTAATATTGTAACACCTCTTTCAGAGTAATTAAATTCACTGTTGGGTTACATTACCTATGTTCCTGATAACTATCTATCTTTGAACTGGGTTTATCTTTGTCTAATACAAGCGATGGGTTTGAAAAAAAATCGAAAAAGGTGATTCGTCTTACGAGGACAAAAGACAAAGAAAATAGTCTACGTTACGGCCACAAGGCCTTCGTCAGGAAAGGAAAGAAAGTGAAGGCTAGATAGGACACATAAAAAACTAAATAAAATAAAAACTGGGTACTTCCCTGAAGGCAAGAACCGAAATTCTATCAAAATCGCTGTCTGTTGATGACCGCGTGGCTGAACAGAAAGTGACTTCCGCCGCCGGATGTACACAATGCATACTAAGAAACTAAAAAACGAAACCGGACAATAAACTACCCAACGTGATAAAAGTGGGGACTGGAAATAGAAGAGGACAGAATGAGTGGGAGATAAATAAATATGAAATAAAAAAATGTATATGGCATACAAATAGAAGAATAGGATAAGAGTGGAAAGAGTAAAATAGAGCAAGAGAGGAGAGGGACCTCAGACAAAGGTGTGAAAAGTGTTGAGACCGGCTGGTTTTAGACACCCCATGCGGTGGATAAGACGGTTCTCAAGCTGTTCTCGGCTGGCAGTGTCAGAGGAGCAGGATCGGATCGCTGTGACCTGGATGTCGATGGGACCATGGTGGTCAGGACCATTGAAGTGTATAGCAACTGGTGTGGACTTTTGCTGAGCGATGTCATTTAAGTGCTGGCTGAATCTGTCCCCAAGTCGTTTGCCTGTTTGGCCAATATAGGTTTTGCAGCAACGTTTACATATGATCGTATAAATGACATTGCGCGATTCACACGTGAAGCTACTAGTGATGGTGTACGTAGCCTTAGGAAAGGACACCTTCTGGGTTGAGATGACATACTTGCACGTGTTGCATCGTGTCCGACCACAGGGTAGTGTGCCAAAGTGAGTGGCATTCTCCTTTGGGAGACGGCTGTGAACAAGAAGATCCTTCAAGTTCTTGTCACGTCTATATGCCACCAAAGGTACCTCCTGATATATCCCGTGTCGCTATTGACTTTGCGTTCCTTACTTTCAAGAAAACTAGATTCACCTCTCATCTCCACTTTATTCACACCTGCCTCCACCACAAAATTCTTCCTAATGGATTTTCTTCCAATTTTCATCCATCTGCTGGTACACTCAATCCTAGGGAACAACGTCTCCTACAACGAATTGAGACCAGATGTGGCTTTCAACGTATGCGCGTAGTGGCCGCCAGTCACTCCCGCCTTTTATCAGACCTCAGTGCCCAACAGACCCAGCTTCTGCTTCGCTTACGTTGTCTCACCTCCAACAACTTCCCTTTCTATTCTATGATACGCACCACTATCCACACACTGAACCGGCAGCTGCATGAGTTCCTTTCCACGTCTAAACACCTTTAACTATCCCGTCTCATCCCTACCCCCAAAGCTACCCCTCCATCCTCCACTCCATCACGCACTCAGGTAGTCTGCATCCCCCCAGATCTACCCCTCTCTGAGGGAGAGCGCTCTGTTCTTAGTAAGGGCTTAAAATTTGTTCCTCTTCGTCCGACCTTAGACCAATACAATCTCCTCCAGGATGTTCATCGGTTTCACCGTCGCATGAGGCTGAAGCTCCATTTTAGAGAGAAAGACAGCACTCCGCAGTCTCAGGCTGAATCCGACATCTTCGCACGCTTTTCTGACTCTACTAAACCTCCCTTTACACCTAAACCTGGAGCCTCTCATGCCCTGGACCTGTATATCAAGAACACCATCCATGACATTCAGCAGCTCCGCCCTCGTAGATTGCATTATTCCAATCTCACTTCGGCAGAGTCTAGTGCTCTCTCCCTTCTTCGCCGTAGAGACGACATTGTCATCAAACCGGCCGACAAGGGAGGAGCCATTGTCGTCTGGCAGAAGGACTTGTACCTAAGTGAAGGTAAAAACCAGTTGACCAATGGCTCTTTTTACAGGTCCAGGACCAGCGATGCGACTGTCTCTAACAATCGCATTGTACACAACACTATTAAACAGCTTATCACTAGTAATGATCTTCCTCCCGAAGCATCTCATCTTAGGATTCATGACAGCTCTTTGGGCAAGCCTGTATTCTACATGCTCCCCAAAATTCACAAGATCGAAAACCCTGGAAGACCTATTGTCTCAGCCTGTTCTTGTCCAACTGAACACATTTCTGACTTCCTCGATAGCATTTTCCAGCCTATCGTTGAGAATCTTCCCTCCTTCATCCAAGACACCAATCACGCTCTTACAACTTTCTCCTCTATCCGACTCCCAGCAGACCGCTCCTACCATCTTTTCTTGCTGGACGTCTGCTCTCTGTATACCTCTATTCCCCACTCTGATGGTCTCCGAGCTCTTCGGTTTTTTCTGGACCAACGCCCTTGCCCTTCTATATCCACTGTCACTCTTCTCCGTCTTGCTGAACTGGTCCTTTGAATTCAATGGTCAGTTTTTTGACCAAATTAGTGGTGTTGCCATGGGAACAAAGATGGGTCCCAGCTATGCCTGTCTATTCATGGGCCACTTGGAGCATCAGATATGGCAACAATACTCCGGTCCTTTCCCTGGGTTTTACCGCAGATATATCGATGATGGCATAGGTCTCACAGATATGTCTGAGACTGATTTACACCGCTTCATCGACTTTGTGAACCACTTTCACCCCACCATCAAGTTCACCTCCCTCGTCTCCACAGTATCTGTCAACTTCCTTGACATTACTATTTCTATCACGCCCTCCGGCCTTAATACCTCAGTATACTACAAGCCGACAGATGCCCACAGCTACCTCCTGTATACCTCTTCTCATCCTCGGGCCTGTCGTGACTCCCTTCCTTTTTCACAACTTCTCCGCCTCCGCCGTTTATGCCAAGACGACGATGACTTCCACTTACGAGCAAATGAGATGTTGGATTTCTTCCGTAACAGACTTTATCCAGAACATGTTCTCACCTCTGCTCTCCAACGTGTGCTCCCCATCTCTCGTCTGGAGGCCCTCAAACCTCACCATAAATCCACTTCAGATAGAGTCAAATTAATCTTGACCCATCACCCTCACAGTACTACTGTCAAACAGATCCTTTTCCGCCACCTCCCTATCCTCCAAGCAGAGCCTCTGACCCAAAAAGTATTCAGTGAAGCACCTTTGGTGGCATATAGACGTGACAAGAACTTGAAGGATCTTCTTGTTCACAGCCGTCTCCCAAAGGAGAATGCCACTCACTTTGGCACACTACCCTGTGGTCGGACACGATGCAACACGTGCAAGTATGTCATCTCAACCCAGAAGGTGTCCTTTCCTAAGGCTACGTACACCATCACTAGTAGCTTCACGTGTGAATCGCGCAATGTCATTTATACGATCATATGTAAACGTTGCTGCAAAACCTATATTGGCCAAACAGGCAAACGACTTGGGGACAGATTCAGCCAGCACTTAAATGACATCGCTCAGCAAAAGTCCACACCAGTTGCTATACACTTCAATGGTCCTGACCACCATGGTCCCATCGACATCCAGGTCACAGCGATCCGATCCTGCTCCTCTGACACTGCCAGCCGAGAACAGCTTGAGAACCGTCTTATCCACCGCATGGGGTGTCTAAAACCAGCCGGTCTCAACACTTTTCACACCTTTGTCTGAGGTCCCTCTCCTCTCTTGCTCTATTTTACTCTTTCCACTCTTATCCTATTCTTCTATTTGTATGCCATATACATTTTTTTATTTCATATTTATTTATCTCCCACTCATTCTGTCCTCTTCTATTTCCAGTCCCCACTTTTATCACGTTGGGTAGTTTATTGTCCGGTTTCGTTTTTTAGTTTCTTAGTATGCATTGTGTACATCCGGCGGCGGAAGTCACTTTCTGTTCAGCCACGCGGTCATCAACAGACAGCGATTTTGATAGAATTTCGGTTCTTGCCTTCAGGGAAGTACCCAGTTTTTATTTTATTTAGTTTGTATGTGTCCTATCTAGCCTTCACTTTCTTTCCTTTCCTGACGAAGGCCTTGTGGCCGTAACGTAGACTATTTTCTTTGTCTTTTGTCCTCGTAAGACGAATCACCTTTTTTCGATTTTTTTTCAAGCCCATCCATTGTATTCCACGTCTTACCGCAGTTCCCCTCAACTTCCTCTAATACAAGCGGGAAGGGCTTAGTCGATACCAATCTTCTTCACCCCCCCCCCCTCCCCACCTTGTTATTTGTATTTTCTGTACTTATGATAATTTTTTCTGTAACACATGATAGTTGTTGTGATTGTTTTAAATGATAATAAACCTCATAAACTTATTTAGTACTGTGTTGGAATACCCAAAGCCCAAAATTTCCCCTATCTGTTTAATATAGTTTGTATTCACGTGCGTCTGTGTGTTTGAAGCACCAAATCGGTGTGAGCGCAGATGTATGTCTGGAAACTGGCAAATAATTGTTTGACCAGGAGAGTGAAGAGAAGATTGAGAGGAACGATTTGTCGTAAATAAGTCTGTCCTTACTCTCCCCAGCACTCTGTGAAGCAACTATTTACTCTCTACCTTTCTATCACTGAGCTTTTCACCACCATTCTCCACTCTAAACAGGACCACTATTTCTAAGACTCGTTCTCTCAAAATAAATTTACGACAATTATATGCAAACGTTGCACCATTACTTACATCGGCCAAACGGGCACACGACTGGGCGACCGATTCTGCAGACACCTCTACATCTCTCAGTTTAAATCCACACCTGTGGCCATCCAATTCAATGGCCCTGACCACCACGGTGCCACTGACATCCAGGTGACAGCCATCAGATCCTGTTCCTCGGACGCCAACAGTCGGTTTCGCCAGGAACAATGCCTCATCCATCTTATGGGTTGCCTTAAACCACATGGTTTGAATACCCAACATTCTTTTGTCTGAGACGCCTTTCTCTATCTAGCCCCAGTTGTATCATGACCTTCTATTTTGATACGATCACCCATTCTTTTTTTTTCTTTTTTTTAAAATCGCTTTTCACTCACTTTATATATATATTAATTAATTTTTTTCTTTAAAAAATTTTTTTTGTTTTTTCCCTCACTCTTTTCCAGTTCTTTTTTTCATTATTTCTAATTTTGTGTTTTTAATGTACTATCGACTTCCGCTTTCCGGTTTAGTGGCAGCCATCTTGCTTCACCATGTGACTGGACATAAGGGAGTTTTTTTTTCCTCTTATTTTTATAGTTTCATGTTATCTACTTAATTCTCATTTTCTTTCCCTCCTGTCTGTTGTTTGTCTGTCCCTGACGAAGGCCTTGTGGCCGCAACGTAGGTTTCTCTTGTCCTTTCTCCTTGTAAGACGTGTTACTATTTGTATGTGTTTTTTTTCCCATTCAACTAATATTAGGAACAGTGTTGCCAACTTAAGCGTTTTGAATTGCACCCTTGTGTGTAATAACAAAAATAAATCACTAAAAGGCGGTGACATTTTTGTTAACCAATGGCTTTTTAAAAACTAATTGATTATTACCGAACTTTAAATATTTATGTTTGAACGGACAAAAAATAAAATGCATTTAATTTTTAAAAATTGTTTAGGCGCGGACATTTCTCGAAAAAATGTCTCCCGTTGTTTTTTTCACAGGGACCCCTGTAATCCTGGGGCCCTAGGCTCGTGCCTAGTTCACCTAAGGAATAATCCGGCGTCAATCTCAAATAACCACACCCATCTCTCTTATAAAGCTGGCAGACCCTCTCAGGTTTCTCTCGTCACCATACATGTTCTCCTTCAACGAGGTTTGAGGAGGCCATTCTGCCACCCAGCTCCTCTCGTGGAGCCGACAGTGTTGGGGTACGTGTCCCCTGTTTGTTTGTCCTCCCACCATGGGCACATGTCTGTCTGTCCGATTTTCAATTTTGTGTACAGTTGGTAATTGAGTCTGCCACGTGGCAAGCGTACTTCTGTCTTGATCGACTGTGTGTGGTACACCCGTTTTGGACCCTCCCAGTATTTAAAAACCAGGCAGATCGACTGTGTGTGTTACACCCATGTTGCCACCCCCCCCCTTCCCAGTGGCAGATCGCTGTGTCCGTTTCGGGTTTTGCTCGCTTTCTCTGGCTTTTTTCTCAGACTTTCGGGTCCTGAGTGTTCCTCTGTGGATGCCTTCAGGCGGAGGCAGAAAGGGCATTCCTCGACGCCTTCGGGTGTGAGAGGCTCTGTCCATTTTGTCTGGATTGAAACCGGGAAGGATTGATGGTTTCATAGCGATTGAGTGTACATTTGAGGGCAAGTTCGGGCACAATGGGCTAATCACCTGTTTGCCTAACATATTGATTACATTTTTTGCCCAAGAGCCTTGTGCTCTTTGGGTCACCTCTACACCTCGTTTTACGGGGTAGAAGAGGTTCCGATTATGAGATGAGATGAGATGGGTAATTGAGTCAGCAATGGTCGGTTCTTGGTCTCTTCCTGGTAATGTAAAGTATATTTCTGCAGAATCAGAGTATCTTTGTGTCGGATGATGTGAGCTATTAGGGCCCCAACCGACAAATCCGTCTTTATAATGTAGTCCCATAGCAGGTACAGCCGAAGGGGAGTGAAGTGTTAAAGATTTCACTATATTAGGTCCAGCATTGAGAGGTGGGTCGTGACTAGCTCTCTTCCTCGTTGTCTTTTCCTTCTCGAACTCAAGAGAAAACTCAGGTATCCATTTACAGCTGGGTAGCGTGTTGATACCTTGAATCGAACCCGGCACCTTTGCCGCAAGAGACCGGCGCTCTAATCACTTCTGTCAATCGGACGCAGTACGTAATAATACTTTTCTCTTATCAAAATGTTCGTAACCAGTGGAACAGAAAGCTAACTACATCGGACTGACATACGCTTGTCACTAGACAGGAAAACCAAAAGTCTCTTTCTCTCTACTCATATATTTCACAATATTTTACTAGCTCAGGATTCTCACGGTCAAGGGCCATAAATTATTCCCTTAGCCAGCGAAAATTCATTTCCACTTGGAAGGTGAACAATAGTTCTACGATAGTCCGGAAGTCGACCCTTTGTTTGTGTCACGAACTGGACGTAAATTAGGGAAGGGGCAGGAACGCTGCCTTAAGCCACAGACATTTTCACCGTGGATACAGGGCCAGTTGAGATGAGGATATCTTAATACCCCTGGGACCAGAAGAGAATTTACAACAATGCCACCCAAGACACAACCCACCCCTGCCCGGGAACAGCATCCTGGAATTTTGGGAGGGAATTTTAAGCCATTAGACCGCTGGCCATCATTTGAAGCAGACGAAATCTATGGACCCCAGAGTGGGCATTACTTCTTGCGAGAATCCGTAGTGAATTCAGTTGAGCAAAGTGAGTAATCTAATACTGCAGATTTTATAATATGAATAATCATATGTTTATCCACAGCTTACTATTGCAGTAACTTTTTGTTAAACAAAGTTTTAAATGCATTTCCATTTTCGGTGACAATAATTGTTAGTTGCATATTTACAGATCACTCAAACTAATGTATGAGTTTGCTGAGGTCATAGGCCTAATTAACCACTGATCTTTATTTCACAGCCTGGCAGAAATAAGACAGGGTTAAAAAAATTGATGTATATTATTGTTGTTACTTTGGGATTTGCATATTGACCCAAGCAGAACAGAAGTGTATTAGTGGTCCTTCTATTTTCTATTTCTTATAAGGCTTCAGTGTTCTCTGTCAAGACTACAAACTTGATAAAAGTGTTCTCAATCACTTCTCCCTTTGTCTCATATTGGACATTAATGTGTTTTGCATCATGGAATGTTCTTTACATGAATGTAATGCAATTCTATGCACATACCATGTGCCGTGAGTTTGTCTGCTTCACAACACAGCTTCTGTATAATCCTGAGTAACTCTGACGAAAACCGCGCGCCATACATTGTAGAAATTGTATGATACACTAGCCAATGGAAAGACTTCCGTATTCGTGTGTTTACTACAGCATTGGACAGGCAAAATGGCCAGTCCTCATTTGTGCAACCGAGTGAAGGATGCAAATTAATTAGATAAGTAGGAAAAAAGTACCACTTGGAAGAGGTCTCTAATTCTACAACAGGAATGTTACATTAGAGGTAGGTGTAAAGACTTCCACGAAAAGTAGTTTATTAAGAGAGATATATTGAGTGGAAAGGCTTCGACACATCGGGTTAGTCCCTAATTTAGGTATTTAAAATATGCATAGAATAAAATGCACTAAGGAGACTAAAAGATTTTTAGCTAGGAAGATAAAGATTAACTCAGGGTATAATTTAAGCCTTAGATGAATAAAATCGCTCCAGAAATAGGAAAGATAAGGGGGAAACTAGTTTTTCATAATTGAACAGAGAGACAAAATATGCCTCATTTTGGGATTCGCAATACCCCGTTAGCCCCCTGCTTTCCGATACGCCGGATGTGCTAGTATAAATAGACCTTGCCCTTGCTAAATTGGGGCCATAAGATTTGAAAAACACAGCGAGCAGAAAGAAGCGGTAACTTGTAAATGAAGACTGCCAGTTGTACCTGAGAGCAGATCAAGTTTGCCATTAACAGCTCGTCTGTGTGTGCCTGAGGGTAAGAAAGATATATATATATATATATATATATATATATATATATATATATATATATATATATATATATATATATATATATTGTCGCGAGAGGTCTGAGATGTTATTAAGAATAACATATCCTGGACATAAAGGTATATCAGATGATACCAGGATAGTGCCAGATAAGAGAATGGTCTTATCAGTACTACCCCCTTCTCTGAAGAGAGTAAGAGTGTATAGACACAAAGGTAGGGTCAAGCTATGTAAGTTCCCAGAGAAGATGGTGATGTAGTACTCTGAGTCCCTAACTGCTACCTCGCCTTATCCGCCTCTGTGATTATGGTATTTAATATGTTTCTGACTCTACTAGGGGTAATTTATATTTATATTCACCAACAAGAACTATAATTCAACTTAAAGAACTTAAGAAAAGTCTTCTGGTGAATATGTACAATTTAATTAAACAGATTCTCTTTTCGGTTTGAAAAAAATGTTAAACTCAAATATTTTACAATATTAAATAAATAATAATAGTTAAATAAATGTCTTTTCTTTCTTGGTTCATAATGTCTCTCATCTTGTAGACAACTTCTCTGGCTTGATTATTCACTGGTAGAATTGTTTATTATTATTACTATAAGGTTATAAAAACACTATATTAGTTTAGTCATCATGAACTGGAGAATATGTGTCTTTTTTTTTTATCTGGATCAGCTTGACAGTTGCAGTAAGCAACTTATCTTCATCACGGTAGCTGGCTGCCTTATATGCTGGAAACACAATTTCAGATGAACTTGTTCCAGTAAGTACTAACGTGATGACGGGCCTGCTATCACCAACTGGCACTGCATACGTTGAAACTTTTGTAAGAGCAGCCTCTTCTGATTTTTGAATCTTGTGTTAAAGGATTAAACCTGCAATGCATTCAAACGCAATCCCTGTATTTTCTATCCATACCCCTCTTATGACACAGATGGGGACGATAGACAGTTTCAGATAAGCGTGCTAGCAGATGCACAAGGTATAGTGTAGTCATCAACAATCATTTTAATACAAAGTGATCACAATTTACTTCTACCTTCTTAATTATAAGTATTTTCCTCATGATTCGCCTCCATACAATAATTTGGTTGTGAGTAGAACTATTAAATAATATGTCAAACGATACTGTGAATCAATCCCTTTCATCCTTCTTTATGTTCCTGTCAGGTGTCTCATTCCATTCAAGAAATACTTCTTTAAATACCTTTTCCAACTTACAGACACAATTAGCCATCTTTCTTAATATATTAAATATTTCCGAAGGCGGGCTTTGCCTCTAGAAGTACACATGAGCCTGTAAGTTTCATCAGAAGACACAGTCCATTCCTACACATCTTATACACATCGTATCGCACAGTTGGATTAATCAATATAATTACACACAATTTTATATATATATATATATATATATATATATATATATATATATATATATATATATATATATATATATATATATATATATATATATATATATATATATATATATATATTCGTTCTTAGCCTCAGGTACACACACATACTAGCCCTCAATGGTTGAATAAGGTCTGCTACAATTGCAGAAAGGCAAACGCTGGCATTAATGTATGCACTGCTTTCCCCGCTTTCTGTGTTTTTTCAAATCGTGACTAACCGAAGTTTGTTAGGCGAGTCTATTTATAGCCCTGCCTCGGCCGTATGAGACGGAACTCCCGAGGAATGCATTAACTATCCTAAAATGTGGGTACCTTTTGGCCTTTTGTACAATGTAGGAAAACTACTTTTTTTATTATCTCCGTTATTCCTGATGCGAATTTAGTCAATTAAAGCTTACCTTATACTTAGAATTAGGCGTTACATATCTATATAATAATCTTTTAGTTTACTAATTGCATTTTATGTTATGCATAGTTTAAACAGCTAAACTTAGGCCAACCTGAAGCTTCGAATGCATTTAACCTAAGATTTCTCCCGTCCTATAATAGTATTAGTAAAAGTATTACTACTTACGTGTAGAGTAACATCCCTAATATCGTTTTGATAACCTCTGCCAAGTGGTACTTTTTCTATACTACTGTAGCAAAATTCCTAAGTTAATCATGTTACACAAAATAGGGTCTGGCCATTTTTATTCTTCCAGCAGTTGTAAACACAGAACCAAAAGAAGCGTTTTCATTGGTCGGTGTATCATATCTTTTTATAATGTGTGGCGCGCTGCTAGGACCAGAGTTATTAGAATTCGTGATGTGAAACAGATGTCATTCCACGACATATATATATATATATATATATATATATATATATATATATATATATATATATATATATATATATATATATATATATAAAATTATATGATTTGCTATTGATTCACTACAGTGTGTTGGTAAGTGTGTAGACGTGTTTCTGCAACCATTGTGTAATTTCTGAAGGACTTACCCGCCTGTGTATATTCAAAATAAATTGCGAATGATGGCAAAAGTGTGTCTGTAGGTTTGGAAAAGCATTTAAAGAAATATTTCTTGAGGAAATGGGACACATACCAGGAACATAAGGAAGGATGACAGAAATTGTTTTAATGTATGGATCAAGGTATTACTTAGTATTTTATATTAGACCAAATCATTGTATGGAGGCGGATCATGGACAGATGGAACTAACTAAGGTTTTAAAAGGAAAGTGTAGTCACGGTGAACTGGATTGTTGACAGTGACCCCAGAATTAAAATACTGCTCTATTGGCACTAGGTGAACCAGTGGTTCTCAACCATTTGATGACCCCAGCCCCTACCTCACAGTTTGTGAAAACTCATTGCCTACATTGGGAAAACCACTGCTGTAAATAAGCAGACAGCCAGATAGAGACTGAGAACTCAAGAAACGCTATAATGTCAGTAAAGAAGGAGTATTTCATAGATAATAGATCACACCCTGTTACTGAATGGTAGTTAACCTTGTGTTAATTTAATTTCTGATGGACGCTTACCGGCCATCAGACTTAGGAGATGATTGCTCTTGAAAACCACTAACGGTACTTCAATTGTTTCCAGTCCACCCATATTGCGGTTACAAAGTACTAACCCAGGTTGCGGCTACGAGGTACTAAACCAGGTTGCGGTTACAAGGTACTAACCCAGGTTGCGGTTACAAGGCACTAAAACCAGTTACGGGTCCAGGGTACAAACCAGGGTACGAGTCCACGGTACCAACGATTACCCCTACCCATCATATCCTATCAACCAGTAACCCATTCCATACCACACATCCCATAAGCAGAAGAGGTATTCAGCAGAGGTGACTTACCCCATCCTTATCTGTGATGTGCACTGAGTCCAGGGAAGCAAACTCTGACACCCTCTGAACCCATTAACTGTTATGAGACCAACGTGCTGGGGCAGACCAAACCAAGAGAGTCCGAAACAAATCATCTCCGCAGCTACTACGGCCTTCGGAGCGATGAGTATAACACCTACCAGCAAAACTACCATAGAAGAGATCTACTGTCCATAGGATGACAAACTAGTTGTTTTTTTTTTTCTAAACAGTAGAGCTAAACTTTATTTCATTGTATATGTATATTCAGATTTGTGAGAATCTATACCCTTTTATTCAATTTAACTTAACAGCGTCTGTTGTTATTTTTCTTATTAACTTTATTTGGGCTGTATTTTGTTTTAAATAAAAATCTACACCCTGGGGGCTTAGCCATAATTCAATTAACTTATACTGGGTCGGGATATTTTAAATGTGGCTGGACACAAAATCTCTTTCTCAACCTTATGTGCTTTACACAATCCTTTTGTAGGATTCCTGAGGAAGAATTTATCGTCCAGAAAATATCCTGTTTAGTTGCCAGAATTCTCTTTGCATTAAGGATTTCTAGTACACTAATTTCCCAAGGAGAGGCAGTTCTATCTTTATTCTTCCATTCCATCCAAGCTGCCTGTCTCCTCAAATCTCCTCACGACAGTGTGCTGTTTCCGTTCCCGGATGAGCAGATAGAAGTACATTCTTAAAGTGTTTTTTGGTTTCTTTCCATTATACAGTGTAATCAAACTGTTCATGAACACCGTCATTTGAACGTTTTTCTTTGTTGATTGTAACTATTTTCGGGAGAGTATATATAATGGAAACAATACAATTTTTCAACACGGTTGCATTCCTCAGCTGTGACCAGCGTACACACGGTGAGAATTATGTTATTTTAGATTCAATTTAAAAGTTCTTTGATGACAACATTTCGTGTGAAAGTGCGTGGATTATTTTCAAAGAGTGTTCCCTGATAATAAGTGGTTTTAACAAAAACTTTCTCAAGTTTTCATGATTTGTACATCGGGTGAGGGCTCATGCACACCAATTTTTACGCACTTTTTCTTTGTCGAGCGCTACTAATTTCGTGAAAGAATTAAAAAAAGAAAAAAAAAAAAAGAAAACTAAAGTATTTGTTTTATGTAACACCCACGCCGCGCAAGTTGCACACCATGCGTTGCGCACTTTATTTTCTGGCGCGAATTACTATTTTGAGTGTGACCGACCGATTTAACATACAGTAGAACTCCATTTATCCGAACCCCATGGGACCGAGCATCGTTCGGATAATCAAATGTTCGGATAATTGGATTACATGATGTATCTAGTACATGTACACATATTTCTAAAAATAATCGAGTACATGTACACATATTTCTAAAAATAATTAACAATCACAAGGAAAATACACTATAAAACATATTTACTTGTACTGTAATAATAATACCCACACTGTATTAGATCACTGTATCACCAAAATCTTTCATTACACTGCAGTGCATGTACTACTTGTATTAATTATTTTTGTTAAGAAGAGAAATGTTTTCAAAATAACATTACAAACGATTCAAAACCAGGCGCAACTTACGTATACATGTACCTGCACAGATGTAGCCCACTGTTTAAAATAATGAGGAATCCTCTTTTGCACCAAACTGGATAGTCTGCTTTTGGCTGCTAAGTCCCGCATTCTCTTCAACAGCAGAAGCTGTGTAGGACAGCTGTCATCTTCTTGCTCGTACCAAGCCATCGCTGTTTCTAGTGCTATAAAGGCCTCTTCAGGACTTGGTCGACGTTTTGGGTTTTCTTCATAACCTACAAGTACATCATGTACTTCTGAGGAGTCTTCATCATCGGTCACTACATGTATTTGGTTTTCTTCTTGCACAAAAGACAAAATTTCTTCGTCATTCAAAAACTGAAAACCAGAATCATTATCATCTTCTAGCCACATGTGTGCATCATCTTTGTCACAGTCCGAAAATCCAGGCATTGCTTGAAACAGTTCCACAACTTCATTTATACAATCATCATTTGTGTCCACTGCAGTAGTTTCATTTCCTCCTTTTTTCCCAAGCAATCTATTCCAAGCCTTGTTGAGATTATCTTGTGACAGGGTGGTCCAAGCATCAGCTAACATATAGCAGCAGTCTTTGAGATTAAGCTTTTTGGAAAACGCCACCACACTTTCTTCATCTTCAGCCAACAATAAACGACGCATGACTTCCTTCTTGTACATCTTTTTAAGCTTTGCTATAACACCCTGATCCATTGGTTGAATTAGTGTTGTTACATTAGGAGGCAGAAAAATTACTTTAAAATTTGCATCAACTGCATTCAATGTATCCGTCTCTGGGTGAGATGGTGCATTGTCCAGTAGAAAAATTACTTTTCCAGTTTTCTTTTCTTGTTCTTTCAACCTCTTCACATTTGGGATGAACTGATTTGTATACCAATCAAGAAATATTTCACTATTCATCCAAGTACTCTTCTGTGCTTTGTAGCACAATGGGAGACATGTCACATTCTTTAAACAACGTGGTTTTTTTTGGCTTTGCCGATCATTAGCACCGGTAAACGATGACTTCCACTGGCATTCGCGGCTACCAAAATTGTTACTCTCTCTTTGCACTTTTTAAACCCAGGGGCAGCTGCTTCGCGCTGAGACGCAAGTGATTTTTGAGGCAATGATTTCCAGTATAAGCCAGTCTCATCGGCATTATACACATCATCGAGTAAATAACCTTCTTCTTCCAAAAAGCCAAGAATGTTTCTTTAAAATTTTCAGCGGCAGTTGCATCGCTAGATAAAGATTCCCCTTGAATCTCCAATTCTCGTATGCCATGACGAGATTTAAAGTTTCTTAACCATCCCTGGCTAGCCTTAAAGTCAGGAGGACCGTCAAGTTGATTGCTGAACTGAAGTGCCTTTTCACACAATAGAGCCAGAGATAGGTTCCCCTTTGCTTCTTCTTTGCACAAACCATATATACAAAGCCTCTTCCAATTTCAAATCTTTCGCATTTCTCATGGTTTTATGTTTCTTCGACCCATTTTCACTATCCAATTTCGATGCAAAACTCATAATTTTATCCTTGTTACTTTTGATGTCAGAGACGGTAGCTTTCCCAACATTGAAAATCCTCGCAAATGAAGACACAGTTTCACCTTTTCCTAGTCTCTTGATAATTTCTGTTTTCGTTTCAATTGACAAAACATTGCGGTTCCTTTTATATGCTTTAGGCCTACTGGAAGATGCCAGATCGCACAGAGAAATACGTGTACACCAAAATTATTCTGCTGTAGTAGCAGACACAATTATTTTAAGTTGAACTGTCTGTTTAGCCAGTGTTCTGCCTAGAACGCACACGTACACTGGATTGGTAAACCAGATATTAATTGACTTTATGATCTAACTGACTTCCTGTACGTAAGCGACCGTCCATTAGCCCATCTCATTGTCTACAAATTGTTCGCACACATTTGAAGCTTGCCGCATCAAAAGATTCAGAACTGTAGTCTAACGTGACTGGTGGCACCTGATTTTTTTTTTTTTCTGGAAAAAGTGTTCGGATAATTGGATGTTCGGATAATTGGGGTTCGGATAAATGGAGTTCTACTGTACATCGGTAATTATGTTAGTTGTGTTGGAGATGGGATATATATGATAAGGTTGATAAAGTTGGATTTTTATTCCCGTTAATGATATCCACCAAAAGATAGATATAAGTGGATGGAAGCAGACATCATCATTATCATCAGTTGATAAGATCTCTATGGTGTTGTTTGCTCCACTGTAGTGTATGGAATGTCAACTTGACCTACGCAGTGGTGTGTAGACATGGATTGAGTGTATAATGTGCGAATGATGATAAAGGTTCGTGGTGTTGACAAAAAATGTTCTTTTCTCACACTCATGTATGGCTGGAAGTCATCGACACCAACGACTGTGTACCTTTTCTAAAGTATATATATAGCCTTACTCACTTCCTTGCAAAATCTGCCTGTTTCGAATGCTAAGACGAAAACTGGTTTTATTTCAGTTGTCAGCCACGCGGGTGATCACCGCCGCATCTGGGCTATTGCGAATAGCTTTTAAATGGTTGAGCCACTTTCCTGATTTACTTCAGCCCAACTTGTCAAGTCAGGGGCCGTACCTTGAGGCGTAGGCGATCATGTTCATCTACAGCTCTCGACTTTCGACGCTCTCCATCAGTTCAGTTTTTGATCTCTTCACAAGCCATATTGTCAAGCAATTCATTATATTTTCTCTACCTTTTTCTTGTTATCTTTGTGTCTATTTTGTTCGTCGTTACAGCGTTTACAAATGCTCCTCTTCTCATCACATGTCCAAAGACAATTGCTTGTCTTCTCCTTACATTTGTTGTTGCATTTCTTTGTCCATTATCTTTTCTCAAATATTCTTTGTTATTTATCTTAGCTGTTTATGTGATTTTAAAATTCTTCTGAAAATTAGCACCAAGATTTTTTGTTCCTTTTTTTAAGTGTACATGACTTACTTCCATACAATAATATTTGTTTGATGCAACACTTCAGAACCTTCTTTCTTGTGTGCAGTGGCAAGGGTTTATTGTGTATGATGATCTTCGTTTTATGGAATGTTGTTTTGGCGTGGCATAATTTATGCTTTATTTCAGTGTTTCATTTTCCGTCTGACGCAATCATTGTGTCTAATGTAGCGAGATTTGGTACCACTTGCTTTGTTTATGAAAAAATGTGTAACGCCACAGAGAGAGAGAGAGAGAGAGAGAGAGAGAGAGAGAGAGAGAGAGAGAGAGAGAGAGAGAGAGCACAGGAACAACACGGCGGTTTTGCTTTGAAGTTTGAAAGTGGCTGAAAAATTTGCGCTTCGTCTAGCCGACCAACGTTAAAGAAGGTAGGAAATATCGAATATATGAAACATGGCCGACCTTAAAAGTTTGCATTAGCAGGAAAGAGAATCTAAATCTACAAGAGCAAGCCTGGTTGTAAGACATTTAAATAATAATAATTCACCAAAGGAGATAGACTATAAATGATATCCAAAAGGATATTATTCAAATGTAAATAGTTTTAAAAATAATTGATATTTTTCATCGTCATCACATCTGCTAAATATTAGCTCATAATCTTTAAAAATTTATTATAACTACATACCTAAACGGATTTCGATAAAACTTGGATAGAATTAAAGCCTCATATGGGGGAAATGAAAGGATACCTAGGAAGGAAGGAAAGAGATAAGTGTGTAGTGACAAGAAGAGAAAACAAGTACAGAAAAAGCACAGATCGCCTCAAACCAAGAGATTAAACGAAAATCTTAGCGGACTTCAGACGGTGCTTTTTCGTACGGGAGAGTCGCCCAAATATAAGGACAGCGGTGCGTTTAAAATCACACACACCAAATCCAGAAGCCAGAGTGAGAAACTGGAAGACAGTATCTGGAAGAAAAGTTCTTTTTTCACGCTGCATGCAGGGCAGATAGACTTCAACAAATACAGCCTCACCGTGCGCTTATTAATCCTAAGAGGGTATGTAAGTTTATTAAAAAAATATATATGTGACTAATATCAATTTATTTCAGATTTTGTTTACGATTTGATTGTATCAGACATAATAAAAAGGGAATGACGCTAACCAGAGATAACCTCCACCGGCATTGTCAGGAAGCATAACCATTAATTGGTCAGCCAAATATATCATGGCTAGTTCTTGCCTGGAAGCTTACGACATACCAGAAAGTACATAAGTGACTTGGCATCCATAAGTGGAAGGCAGAGGTTATATCTTACCCAAGTAACATAACATGTGATTTAGTCATGTATTTTGTTATTTTCTGCCCAGTGGATATTATCTTATCATGCTATCTCTGTAACATAATACCATGATTCATTCATTTATATACAAACACTGAAGACATGGTCGCCTTATGAACAGCAGTAGTTGGTGAGATTGTTGGAACACCCTGGCCACCTATTACCATTTGTTCAAGGTTTTATGATCGTTCCTCATCGAGTTTATGATCGTTCCTGATCGAGCTCATGTTCAAGTTCGTGATCGAGTTTAAACTAAAGACTCGAGGACCTTTGATCCTGCTAACTGAAGCCTAGTGGTCAAACAAGCTTCAACACCTTAGTCCCCCGTAGTTATAGGGCGGGCTGAAGGAAAGTCTTCCTGATCATCAGTGTGTCTCAGGAACCTCGAACAAACACAAGATGAGTTTTTCTGTATGCCATCCAACAAACACTGTGAGCAGTTTCTAAAGCTAATGTCTATGATGATAACAGCTAGAGACTAGATAGCAAGATATATCAAAAATATACTGTGACAGACTTTTATAATTTCAATGGAAGATTTATCCAAGATTTTTTACTATTATTTATTTTAATTTGTAACTATAAATAATCATACATTTTACCATCTTCCAACACCCATTTGTGGTGGATTTTGATGTTAAAAGAGATAAATATTACTTGTCTACAGATTGAGGTCAGCTATGCAAGTCCCTGAGTCTAATAGTTGAAGATGATGTTCTCAGGGTACCTGACTGCTACCACCCTACGACCTCAAACTGCGATATATTTTGAGTCTATTTTATTCTGGTGTCTGTTTGTTTATATGTCTTGATGTTGTGGTAAAGTACATTGATACAGCGATAAAATTATTAATTATAAGTATAAAAGTCAAAATAATATGAATAGAAATAGTAAAGTTGTAACGCGTCTTCTTTCCCCGCGCCAGTCATCGCATTGAGATAAGAACGTAGTGTGAAACCTTATTGCCGCGCCAGTGGTATTGGACTTTATAACTCGCCCGTCAAGGGTTAACGGTAAAAATTTTGAAAACGACAAGCTTAGTTGTTCCAAGAAAGATAGTAAGAATAAAACAAGGGAGGCATAAACGAACGCATAAAAGTGAGAGAGAGAGAGAGAGAGAGAGCGAACACATGCCACAAATTGTCAAGCGTTAGATTCTTGGACTAGCTACCCAAGACGACAGTGCGAGACGATATAGTTAGCAGGTGTTCGGTAACGTGTCGCAAGCTTTGTAGAATTTAAAAATACCCCGCAAAACCCAATACTTTTTCGGACTATAGGCACACTGAGAAAATATATAAACACACAGACAGCGCTTTCGCTGCAAAAGAGTCCATTTTATGACGTAACAGACTAGTAGTTTCAGTTTTGGACAACGCGGGAGAGGAAAAAAGATGGCGTAATTTATATGATAGTGGAAATTGAAACTAACTCTGGAAAAAATATGGACTTCTTTATTAATGGGTTTAGGATCATAAAACCTAGTTAGTTTGATGGCTTATCTTCTCCTGATAAATAATATGTTTAAAAATACAAAATCCCCCAGTAGATAAGAAAGTTATTGACAAAAGACTATTTGTTCTTGCAGACAAACGGACAGATTGGCGATTTTGCATTCATTTTGCATTCACTAACGATTACAATTTTGAACGCGTTGTTGGAAATGAGACAAGCAAGCATGTATTCTGTTGGAGGAGGGGTAGACAAGGGGAGAGAAATTATGGGATGGCTTAACACTAAATATATTTTAGCAGGGGAAATCTAAGAATGAGTGAGGAGAAAACTTGTTATGTCCAAAAATCAAGTCTGTTTTTGCTTTTATTTTCAAATTCAAAAGTAGTCGTTCGCTCATTGGCCAACGCCTTTTATAATATTGAAGAATGCAAAGTCTCGACGCCATTTGTCATAATACTGTCCCTTGAACAGGACGTTTGAAATTCTGTGAAGTGTGACTTGCCTTATTAAATTAAATATATATAAAGTAAACCAAAAAGGCATCACAGTCCAGCCAGCAGGACATCTGAAGTCTGCTAATCAGCGTACCTGTGTTTATTCATTGAATTTATGGTAAGGCAGAAATTATTCATATATATTTTGTTTTAAAATGTGAGTGAGAGATACTGCCATTACGATTGTAAGTAATTAGATCCCTAGCTGATTTATGCAGGGCCTAGAGGTAGATTTATGCTATAACACATTGCCAGTTTTGTAAAATACACATGTTTTGTGAGATAAAAATGTTTTCTTAGGTGGCCAGATGGACACAGCTCACCTATCCTATTGTATGGAAGAAAAGAAAGATTAATAATATTATTGCAGATGCAGGGCCGCCTTGAGAGGAGAGACATGTGAACAACACTGGTACACTTTGTAATGGATGAGCTGGGTTGGTCAATTAGATATGACCCAGATCTTTATTTATTATGTATTATAATTTGTAGAAATAACAGTTTAAGTATGATATCAACAAGGAGGCATTATTTCATTGTTACAGGGTTTTTATCTGGCACTAGCCCGGTGCCAGATGTCTGTGAAAAGCAGTTGAGAAGTCTTTTCATTTCCAGTAGTGACAGGGGTCCACAGAGTCCACCCTGTTACTTTTGGGCCAGTATCAAAGTGATCGTTTTACAGCAAGAATACGGACAGTTCAAGTTGTGCCAGATAAGTATAATATCTGGCACACGACTTTTCATCAGCATCAAAGACTAGTGCACCCTTGTATAACATAATAAAAATATTCCCCAAAGAATTAAACATTGAAAGGTGTATTAAAGAACTGGGGATGATTAAAGAATCCCAAACAGCCATCCAGTGTTAGAAACCAGTAATATTAATAATTTAGTAACACTATTAGTATATTTTAACAGTATTTGTTCGGACAATTGTCCCTTTGGGTTAAAAATTTGCATTTTTTGTATATACCTTGAGTTCTTTTAATTTTGAAAGTCCTGACCAGAAGAATGCTAGGTTCCGGACCAATAAAATTGTATAGAAAATATTTACATATAAAAATTTAACCCAGATGTTAGTTCATTTGATCATAGACTTTAATATTTGTTTATGTGTGTGTGTGTTAGTGTTAACTTACTATCACACCACACTGGCATAACCCTAGACATTAGACGTAGCTATCATACATACTAGTCAAGAATAGGTCTGATTGAGGTCATAAGGTGGTAGCAGAAAGGTTCTCTGATAACTCAACCCAAAATTTGTTATAATCAGGGACCTTCACAGCTGACCTCATTCAGTACAATAGTAATAAAGAACAACAACATTGCATAACATCAAAAACCACCACAGATATCTAGGGTAATGCAAAATGTAATGGTGAGTGTATGACAACAAACACAACTTAACTCATTGAAAAGGGAGTAAACAAGTCAGTGGTTAAAGTTATAATACTATATTACAATTTTTAATTTCCTGTATTCAAATCTTTTTTTGGTACAGGAATGTTTAAAACTCAAAATAGAATGGAGAATATTTACAGTTCAAATCAATCTAAAGGACATCTTGTCCGTCACTGTTAATATGAAAATGTTTATGACAAGGAATGTCCTGGTGAAGCGCTACGTCTTATGACTGGTCACTATTATGAGGGACGAACTGTTTAATCATTTCGTAAAACTGTTTTATTGCAATAATGGAGAGTAACTGTCAAATGAACACTCATTAAGCCCGCAGAAGATTTGGCTTAACTGAATTTTTCTTGAGAAATCTGATGACTGTCTCAACAATAGTATATTCGTCACGACAGTGAAGTTTTGGAGACTGCATCAGCACTCGTGCTTCAGAATATAGGCAAATAAACACTGTTGCCTCGAACTCTGCAGCTCAAGTATTACTTTGTGGCACACTGAGTGTTATAGGATGTAACCCTGCAATAAGAGGATTAAGGCCTCCTAAGTATTCAATACATATATCTCCATCACTAACAACTAAGCATCATTAAACAGTTTAAGATCAGCTTCCTGTGCTAAACAAATAGCTATCGTCCCTATCTTATTCTGTGACTGCTTCATACTCAGGTAATCTTCAATATCATCAGTTTGATACATTCCTTTCATAGGAAATCATAGTTATTTTTCCAAGTCATGTGAAACACTGTGACTTGCCGAAGACGGCCAGTGGTTTGCTGGTCTTACAGTTATAATATTATAGATCAATTTTCAAACATCATGTACTTTCAGTTGCTCCATATTATACATAGACATGCCTGTCGTAAGCTTCCACAATGGCAAATGTCGCAGAACCCAAATTTTTGGTTGGGCGCCTATCTATGTTAGCCTCTACACATCAATAATACATATACATATCAATAATAATGTTTATCTTACCGCAATCAATGAAATATTTCACACATATAAGGTTAACCGGCGATCAATGGGTCAAGCTGAGATCGCCACCGGCCAGAACCGCAAAGGCAATGGGTCATGAATTCCTAGTGTCTGATGATAACCTTACTTTTTAAATTTTATCTTCAAGTGGCAACTAAGCGTTAGCAAAACGTTCGTTATATCCCCTCGTTAGTTATGCTCCCCTAAACCAATCAGATCAGGGTAAGCCGACTTGACTCTCTTTTAAAAAAATACACGTTCAAAAAATGTGACACCCCCAGATTTTCAAAGTTGAGTGGATATCACTGTGTCTGTCTTTCATTTTTATTCTCTACGATATTTTTGTTAATATCTAAACGATTGTAATGGAGAAAAGCAATTATTAACCAGACGACTGTCTGTCATCTAGCCCTTAGGTTTTTATTTCTCTCTTTATCATAGTTTTCATCTTTGTATTTTTCCTCTTTAGTTATTCAAACAACATACTTTTTCTCTACGGTAAGATACTATATCATAATGAGTAATATGATATTCCCAATAAACAAGTATTATCATTTTCAGCTCCCAACTGTCCTTTCTTTTCATTTATTATGCAGTTAGAATACAATATTTCATCTATGTTTCTTTTGCCACCGTTTTCGCTACCCTTCCCAATTTGGTTACTCAGTTTCACTTTCACAATGCATACGCTAGCTTAGGTTTTCCTCCATGTCAATCCCCTCATTTTATTTTTCCTCTCTCTCGCTCGTTCTTAGGAAACTAAACAAGCGTTTTGCAGGATGCCAACCGTCTTTAGTGTTAGATTTAATTTTCAGGACGGAGAGGGACCAAGGCGGTTGGGTCTTGAGATCGGGTATCATCGCATGCATTAGCAAAGTCAAATGTTTTATTCAAACCTTAACTGTAGGGGGGAAAAAATGAGCCCTAACAACCGTTTCCAAGGCATTAGTTGATTTTCAAACGCTAGCCTCTCGTTTTCGTTTTGTGTTACCATAAGCATGTCCTTAACGTCAACTGTCGCATTGTGTGCTATTAATAGATTTTTAAAAACGTTTTTGTCAAGGTTTCATTCCTCCCTTTTCTCTATCACTCTTTTGGAGAACGAAACACGCGTTATGTTATTTTAAGTCTTTGGACAGCGCAACGAAAAAGCTAGTGGTTTTGGTATCGTTCACTTTGGCGTTAATGCTTTTTCAAATCCAGCGCGAATCGCAGGCGTGGGTGATGACTTTGGGCAAACACGGGCGGGGTGGTAAATTTACTTGGCGTAGGGTTTAAATATTACTGTATTTGGCGATTGTATCACTGATCTCGCTACACCATTTCTCATTACAAGGATAAATTGATGTACATAATAAATTATGAAATTGTACTCATTTTACTTGGTAAATTTTTAACTGTTAAATTTTGAGTTACTTTTTCTAATTTAATTATATTATCACATAGGGTTACTATAGCGAAAGTGACACAGTATACTTCTGAAGCCTAAATCTATTGTCCAGCTCAGAGTATTCACAGCCGTAACTCAATTGTGATACCAGTGCACTTCTCTGGGACTTCATACTTTCTGGAGAGAGATTCTACTTCTTCTCTACCACTATCATCACACCAGAAAAACCTTTCGCTACATCTAAGTATTAAAAAAACTGTGTGTGTTTTTTTTTTGTCAAATATTGTCCCGTTTATCATTGTTCCTAGTTTTCATGCCGTTCAAGCAGAGTCTGTCTGTTTTGCAGTGGCTTATTACTTACTTAGTCGTTCCTCTTCTACCCTGAGGCGGAAAGGTTTGCCAGAGAGAACGTCATATTATTCTATCGGGTGTCTATCTCCTGGCATGGCTCCAATCCAGTCCTCCGTCCTTCGGGGATTGTCTAATGTTGTTCCCAGTGAACCCTGGGTCGTCCATTGGGAAATATATGGAGATAACAAGAAATAAAGTCCAACACAAAAATCAGAATCTTCAGTTCAAAAAATCAGTCATATTGTATGGCTCTGGAGCATGGATCCCGTTACACGCCCATTGAGGCCTATTGGGAATATGGTGTTAGGCCCATATTTTCTCGACCGTCGGCACACTAGGGGTGATGTGGTCAGCATCACGCCGGCCGCCTTAACCTTCCCAGGGTTGCTCTGGTACCCATTTGGGGCTGGGTCGACCCAAGAGCCGTTTGCGGCCTAAAAAAATCCCACCTCATCTGGGGATCGAACCATAGACCACTGAGCTAGGTAGCCAGTGCACTAACCACTATGCTACCGCGGCTCTCTGGAGCATGAAGAAGAGCAAAAACAACAACCGAAAAGCTACAGACTCTCATAAATGAGTGCTTGCGTAGAGTAGAAGGATTGACGGGGTATGATTGTAACTTATGACTGTAGCCAGACAAGCGCGAAGTGGAACAAGAGATGAGAAGAAGGCGCTGGAGATGGATAGGGCACATATTGAGTAAACCTGTTGATAGCATTACAAGGCAGTCCTTGTCCTGGGATCCTCCTAGGTAGGATTACGAATGAACGAACTTTATTTTCAAAGGGTTTAGAATTGGGCACGCAGGCCCGTCTGACATTCTGAGAGGTAGGACGAGACCTAGAAACATGGAGAAGAGAACTGGAGACAGACATGAATAACTATGAGCTGATGGTACGGGACAGAGAGTCTTATCATAAGTTTGTTGAAGGCCAAAGCTCCTTGGGGAGCTGAAGGGTGATGATGAAGAAGAATGAAAAATACAACACCCTGCTTTAAATGTCAAACAGAGAAGAAGATCCAAACATACGAGTTGAGATGTTTGAGAAAAGCTGCAAATGTCTGTGACGATATTCTCAATACAATAGCTAAATTAGATAATATTCTAGTGCATAAAGTCAAAAATAAGATAGAAAATAAAAATTGAGTCTAGCGTAGTATTCTCCTACGCCCGCCCGCATGTCGATTCTGATAAACCTAATAGCCGAATGAAAGATACTGTCTTTTCGAAAAATTCGTCCTTGAGATTAAAAGTAACACTTTTGCAAGGTCAAGTCGAATTGCCAAGACGAGAGTGAAAGAATAAAAGAATAAAAGAGGGGAGGGATGGAAAGACAGAACCTAGAGAACGCTGTCTCGCGTTGATTTCAAAAAAAAAAAAAAGGAAACTCGAGCAACATAGCCTTGGGCACGTTTCAAATTACGATACAAAACTAAAAAAAATATAGAATTACGAACCAAAATACATAGGGCCATAAAAATTATATATTCGGATGCCTTATGATGTCCTGGGCAATAATATGGTGTCAGTTACCCACTAGTACAAAAAAAAATAATAATAATGGCAATAATATTATGTATGATAAGACGGACTAACGAGAAAAAAGATCACGCCTGCTTAATTTTTTTTTCATAACATATTTTGAAAAAAGCTTTGGGTAAATAGGACTAAAAGGTACCAAGATTTTGATTGGCTGTAGTTTAAAGGAAGGCGAGAGGGGATTGGTTAACCTAACACTAAAAATATACTTGTAGTAGTAACCGTACAAGCAAGGACACTAACAACAGAATGAATAAAGCGAGAACAGCCTTTGCTGTTCTCAACAACATTTGGAAGTCTTCCCAGTACAGCACAAACACTAAATTAAGACTGTATGAGAGCTGTGTACTTTCTGTGCTTCTCTATGGTGCGGAATGTTGGAGAGTAACAGAGAAGGAAATGTCGAAACTGTCCTCCTTCCACACAATCTGCCTAAGGAAAATTCTCCGAATCTTTTGGCCAAACACCATCAGCAATCAAGAACTACAGTACTTATTCGGAGTAACCAGGAGGACATGCACACCATCATAGCTGGCAGACGCTGGAGTTGGGTTGGCCATGTCTTCAGAAGGGACCCTGATACCATCACAAGAACAGCTATGCTATGGACCCCCGAGGGAAAGCGAAAGAGAGGCCGACCAAAAACAACTTGGCGGAGAACTGTGGAAGCTGAGATGCAAAGAATGAACCACAGTTGGGGCACTGTACGAAGGATGGCTGCCGACCGAGCAAAGTGGAATCAATTTGTTGCTGCCCTACAATACGCCACCAGGCGTGATGGCCGCTGACTGCTTTGACGGTTGGCGGTTATGGATCAAAGAAGAAGAAGAAGAAGAAGTAGTAACCGTAGTATTTTGGGATCTGTTTTTTTAAAGTTCGATTTAAAATTCATAGTCGTCTGCTTCTATTGGCCAGCTTAGTTGATATTGAGGAAAAATTGTTAGGCTATGACGCCATTTCTTCAAAAAATCTTGCCAAGAGACGATGAGAACAGAAGTGTAATTCTAAATACAAATATTATAACCTTCTGGACAGGGCAGTGATAACTTGGGCCAGATCTGCCAGTCATCGTTGTTTGTGTGTAATATTCATTGAAATTGTGGTAAGATTGAATTTATTAACCATTTTATTAAAAATAAAGTTTGAAAGTGAGATACTAACATACGACTGTAAGTAAGTGAGTCGATGGCAGACTTAGGCAAAGCCTAGAGATTGCTCCATCATATGATAGCCTATCAGAGAGGTGTAGAACTACAAAATTAGATATGATTGTCATCAAGGAGCATAACACCTATCCTATTGTATGGAAAGATTACTGTTGGAATTGCAGAGGCGTTGTAACTATTAGGGGAGAGGAATACTGGTATACATTGTCACTTCAAAATATAATGGTACAATAGGTTGTCATAAAGAGCTGACCCTATGCGTTTGTTTGTACTGTACCTGTAATTAACTGTGGAATATTATTGTATACTTATTATAAAGAAGGATGCATAACCTTCTTATTTCAGGGGTTTTGTGGCCCTGACAGTCACATAAAACCAGGCTCGTGGGAACTGATTGATTCCTGACTTTGTTGCATAATTTGGGCACGTACTGGAGGCCATTGCCTTTTATGAAGTGAACCAGATGGTCCATCGAGCCTAGGACAAGACTTACCAGGGTTCTCCTTCGAAGTTAAGTGCCCGTTCGGCACCGAAAGTCTCAACCTCTATGAACTTCAGTTATTAACCACAAAGACTGAAATTATCAAATAAAAAAAATTCCACCTGTGACATATGAAAAGAAAATGCACGATAGGGAATGATGATAACAAACAACCTACCATTATACATATACCAGTATTATCCTATTTAGAAAACTACACCTACACACTTTTATTATATTAATACTTGTATTATGGACAGAAGATCCATTGTATAAATTGAATGTTGTAAATAATTGCATTGATTTCACTTTTGATTATTAATCCTGATTCAAACAAAATAGAATCAGGATAATAAAATTGAAAAAAATTATTAACGTTACACAAAATTCAACCACTGACTCACTTAAGATAGTCTTTTAAAGTGTAGTGTGTATGTGATTGTTGTAGTACTGTTGTGTTGTGTTGGATAATAAAATACTTGTGTATATGTTCAGTTGGTTAATGCAACATTACACTACTTATACATAACCCTAGACACCAAACGTAGTCATCATCATCATACATTCTAGTCAAAGAATAAGTCTGAGTGAGATCATAAAGGTGGTAGCAGAAAGGTACCCTGTAACTTAATATAATATTTATTATATTCAGGGACCTTCACAGCTGACCTCATTCAGTACACTAAGAGTACATAACAACATTTCTTAACATCAAAATCCACCACATATATTGGGTAGCTCGATTCCGGGATTTTTAAATTCTTATAAAATATATTAGGGTCTCAGGTCCCGGAAATTTTAATTACCTGTCAAATAAAATTAAAAGTATTCTTCTGTGGAATTAAATAGTGGTTGAGCTATCGGTGCCTGTGGTTGTTCTTAGTCATATTAGAAATTCTTAGTTATAATTAGAAATTTGTCTAATTAGAAATTTTAAAAGGTTGCATAGTACAGAATGGCTGATCTGGCAAAGTTTCGATCTGCTGCTGTGCAGACGGCTAGAGAGATGGGCATGGATGGACCAGAGCTGGTCCAGTATGTAACTTCAGAATGTGACAAGTATATTGAAAGGGAAGATAGGAAGTTAGCGGAAGAAAGAAAATTACAGTTACAAATTGAGACTGACAAAGAAATTAAGAGGTTGCAGATTGAGGCTGACAAAGAGGCTAGGGCACTGGAGGCGGACCGGGAAGCTGAAATAAAACGGCTCCAGTATGAAGAGAAGAAGTTGGAGGCAGAAGAAAAGAGATTAGCTACAGAAAGAGAAGAAAAGAGATTAGCTGCAGAAAGAGAAGAAAAGAGACTGGCTGCTGAAAGGGAAGCAGAAGATAGGAGATTACAGAGGGATCACGAGTTGCGACTAAGGGAGTTAGAGTTGCAAGGCCATGCTCCTGAAAATGGTGCCAGCCCCTTTACCTCCGATGCCACTGCTAGTCAGGCAGCCTCAACCTCAGCTATGGGTTTTCATTTAGACCATTTTGTTGAGAAAGACGATGACATAGAAAGTTTTCTGGGTAGATTTGAACTGTTGGCTACCACGTATGGTTTAGAGAGAGAAAGGTGGAGCCTAAAGTTATCCCAGGGGCTTAGGGGAACAGCTTATGACGTTTTGCCAAAATGAGCAGGGATGATCAAGACAATTATGACATGTTAAAGCAGGCTCTTTTGTTAAGGTATGAAAAGAACGGAGAATTTTATAGGAAAAAATTTAGGAATGCAAGACTACTGTCGGGTGTGACCTATCACCAGTTCTCTGCACGTTTAGAGACCTACTTGGAGAAATGGACTGCTCTGGGGAAAATCCAAGATCTTAAAGAAATGATCCTTATTGAGCAATTGAGAGAGTCCATGGCTCCAGACTTGAGAAAGTTTCTCATGGAACAAGGTGCAGAGAGGCTGGGTGAGTTACTCAATGTCGCTGAGAGGTATCAGGCAGCCCAGGCAGAGGTAGCGGGCACAAAAAAGAAACAGGTAGACAATTTTAAGGCTCCTCAAAATTTTAACAGATTTGACAACAAAGATCAGGGAAACCAAGGTAAGCAACATTTTGATAGGCCACGAAATGATTATAGAAATAAAAACCCACAATTCAATGACAGAAAATATGAGGAAAGAAAACCTTTTCATAAAGGTCGATTATATTGTAAATGGTGTAAGATGGACAACCATAACACCGAAAAGTGTACTACGAAACCTCCTTCCTTCGCTGCAATGAAAACGGGGAGAAAGGGAGCCAAGGCCAACCCTACTAAACAGCAGGAACCGTATCATCCCCCAGTGTGTGAAGAAGTAATATGTAATGGAGTCACCATAAGGTTCTTGTATGATAGTGGATTGGATGATGATTCCGTTGTGAGTTCTCACCTGGTGCAAGCAGATCAATACACCACAGAAACAGTGGAGATCCAAGCTGCAACCAAGGACGTAGCTACCATGACACTTCCCATCGCCAGGATAAATGTAAAAACGCGATATGTGGAAGGAATCATCAAAGCAGCAGTGATAAATGAACCAATCTACCCTTTGATATTGGGGTGTAGATATGTCTTCTTGGGGAATCCCAAGAGACCTGTGATCATGGCAACAGTGCAGACCAGATCACAGTCTAAAAAGGAGGAGGAAAACCCAATAAATACCCATCCAGATGAGATGAGGAAGGCGCAGGCTGAGGATAAGACCCTCAAGCCTTGTTTTAAGAAATTGCGCAAATGTCATACACCTCCAGGCAAGGGAGACTTCTATATGAAAAATAAACTGATATATAGAAAGGCTGGAACTGGATCCAATGGTCACGGACAGCTGGTCCTTCCAAAGGCATATAGGGCAGATATAATAAGGAGACTACATGTTGGAAAAGATGGGGACCACGAGAAAGTAGGTACCATCTGCCAAAAAGTTTCTCAAAAATACTACTGGCCCGACTGTCGCATGAAAATATAATTTATAGTAGGTAAAGCTTGACAGCTGTATAGGTGTGATGGACAATAGTGCACACGGACGTGTGATAGTGGTGCGCAAGAGAGATAGGCAGAAGGCACAGGCTGAGTCAGTGAGATCTTCACTAAGAAAACCACACACACACCTCTTCTTGTTTTCTCTGGCGACAATATTACTCTTTTGCACACACTGTGTCACTCACAAATAGTAGGGTAAAGAAGTAAAGTTAGATTGAGGATTTGGTAGTCTGAACTGAACGAACAATCCTATCGAGGTTAACTCAATTTTATTCAATTTAGAAATGTAAATAAATCAATAAGGATTTTACAGCACATAATAATAAAGATTATCACGAGAAAACAAACTCACAACAATTTGATGATTTTAAAGAAGAAAAAAATTATTACACCAATAGTGAAAACAAGGATTATGAATGAATTGTGTTAGTAAAGTTCCCGGCAGGCCTGATAAGCTTTTGCTGGAAAATGTGTGAAATACTGTTTGTGTGTAAATGAATGTTTGTTCCTTTGTTCCTTTGGTGTGAATGTTGGAAATAACTTATATCCTGGGGTTCTCTTGGAAAAATATATCGTAATCCAATGCTTGAAATTAACTTCACTGTTCTAATAAGGTATCCACAAAGGGCACAGAATCTGAACACGATTTTATAAATCCAAGATTGGGGTAACGACTTCACTGTTCGAATAAGGTATCCACAAAGGCACAGAATCTGAACACGATTTTATAAATCCAAGAAAGGTGTAACGTATCCACAGTTGATGCGATATCCACAGATAACGAATTTGCTTCCAAAGGTGGGATGGAGGGTTAAAATGGGTGGAGTATGGTACGGGTGATGGTTGTTAAGGGTAATATCTGGTGTTGAGAATCGTTGCAATAATTGCAGTAATTGAAGTAATTGAAATGATTGAAATGATTGAAGGGAATTATTGTGACTGGTGGACGAGGACTATATGGCCACTGGCCAAAGGTAACCTCTTTTCAGCAATACGAGACAAGACTTTGCACTGCATAAATCTGTTAGACAAAACAAAAATACATGTGTAGCTACTCTTCTGCTGCAACATGCAGATTACAACAGAAACAATTTAAGCAGTGTCCAGCGTCGGCATGTTGATATCCATGCATGCGTCTCGTTCCAAAAATAGATCAGTCCATTCTTAAACATTCCTGTCTGCTGTGAATGAATTAGCGGGCCAGTCCAGGTACATACACAATAACAAGATTGTTGCTTCCTCCCCTGTCAGACAAAGTTACATGAGGGTCCGCTAGAGAATCCTCCTGTGCTTTCCACCGTTCATTCCTTCCCGCATTCATAATAATATGCTCATACATTAATGTTACAAACATTGAAAAGTAAAATGATCATTGAAATTATGAATGATACAAACATTGTAACATAACATCGCTTTAAAATACAAGCAGTGAAAATAAATGAATTTTCGTAAGCATTTATGATACATACATGGTAAAGGAAACCCGTTTATATAATACACTTAGACTTTCACCATGATAGTAATATATTTCATATCTATATATTTGAGCTAATTTCCTATATACTGGAAAAGCGAATACATACCCGCTCCGGAATTTTATTGTAAGTTAAACTAGAGGGCACTTGGTTTGTTTAACTCAAGTCTCCCTATGCACAGTTTTACTTTACAAGACTGAGAAATGCGACTATCTCTTCCCGTATGCGTTCACCAAGTGAAGTCTAAACTAGTTTCTTAAAGACAGAAAGAAAGAAAGAAAGAATTATTTTCGATTTACCCGCTACATTTTTTAAAGTTCCCACGATAGCAAAAAGTATCGCTGCAAATTAGTTTGCATATAGAATGTCACTTGTACGTGCTGTGGTTCCGAGCTCAGAAGTTTTAACAATGAGGAAGAAGACAGGCCATAAATTTCTAGACAGACGAGTCTGGAAATTCCTAACGAACGTGAACGCTGCTTGACCGTATCTTCACCTGGGTTAAGGTGGGGAAAAGGCAAGTGCGTGAGAAACATTTTTTCGGAAACTTAGGATAGACAGAAAATAAAGCAATATACAGGATGGACAGAAAATTTCAAATATGCAAATTATCTTCACTCTGCGACAGATACCCCGAACTTAAGTTAGTTGCCCAACTAAATCAGAGAGAGAGATGATAATTTGGCTTGTGTGTATCATTCCCGGTGTCGTCCATTAGTTCCTTCTTTGTACTTCTTCCGAGGTTTCCTCAGATTGTTTCTTATCTGCTGGCGTTAGAAGATTATTTTCTCCACCACTAGCGAGTTCCTCTACTGAGTGTCTGCTTAAAAAATCTGCTCCTACATTTTCAGGACCTGGGATGTACTCGACCCTGAAGGAATAGACACTTAGCAAAATAGCCCATCGCATTACTTTTGCATTTTGGTTTTTACAAGCTGCTAGAAACGTGAGGGGTGCGTGATCCGTTTGCACGACAAATGAGACTCCATAAAGAAATTCGTGGTGCTTTTTTACTCCCGCCACTAGAGCCAAGCATTCTTTTTCAATGGTTGAATAGTTGCGTTCTGCAGCGTTCAATTTTCGGCTAGCATAGGCCACGGGAAAAAGCATTTCCGGGTAGTTTTCATCAGCTTGAAGCAACGTTGATCCTATTCCAAGATTACTGGCATCTACTCTTAGCACAAAGGTCTTTGTGAGGTCAGGGAGGCGTAATATGGGCTTCGTCGTCAGCTTTTCTTTGAGTGTGGTGTAGGCGCTCTCACATTGAGCCGTCCATGTTACCTTTTCAGGTTGACCTTTCTTTGTGAGGTCAGTCAATGGTGCAGTCAAACTATTAAAGTTCTCAATGAACCGTTGATAATAACCACAGAGTGACAAAAACGACCTAGTGTCCTTTTTCGTTATGGGTCGCTTTGCATTACGGATTTTGTCAACGTTTTTCTCTACTGGCCACAAGCAACCATGAGTGATCGTATGTCCTAAAAATTCACGTTCTCTGAATCCAATCAGACACTTGCTTGGGCGTGCTGTTAAACCAGTTTCCTTGAGCCGCCTGAGGAGCAGGGCTAACGCTTCTTCATGTTCTTCAAATGTAGCCGTTGCGATGAGAATATCATCCATAAAATTATGAATGGTATTGCTTTGTAAAGGGTGTAATAGTTTTCTCATCATCCGGGTAAAAGCTCCAGGTGCATTATGTAATCCAAAAGGCATTACATTGAACGTGTAATGTCCGTCACTGGTACTAAAGGCGAGCAATGGTCTAATCTCTTCCTTTACCGGAATTTGGTAATAGCCTTTACTAAGGTCTATTTTAGAGAAAATGGTTGCTCTGCTCAGCTTTGTAAAGAGTTCATTAGGGCTCGGTAATGGTTCTGGTTGGAACTCTGTTACAGTGTTGAGTAACCTATAATCGATGCATAACCGAGTTTCCCCGTTGGGTTTCTGTAGAAGCACTACACTTGAACTGTATGGGGATGTCGATTCAGAGATTATGTTATCTTGCAGTAGCTTGTCAATCTCTTCTCGTAAAGCGTTGGCTTTAGCGTATGGGACTGGGTAAATCGTAGTCCTGACAGGCTTAGGATCTAATACTTTTATATCAAACTCCAAGAGGTTGGTTAGTCCCGGTTTATCGGTGAGCACTTCTGAATATTCAGCCAACAGTTGTCTTACATCATGCTGTTGCGATTCAGTTAATGTTTCACAGAGCTTCACATCCGTGTGTGATTCTTCCTGTTTTAGCGGGTATTCAGCATATTCGTGGGGGTCATTATCCGCTTCCATTGCAACCGCTAAGGTCAGGAGATGTGCTTGAGGAGCAGCGAGGCGTTCCATGTACTTTTTAAGTAAGTTAACATGATAAATCTTTTCCTTCCCTCGTATGGAGATTTTGTAGTTTGTTCGAGAGATTTTCTCGAGTACTTCAAATGGTCCCTGCCATCCTATCTGAAGTTTGTTATTCCCTGTTGGGAGTAACAGCAGTACTTTCTCTTCAGGTTGTAGTACTCTTTCCTTCGCAGTCTTATTGTACCGTTTTGCATGCTTGGCACGAGCTTGTCGGAGGTTAGTGTTGGCTAATTCCCAACCTATCTTTAACCTTTCCTTCAGTTCTTGCACATATTTTGATGCAGATACAATAGATTCGTCTGCTTTCTGGTCGGTTAAAGACCTAAGCAATGCTTCCATGGGTCCCTTTATTGGCCGTCTGTCGTGAAATATTCTAATCCACATATATAAATTATCAGGTAAATATAAAGCCTAACAAATAAATTTAATAAAAGGAAGAAGAATGGTAAATAACAGTGCTGTCACAATGACTGTACTCGAAATCCCCCTTGTTTTCTGCTTCGGCTGCAAATTGTAACGCTTTCACGTTGATAGTAAAAGCCTACTATATTATTACCCGCTTTCTTCAATGAAACGTGTGCTGTATTTCTTGGAAAAACAGTGAGATACGCAAGCTGAACAATGACCTAATTTTAATATTTCATTCATTCCATTTTATACACGGCGTAACTA
This sequence comes from Oreohelix idahoensis, assembly GCA_024509875.1. Lineage (NCBI taxonomy): Eukaryota > Metazoa > Mollusca > Gastropoda > Stylommatophora > Oreohelicidae > Oreohelix > Oreohelix idahoensis. The sequence goes on along the minus strand of JAMPIV010000256.1, from coordinate 134,019 downwards.
AAGACAGATGGACTAAAGGATAGAGAGAAGGGAGAGGCATAAAGCCGAACACGTGCAACACTAAACACGCGTCGCGCGATACACAATTACTACTATCACGCGTGTAAGGCCACATGCACTAACTTTTTCGGACGGACAGTGATAAAAACACTAACCTTCCCAGAGTTAGGTTTTTTAATCCTGAAAAACTCTTATTAGGAAAGATGACAATAGATGGGTTTACGTTTGAAAACATTACAGTACCCAGACAGCACATCTTCGAAACAGGAGGTAGAAGAAATTGCATATTTTGAACGCAGCCACTTAGCTCTTTTAAATTTGTATATTTGGGTTCCTTAGGGCTTGCTGACAAAGAATATGTAAAACGTTACGCAAATAGTCTAGGAATTAACAAGTTATAACCAAAATAAAATAGTGGGGATGCCTGACAGCATGAAATCATTTCTGCTCATAAAATTTTTTTATAACGTGTTTGAAAAAAACCTTACGTACGGAAATAGCCTACCATGTAAACTCCAAATTGATTGGAGCGCAACAAATATAAGACTAAACACGATTGGTCGGACTATAAATACTATCTTTGGTTGTTAGGGGAGACGTAGGAAGGTAAAATTTTTTCAAACACTTGTCGAAACGTGGCTCCATTGGCCAGACTCGCTGATATAATCACTTAGGAGCGTTAGTTCGAGACCACTAGTTCAAATAAGCTTGATAAAGCAACAGTGCGTTGAAGCCAGCTCATATTTTTGCTAAATAAAAGCCTGGAACATAAGCAGATGGGAATTTGTGCCAGTATTTGTGCCAGAATTCATTGCTAGTCAACGTATCTGTGTTTATTTCCATGAATTGTGGTAGGCTTGAAACATTCAGTATCTTTTAATGAAAATTGAATGTGAATTGTTAATTTATGCCTGTATATATGTGTAGTTCAGTAGCAAACATGATGTAAAGCCTATAATGCTCCAGCCTGAACAGAAGGTGTCGGAGGAAAGTCAAACGGCATGGAATGGCCAAACAGTACACTGACACCTAGATGATTGACTAGAAAGAAATAATGCTGGAATTGCAGAGGCGTAGTAACCATTAAGGAGGTTAATACTGGTATAAAGTATTTCAGATGAAGCTGACAGTTGGCCTAACGCTCTGAACTCAATGTTTGTGATGTATTGTGCTCAGTGTAGAACTAGAGTATCAATTAGTTATGAAGTAGAAGGTACATCCTTCTTGTTTTCAGGGACCGTGGTCTTGATGGTATTGAGCAGCACCTGGTCAGAGCTTTGCTGAATCCAGAGTCGGACAGCATACTCCTTGGTCCATTTAGCTATCAGTGAGGTGTCTCCAGAGCACAGGGGAGAAATCGAGCAGAGGAGTCTTTTCCTGCCGCCATCACGCAAGATAAGCTGATGTGGCCAGCTGAGCTCAAAATTATGTACCCCCATCTTAAAATAACATTGTAACATAAACTTAAGAGGGGAAGTAAATTGTTTTAATATCAGGAACTGAGAACATCTCCAATACTAGTTCCAATAAAGACAAACTATTGAAGTCATGATGACAAATACCAACAGAGCTTGAACAAAACAAAACCAGTATTACCTCATATTACTACTACACAACTGACACACATAGGATACTTTTAATAATATATGTCACTACAATATTCATATTGATAAATTCTGTACATATAACTTGTAATTAAAATTGATTGTGATTCCTGGTTCCCTTTGTATTTGAATCAGGACACATATTCATTCATGACAGCAATGAATACATATTGTTATTTGAAAAGTTATCAGTGACTCCTTTAAGATATCCTTGTAGAGTGTTTTATGTATGTGAGTGTCACAGTGTTGTCAAGTCTGGTGGACTAAATTAAATTGTTTATCTGTCTGTTGTTGTTATGACTTACACTTCATCATACACATACCCTAGACATACAACGTAGTCATCACACTATTCCAGAATAATTCTGACTGAGATATATATATATGTGGCAGCAAGTAAGGTTATCTATAATACACTACTCTTATTAGATATAGATACCTTCACAGCTGATCTCAGTCAGTACACTAAGTCCCCTATAAATATTTATAACATCCCACTTCACCACACCGTCCAAATAATAATGTTGCAGGAGGTAGACCAGTGGAGGCATGCGGCACTTCCCTATAGGCAAATAAGGCAGCCGGCAAGAATAAGTCCCAGTTTTCGGGTCTTTCTTGTGCTAATTTTCGCAGCATGGTGATGAGGGTCCCGTTATATCTCTCTACCTGTCCGTTTGCTTGTGGATTATAGGGTGAGGTGTGGATATGCTGAGTACGGAAGATCTTAAAGACTTCTTCCATCAGATGTCCTCTAAACTGCGATCCATTATCAGTGAGTATTTGCTGTGGAAATCCGAGCCTTGTGAAAATACTCACGAGCGCTTCTGCGACATGCACAGAATCAGAAGAAGGGAGTGCCACTGCTTCTGACCACATAGTACAGGTGTCGACTAGAGTCAAAATACAGCAATTTCTCCGCTTGGTTCTTAAGAGTGGGCCTACTATATCTACAGCTACTCTTTCGAATGGAGTACCGACAATAGGCATTTCCCCCAATGGAGCAGGGGGTGTCCAGTGCCTTGGTGCCACCCTTTGGCACTGCGCACAGGATTTCACAAATCGGATGATGTCCCCGTTCATCCCAGGCCAGTAATAGTGCGCTGCTATTCTTTGCATGGTAGCATTTTGTCCCATGTGGCCGCTAAAAGGAAGAGCGTGTCCCATCTCTAAAATTTGTGACCTATAAGTAGTTGGAACAACCAACTGGCTATGTTCTTGTCCAGTGTTGCCCGACCTACGGTATAGTAATCCCGATTTTGAATAAAAGTTTCCTTTTTTCAGCGGGTTACTGGCAAGTGGCAGTTTCTTAAAACATAGTCCCAGTGTTGGATCCTTGTGTTGAGCATCCTTCAATTCCCGTGGTAGCAGGTTTGTCACTGGTCCTGGTTCCTGTCCTGTCCTCGCCTGACCTCTTGTAGTTACTGCTGCAGCTATCAGAGGTTTTCTTGGTTCCCCCAAGAACACATAGCGACATCCAAGAATTACGTCATAGATTGGATTCTCCATAATGGCAGCTCGAATCCATCCTTTAACAAATTTTGAATCAATATAAACGTTTGCTATTTTCAATGTCATAGGAGTGTCTCCTTTCACGGCCCCACACAGATCTACTGTCTCCGAGGTTATCTGCTCGGGTGTGACCAAATGTGAAGCGATTATACAGTCAAACTGTAATCCTGTGTCATAAAGACAGCGCACAAATTTCCCGTTTATGATAATCTGATCCGTTACAGAATTCCGTTCTGGTTTACCACATTTTGTTCTGTCTTGATGCTGTTCTGGTGCGTCTCCTTGTAAACACGCCGCCAAGTGCGGGCTGGGTCGATTTCTACATTCATTTGTATTGTGCGAGGTCTGCTTACAATGATGACAATATTTCTTCTCCCTCCTCATGAAGTAAGGGGGGTTTTCCTGTGCATTTTTCGTGTTTGAGTTAGTTGACCGGTCTCTGCGTGTATCTTGCGTTGGAGCGTTTACCTGTGATCGCTGATTTTGGGTGAGCTGGGTGATTGCTTTAGGTTGAAGTTCAGCAGGTTTCCGTTTGATGGTTTGAGTCTCTGCTATAGCATTTTGAAACCTTTCTGCTAACGTAAGGATTGGTTCGAGTCGGTCTGCCCCGTGCTCTACTAGGAACTTTCTCATCTCTGGTGACATTGTTTCCTTGATTTGCTCTACCAGGAAGAGTTCATGTAATCCTTCGTAAGTCTTAGGAAATTTTCCCAAATCGCGCCACTTTTCGAGATATGATTCAATCCTAGCAGCAAATTGGCCAAATGTTTCTCCTCCTTCTTTGTGAGATCGGCGAAAACGTTTTCTGTAATTGTCGGCTGTAAGCTGAAAACGTCGTAACAGTGCTTGCTTGAGAGCGTCATAATCATTCTGTTCTGCTGGGGTTAATTTTGTAAAAACTTCGTAAGCCGTCCCTCTTAATCCTTGAGAAAGTTTAAGATTCCACATGCTTTTGGGCAGGCTATACGATGAAGCAGTTCGCTCATATCTATCCAGGAACAGATCAATTTGTTCATTTCGCTCGCAAAATTTTTCCATTGGGAAAGTCATTGCAGGTGAGTTGAGTGCTAGACCAGCAGAGGCGTTGTCAGGTGATGAAGCGTTAGTGGGAGAAGCGGGACGATTTTGAACCTCTAGTTCTTTGAGCCGGAACTCATGAGCCCGTATCCTTTCGTTTTCTTCTCTTTGTTTTTCTATTTCGGCCTCTATGAATGCATTACCTTCTTCTTCACTCATTCCAACCTCTTTAGTGTATTTTAAAAGACCCATCCTTAGTTTTAGTAAATCAGTCATTTTCTATATTTCTGTGCAGGTTGTTACACTCTCTCAGTATGTTACACTAGTTTCTGGGTATTACTAATATTTCTAAGAAGTATTGTAATACAACAAACCAATACAACTTAACTGATAATCAATTTACTAAGCCCAAGGGAGTACTATTAATTCTATGAAGTAATGTAACTCATTAATGGAAGTTTAGTATAATTGGATTTTTGACAATTCCTTATTTCTGCTGAATTAAGGTCTTATCACTTGAGCAATACTCAAGTATAAACAATTCCCTTCAATATCTCACACACATACACACTCTACTGCCTGTTAAATGTACCACTTAATTACCTTAGTTAACTATTTAACGTAATTATATAACCCTGAATTAAATTAGTGACAGCAACGTTCTGTTACTTTAAAATTATAATTGTTCTGTTCAGATACTACCAGAAGTGTCGTTGTCTAGGGCGTTATAAAATTATAGTCCACAGTATAGACTAATAGTTCAAGATTCCTTACAGTTTCTGCAGAACAATTTAAAGACAAGATTCCCTATAGTCACTGTGAAATAAGAATCCAGAAATTCAAATCCAAGGACGAGATTCCCAATTATTGTCGCATGAAAATATAATTTATAGTAGGTAAAGCTTGACAGCTGTATAGGTGTGATGGACAATAGTGCACACGGACGTGTGATAGTGGTGCGCAAGAGAGATAGGCAGAAGGCACAGGCTGAGTCAGTGAGTTCTTCACTAAGAAAACCACACACACACCTCTTCTTGTTTTCTCTGGCGACAATATTACTCTTTTGCACACACTGTGTCACTCACAAATAGTAGGGTAAAGAAGTAAAGTTAGATTGAGGATTTGGTAGTCTGAACTGAACGAACAATCCTATCGAGGTTAACTCATTTTTATTCAATTTAGAAATGTAAATAAATCAATAAGGATTTTACAGCACATAATAATAAAGATTATCACGAGAAAACAAACTCACAACAATTTGATGATTTTAAAGAAGAAAAAAATTATTACACCAATAGTGAAAACAAGGATTATGAATGAATTGTGTTAGTAAAGTTCCCGGCAGGCCTGATAAGCTTTTGCTGGAAAATGTGTGAAATACTGTTTGTGTGTAAATGAATGTTTGTTCCTTTGTTCCTTTGGTGTGAATGTTGGAAACAACTTATATCCTGGGGTTCTCTTGGAAAAATATATCGTAATCCAATGCTTGAAATTAACTTCACTGTTCTAATAAGGTATCCACAAAGGGCACAGAATCTGAACACGATTTTATAAATCCAAGATTGGGGTAACGACTTCACTGTTCGAATAAGGTATCCACAAAGGCACAGAATCTGAACACGATTTTATAAATCCAAGAAAGGTGTAACGTATCCACAGTTGATGCGATATCCACAGATAACGAATTTGCTTCCAAAGGTGGGATGGAGGGTTAAAATGGGTGGAGTATGGTACGGGTGATGGTTGTTAAGGGTAATATCTGGTGTTGAGAATCGTTGCAATAATTGCAGTAATTGAAGTAATTGAAATGATTGAAATGATTGAAGGGAATTATTGTGACTGGTGGACGAGGACTATATGGCCACTGGCCAAAGGTAACCTCTTTTCAGCAATACGAGACAAGACTTTGCACTGCATAAATCTGTTAGACAAAACAAAAATACATGTGTAGCTACTCTTCTGCTGCAACATGCAGATTACAACAGAAACAATTTAAGCAGTGTCCAGCGTCGGCATGTTGATATCCATGCATGCGTCTCGTTCCAAAAATAGATCAGTCCATTCTTAAACATTCCTGTCTGCTGTGAATGAATTAGCGGGCCAGTCCAGGTACATACACAATAACAAGATTGTTGCTTCCTCCCCTGTCAGACAAAGTTACATGAGGGTCCGCTAGAGAATCCTCCTGTGCTTTCCACCGTTCATTCCTTCCCGCATTCATAATAATATGCTCATACATTAATGTTACAAACATTGAAAAGTAAAATGATCATTGAAATTATGAATGATACAAACATTGTAACATAACATCGCTTTAAAATACAAGCAGTGAAAATAAATGAATTTTCGTAAGCATTTATGATACATACATGGTAAAGGAAACCCGTTTATATAATACACTTAGACTTTCACCATGATAGTAATATATTTCATATCTATATATTTGAGCTAATTTCCTATATACTGGAAAAGCGAATACATACCCGCTCCGGAATTTTATTGTAAGTTAAACTAGAGGGCACTTGGTTTGTTTAACTCAAGTCTCCCTATGCACAGTTTTACTTTACAAGACTGAGAAATGCGACTATCTCTTCCCGTATGCGTTCACCAAGTGAAGTCTAAACTAGTTTCTTAAAGACAGAAAGAAAGAAAGAAAGAATTATTTTCGATTTACCCGCTACATTTTTTAAAGTTCCCACGATAGCAAAAAGTATCGCTGCAAATTAGTTTGCATATAGAATGTCACTTGTACGTGCTGTGGTTCCGAGCTCAGAAGTTTTAACAATGAGGAAGAAGACAGGCCATAAATTTCTAGACAGACGAGTCTGGAAATTCCTAACGAACGTGAACGCTGCTTGACCGTATCTTCACCTGGGTTAAGGTGGGGAAAAGGCAAGTGCGTGAGAAACATTTTTTCGGAAACTTAGGATAGACAGAAAATAAAGCAATATACAGGATGGACAGAAAATTTCAAATATGCAAATTATCTTCACTCTGCGACAGATACCCCGAACTTAAGTTAGTTGCCCAACTAAATCAGAGAGAGAGATGATAATTTGGCTTTTGTGTATCATTCCCGGTGTCGTCCATTAGTTCCTTCTTTGTACTTCTTCCGAGGTTTCCTCAGATTGTTTCTTATCTGCTGGCGTTAGAAGATTATTTTCTCCACTACTAGCGAGTTCCTCTACTGAGTGTCTGCTTAAAAAATCTGCTCCTACATTTTCAGGACCTGGGATGTACTCGACCCTGAAGGAATATACACTTAGCAAAATAGCCCATCGCATTACTTTTGCATTTTGGTTTTTACAAGCTGCTAGAAACGTGAGGGGTGCGTGATCCGTTTGCACGACAAATGAGACTCCATAAAGAAATTCGTGGTGCTTTTTTACTCCCGCCACTAGAGCCAAGCATTCTTTTTCAATGGTTGAATAGTTGCGGACATGGTCCGCAACCAGACGATACGTCAAGGCCTGAAATCCCATCCGCTGCAGACCCAAATAGAACAGTCCCAACTAAGATGGTTTGGCCATGTCTGCAGAATGGGAGAAGATCGGCTACCACGACAAGCATGGGAAACAAAGAGCCAGGGATCCAGACCTCCAGGACGACCCAGAGTTCGCTGGGAGGACAACATTAGACAATCTTTGAAGGACCGAGGACTAGAATGGAACCAGGCCAGGAAGAAGACAGCTGATAGAATGGTCTGGCGCTCTCTCTTCCAAACCTCTACACCTCACGGTAGAAGGGGAACGACTAAGTAAGTAAGAATAGTTGCGTTCTGCAGCGTTCAATTTTCGGCTAGCATAGGCCACGGGAAAAAGCATTTCCGGGTAGTTTTCATCAGCTTGAAGCAACGTTGATCCTATTCCAAGATTACTGGCATCTACTCTTAGCACAAAGGTCTTTGTGAGGTCAGGGAGGCGTAATATGGGCTTCGTCGTCAGCTTTTCTTTGAGTGTGGTGTAGGCGCTCTCACATTGAGCCGTCCATGTTACCTTTTCAGGTTGACCTTTCTTTGTGAGGTCAGTCAATGGTGCAGTCAAACTATTAAAGTTCTCAATGAACCGTTGATAATAACCACAGAGTGACAAAAACGACCTAGTGTCCTTTTTCGTTATGGGTCGCTTTGCATTACGGATTTTGTCAACGTTTTTCTCTACTGGCCACAAGCAACCATGAGTGATCGTATGTCCTAAAAATTCAAGTTCTCTGAATCCAATCAGACACTTGCTTGGGCGTGCTGTTAAACCAGTTTCCTTGAGCCGCCTGAGGAGCAGGGCTAACGCTTCTTCATGTTCTTCAAAGTAGCCGTTGCGATGAGAATATCATCCATAAAATTATGAATGGTATTGCTTTGTAAAGGGTGTAATAGTTTTCTCATCAACCGGGTAAAAGCTCCAGGTGCATTATGTAATCCAAAAGGCATTACATTGAACGTGTAATGTCCGTCACTGGTACTAAAGGCGAGCAATGGTCTAATCTCTTTACCGGAATTTGGTAATAGCCTTTACTAAGGTCTATTTTAGAGAAAATGGTTGCTCTGCTCAGCTTTGTAAAGAGTTCATTAGGGCTCGGTAATGGTTCTGGTTGGAACTCTGTTACAGTGTTGAGTAACCTATAATCGATGCATAACCGAGTTTCCCCGTTGGGTTTCTGTAGAAGCACTACACTTGAACTGTATGGGGATGTCGATTCAGAGATTATGTTATCTTGCAGTAGCTTGTCAATCTCTTCTCGTAAAGCGTTGGCTTTAGCGTATGGGACTGGGTAAATCTTAGTCCTGACAGGCTTAGGATCTAATACTTTTATATCAAACTCCAAGAGGTTGGTTAGTCCCGGTTTATCGGTGAGCACTTCTGAATATTCAGCCAACAGTTGTCTTACATAATGCTGTTGCGATTCAGTTAATGTTTCACAGAGCTTCACATCCGTGTGTGATTCTTCCTGTTTTAGCGGGTATTCAGCATATTCGTGGGGGTCATTATCCGCTTCCATTGCAACCGCTAAGGTCAGGAGATGTGCTTGAGGAGCAGCGAGGCGTTCCATGTACTTTTTAAGTAAGTTAACATGATAAATCTTTTCCTTCCCTCGTATGGAGATTTTGTAGTTTGTTCGAGAGATTTTCTCGAGTACTTCAAATGGTCCCTGCCATCCTATCTGAAGTTTGTTATTCCCTGTTGGGAGTAACAGCAGTACTTTCTCTCCAGGTTGTAGTACTCTTTCCTTCGCAGTCTTATTGTACCGTTTTGCATGCTTGGCACGAGCTTGTCGGAGGTTAGTGTTGGCTAATTCCCAACCTATCTTTAACCTTTCCTTCAGTTCTTGCACATATTTTGATGCAGATACAATAGATTCGTCTGCTTTCTGGTCGGTTAAAGACCTAAGCAATGCTTCCATGGGTCCCTTTATTGGCCGTCTGTCGTGAAATATTCTAATCCACATATATAAATTATCAGGTAAATATAAAGCCTAACAAATAAATTTAATAAAAGGAAGAAGAATGGTAAATAACAGTGCTGTCACAATGACTGTACTCGAAATCCCCCTTGTTTTCTGCTTCGGCTGCAAATTGTAACGCTTTCACGTTGATAGTAAAAGCCTACTATATTATTACCCGCTTTCTTCAATGAAACGTGTGCTGTATTTCTTGGAAAAACAGTGAGATACGCAAGCTGAACAATGACCTAATTTTAATATTTCATTCATTCCATTTTATACACGGCGTAACTAAAGACAGATGGACTAAAGGATAGAGAGAAGGGAGAGGCATAAAGCCGAACACGTGCAACACTAAACACGCGTCGCGCGATACACAATTACTACTATCACGCGTGTAAGGCCACATGCACTAACTTTTTCGGACGGACAGTGATAAAAACACTAACCTTCCCAGAGTTAGGTTTTTTAATCCTGAAAAACTCTTATTAGGAAAGATGACAATAGATGGGTTTACGTTTGAAAACATTACAGTACCCAGACAGCACATCTTCGAAACAGGAGGTAGAAGAAATTGCATATTTTGAACGCAGCCACTTAGCTCTTTTAAATTTGTATATTTGGGTTCCTTAGGGCTTGCTGACAAAGAATATGTAAAACGTTACGCAAATAGTCTAGGAATTAACAAGTTATAACCAAAATAAAATAGTGGGGATGCCTGACAGCATGAAATCATTTCTGCTCATAAAATTTTTTTATAACGTGTTTGAAAAAAACCTTACGTACGGAAATAGCCTACCATGTAAACTCCAAATTGATTGGAGCGCAACAAATATAAGACTAAACACGATTGGTCGGACTATAAATACTATCTTTGGTTGTTAGGGGAGACGTAGGAAGGTAAAATTTTTTCAAACACTTGTCGAAACGTGGCTCCATTGGCCAGACTCGCTGATATAATCACTTAGGAGCGTTAGTTCGAGACCACTAGTTCAAATAAGCTTGATAAAGCAACAGTGCGTTGAAGCCAGCTCATATTTTTGCTAAATAAAAGCCTGGAACATAAGCAGATGGGAATTTGTGCCAGTATTTGTGCCAGAATTCATTGCTAGTCAACGTATCTGTGTATTTCCATGAATTGTGGTAGGTTTGAAACATTCAGTATCTTTTAATGAAAATTGAATGTGAATTGTTAATTTATGCCTGTATATATGTGTAGTTCAGTAGCAAACATGATGTAAAGCCTATAATGCTCCAGCCTGAACAGAAGGTGTCGGAGGAAAGTAAAACGGCATGGAATGGCCAAACAGTACACTGACACCTAGATGATTGACTAGAAAGAAATAATGCTGGAATTGCAGAGGCGTTGTAACCATTAAGGAGGTTAATACTGGTATAAAGTATTTCAGATGAAGCTGACAGTTGGCCTAACGCTCTGAACTCAATGTTTGTGATGTATTGTGCTCAGTGTAGAACTAGAGTATCAATTAGTTATGAAGTAGAAGGTACATCCTTCTTGTTTTCAGGGACCGTGGTCTTGATGGTATTGAGCAGCACCTGGTCAGAGCTTTGCTGAATCCAGAGTCGGACAGCATACTCCTTGGTCCATTTAGCTATCAGTGAGGTGTCTCCAGAGCACAGGGGAGAAATCGAGCAGAGGAGTCTTTTCCTGCCGCCATCACGCAAGATAAGCTGATGTGGCCAGCTGAGCTCAAAATTATGTACCCCCATCTTAAAATAACATTGTAACATAAACTTAAGAGGGGAAGTAAATTGTTTTAATATCAGGAACTGAGAACATCTCCAATACTAGTTCCAATAAAGACAAACTATTGAAGTCATGATGACAAATACCAACAGAGCTTGAACAAAACAAAACCAGTATTACCTCATATTACTACTACACAACTGACACACATAGGATACTTTTAATAATATATGTCACTACAATATTCATATTGATAAATTCTGTACATATAACTTGTAATTAAAATTGATTGTGATTCCTGGTTCCCTTTGTATTTGAATCAGGACACATATTCATTCATGACAGCAATGAATACATATTGTTATTTGAAAAGTTATCAGTGACTCCTTTAAGATATCCTTGTAGAGTGTTTTATGTATGTGAGTGTCACAGTGTTGTCAAGTGTGGTGGACTAAATTAAATTGTTTATCTGTCTGTTGTTGTTATGACTTACACTTCATCATACACATACCCTAGACATACAACGTAGTCATCACACTATTCCAGAATAATTCTGACTGAGATATATATATATGTGGCAGCAAGTAAGGTTATCTATAATACACTACTCTTATTAGATATAGATACCTTCACAGCTGATCTCAGTCAGTACACTAAGTCCCCTATAAATATTTATAACATCCCACTTCACCACACCGTCCAAATAATAATGTTGCAGGAGGTAGACCAGTGGAGGCATGCGGCACTTCCCTATAGGCAAATAAGGCAGCCGGCAAGAATAAGTCCCAGTTTTCGGGTCTTTCTTGTGCTAATTTTCGCAGCATGGTGATGAGGGTCCCGTTATATCTCTCTACCTGTCCGTTTGCTTGTGGATTATAGGGTGAGGTGTGGATATGCTGAGTACGGAAGATCTTAAAGACTTCTTCCATCAGATGTCCTCTAAACTGCGATCCATTATCAGTGAGTATTTGCTGTGGAAATCCGAGCCTTGTGAAAATACTCACGAGCGCTTCTGCGACATGCACAGAATCAGAAGAAGGGAGTGCCACTGCTTCTGACCACATAGTACAGGTGTCGACTAGAGTCAAAATACAGCAATTTCTCCGCTTGGTTCTTAAGAGTGGGCCTACTATATCTACAGCTACTCTTTCGAATGGAGTACCGACAATAGGCATTTCCCCCAATGGAGCAGGGGGTGTCCAGTGCCTTGGTGCCACCCTTTGGCACTGCGCACAGGATTTCACAAATCGGATGATGTCCCCGTTCATCCCAGGCCAGTAATAGTGCGCTGCTATTCTTTGCATGGTAGCATTTTGTCCCATGTGGCCGCTAAAAGGAAGAGCGTGTCCCATCTCTAAAATTTGTGACCTATAAGTAGTTGGAACAACCAACTGGCTATGTTCTTGTCCAGTGTTGCCCGACCTACGGTATAGTAATCCCGATTTTGAATAAAAGTTTCCTTTTTTCAGCGGGTTACTGGCAAGTGGCAGTTTCTTAAAACATAGTCCCAGTGTTGGATCCTTGTGTTGAGCATCCTTCAATTCCCGTGGTAGCAGGTTTGTCACTGGTCCTGGTTCCTGTTCTGTCCTCGCCTGACCTCTTGTAGTTACTGCTGCAGCTATCAGAGGTTTTCTTGGTTCCCCCAAGAACACATAGCGACATCCAAGAATTACGTCATAGATTGGATTCTCCATAATGGCAGCTCGAATCCATCCTTTAACAAATTTTGAATCAATATAAACGTTTGCTATTTTCAATGTCATAGGAGTGTCTCCTTTCACGGCCCCACACAGATCTACTGTCTCCGAGGTTATCTGCTCGGGTGTGACCAAATGTGAAGCGATTATACAGTCAAACTGTAATCCTGTGTCATAAAGACAGCGCACAAATTTCCCGTTTATGATAATCTGATCCGTTACAGAATTCCGTTCTGGTTTACCACATTTTGTTCTGTCTTGATGCTGTTCTGGTGCGTCTCCTTGTAAACACGCCGCCAAGTGCGGGCTGGGTCGATTTCTACATTCATTTGTATTGTGCGAGGTCTGCTTACAATGATGACAATATTTCTTCTCCCTCCTCATGAAGTAAGGGGGGTTTTCCTGTGCATTTTTCGTGTTTGAGTTAGTTGACCGGTCTCTGCGTGTATCTTGCGTTGGAGCGTTTACCTGTGATCGCTGATTTTGGGTGAGCTGGGTGATTGCTTTAGGTTGAAGTTCAGCAGGTTTCCGTTTGATGGTTTGAGTCTCTGCTATAGCATTTTGAAACCTTTCTGCTAACGCAAGGATTGGTTCGAGTCGGTCTGCCCCGTGCTCTACTAGGAACTTTCTCATCTCTGGTGACATTGTTTCCTTGATTTGCTCTACCAGGAAGAGTTCATGTAATCCTTCGTAAGTCTTAGGAAATTTTCCCAAATCGCGCCACTTTTCGAGATATGATTCAATCCTAGCAGCAAATTGGCCAAATGTTTCTCCTCCTTCTTTGTGAGATCGGCGAAAACGTTTTCTGTAATTGTCGGCTGTAAGCTGAAAACGTCGTAACAGTGCTTGCTTGAGAGCGTCATAATCATTCTGTTCTGCTGGGGTTAATTTTGTAAAAACTTCGTAAGCCGCCCCTCTTAATCCTTGAGAAAGTTTAAGATTCCACATGCTTTTGGGCAGGCCATACGATGAAGCAGTTCGCTCATATCTATCCAGGAACAGATCAATTTGTTCATTTCGCTCGCAAAATTTTTCCATTGGGAAAGTCATTGCAGGTGAGTTGAGTGCTAGACCAGCAGAGGCGTTGTCAGGTGATGAAGCGTTAGTGGGAGAAGCGGGACGATTTTGAACCTCTAGTTCTTTGAGCCGGAACTCATGAGCCCGTATCCTTTCGTTTTCTTCTCTTTGTTTTTCTATTTCGGCCTCTATGAATGCATTACCTTCTTCTTCACTCATTCCAACCTCTTTAGTGTATTTTAAAAGACCCATCCTTAGTTTTAGTAAATCAGTCATTTTCTATATTTCTGTGCAGGTTGTTACACTCTCTCAGTATGTTACACTAGTTTCTGGGTATTACTAATATTTCTAAGAAGTATTGTAATACAACAAACCAATACAACTTAACTGATAATCAATTTACTAAGCCCAAGGGAGTACTATTAATTCTATGAAGTAATGTAACTCATTAATGGAAGTTTAGTATAATTGGATTTTTGACAATTCCTTATTTCTGCTGAATTAAGGTCTTATCACTTGAGCAATACTCAAGTATAAACAATTCCCTTCAATATCTCACACACATACACACTCTACTGCCTGTTAAATGTACCACTTAATTACCTTAGTTAACTATTTAACGTAATTATATAACCCTGAATTAAATTAGTGACAGCAACGTTCTGTTACTTTAAAATTATAATTGTTCTGTTCAGATACTACCAGAAGTGTCGTTGTCTAGGGCGTTATAAAATTATAGTCCACAGTATAGACTAATAGTTCAAGATTCCTTACAGTTTCTGCAGAACAATTTAAAGACAAGATTCCCTATAGTCACTGTGAAATAAGAATCCAGAAATTCAAATCCAAGGACGAGATTCCCAATTATTGTCGCATGAAAATATAATTTATAGTAGGTAAAGCTTGACAGCTGTATAGGTGTGATGGACAATAGTGCACACGGACGTGTGATAGTGGTGCGCAAGAGAGATAGGCAGAAGGCACAGGCTGAGTCAGTGAGTTCTTCACTAAGAAAACCACACACACACCTCTTCTTGTTTTCTCTGGCGACAATATTACTCTTTTGCACACACTGTGTCACTCACAAATAGTAGGGTAAAGAAGTAAAGTTAGATTGAGGATTTGGTAGTCTGAACTGAACGAACAATCCTATCGAGGTTAACTCATTTTTATTCAATTTAGAAATGTTAATAAATCAATAAGGATTTTACAGCACATAATAATAAAGATTATCACGAGAAAACAAACTCACAACAATTTGATGATTTTAAAGAAGAAAAAAATTATTACACCAATAGTGAAAACAAGGATTATGAATGAATTGTGTTAGTAAAGTTCCCGGCAGGCCTGATAAGCTTTTGCTGGAAAATGTGTGAAATACTGTTTGTGTGTAAATGAATGTTTGTTCCTTTGTTCCTTTGGTGTGAATGTTGGAAACAACTTATATCCTGGGGTTCTCTTGGAAAAATATATCGTAATCCAATGCTTGAAATTAACTTCACTGTTCTAATAAGGTATCCACAAAGGGCACAGAATCTGAACACGATTTTATAAATCCAAGATTGGGGTAACGACTTCACTGTTCGAATAAGGTATCCACAAAGGCACAGAATCTGAACACGATTTTATAAATCCAAGAAAGGTGTAACGTATCCACAGTTGATGCGATATCCACAGATAACGAATTTGCTTCCAAAGGTGGGATGGAGGGTTAAAATGGGTGGAGTATGGTACGGGTGATGGTTGTTAAGGGTAATATCTGGTGTTGAGAATCGTTGCAATAATTGCAGTAATTGAAGTAATTGAAATGATTGAAATGATTGAAGGGAATTATTGTGACTGGTGGACGAGGACTATATGGCCACTGGCCAAAGGTAACCTCTTTTCAGCAATACGAGAAAAGACTTTGCACTGCATAAATCTGTTAGACAAAACAAAAATACATGTGTAGCTACTCTTCTGCTGCAACATGCAGATTACAACAGAAACAATTTAAGCAGTGTCCAGCGTCGGCATGTTGATATCCATGCATGCGTCTCGTTCCAAAAATAGATCAGTCCATTCTTAAACATTCCTGTCTGCTGTGAATGAATTAGCGGGCCAGTCCAGGTACATACACAATAACAAGATTGTTGCTTCCTCCCCTGTCAGACAAAGTTACATGAGGGTCCGCTAGAGAATCCTCCTGTGCTTTCCACCGTTCATTCCTTCCCGCATTCATAATAATATGCTCATACATTAATGTTACAAACATTGAAAAGTAAAATGATCATTGAAATTATGAATGATACAAACATTGTAACATAACATCGCTTTAAAATACAAGCAGTGAAAATAAATGAATTTTCGTAAGCATTTATGATACATACATGGTAAAGGAAACCCGTTTATAGGGGAGAGTGGTGAGCAATGGATCGTTAGCAGAAATGGACCGCCCCTTGTATCTCAAAAACGAATGTTCCATTTTAATTTGGACCATAATGAAAAAATACCAGTAGGATGAGATCATTTCCAGGAACAATGTCCGGTTTCTTTATGTGCGCGCATTTTTTGACAATCAGTGACCTCATTTTGTACAAGGAACTAGTTGAGTTTTTGAAGTGACATTGCAAGTCCAATTTTTGTCGCTGCTTCGCTGATTGTACGGTAAGTTATTTTTATAGGCAGAATTACCATTTTCCTGCATAAGCAATGTTCTTTATGCCTAAACATTATTAGCTTTAAGAGTTTATGCTTGTCTTTTCTATTTGAATACCTGTGGGGAGAAATGGGCCGTCACTGGTCCATTTCTCCCCTAACATGGAAGCGTTATACATGTATCCCATTCATCACAAAATATTTCCTAAATCTTAGTTTGTTTAAACAGTTGAAGAAATATGTTTAAATTCTATCAATGTAAACTATAAAACTAATCATTGTTAAACTATCAATGTAATCCTATTTTATAAGTATAATTATTATAATTGTTTTATACAGTAAATTATTTTTTTCCAGAAAAAAATGACTCGTGTTTACAAGAGGAGAACAGATAAAGGCAAAGTACCGGAGTCCATTATGAGAGCTGCTGTGACTGCCGTAGTGGAAGGCATGCCTGTTAGACAAGCTTCCAGGGAATATGGAATTGCTCAAACAACTCTGATCAACAATATTAACAAGTCCAAATCTTCAGAAGTCAGCCTCACCCCAAATTATCGGCACAGTCAGATTTTTAATGCTGAACAGGAAGAGAGTCTTGCAAATTCTTTGGACCTATGAAAGCAGCGTTTAGTCATTTAGCAGATTCATGGATGATAAAGAATGTTGGAAAAACCCTCTCCACCTATCAGCTTGCTGAGCTTGGTGGCGCTGCATTTGTTAGGGCCTCTACCCAACAAAACATAATGTCTGGGTTTAAAGCTGCTGGCATTTGGCCACTGGATCAAGATATTTTCAGTGCTGAAGACTTTCTGCCTTCTTACATCACAGACGGGCCTCAGATTTCAGAAGCATCAGTCCCTACTTTGATTGAATCTAATTTAGGCCTGGTTGATAAAGGGGCCTCTCTCAGTGGGACAAACTCCCTGGTTTTATTGACCAGTTCATTTCCTGTGTCACCAAATGATGCTGCCCCAAAAGTAGCTTTAAACGTGTTTTCTCCTCCTGAGTTATTTAAAGGATTTCCTAAGGCTGCCCCTCGTAAGGAAAACAATCGAGGGAGAAAACGTGGCAAGGCAATGCTGGCAACATCATCTCCAGCAATGACGGAAATGCAGATGAAAATGAAATACAGATCAGAAAACAGAAAGAAGGTTACTATATCAAAGGCCAAGAAATCATTTTTTGTGTCTGAAGAGAATGTCAGTGATTATGATGATGATACTGACAATATACCATATGATGATGACACAGATTCTGACATAGGCCTATCTATGGATGAAACTGGGCGTGACAGTGATGATGAAAGTAACAGTGTCAGAATGGAGGGTGTAGAAAGTGTAGACTTAAATTGTGGTCAATATGTAGTGTGTGAGTTTGAGACAGGAAAAAACATGAAATATTTAATTGGGAAAGTCATGCAGCTGGAAGATGAGGATGGCGATGTGGAAATCAATTTTTTAAGAAAGAGTGGTAAAATGTTTGACAAGTTTTTTTTGGCCTACTGTAGAAGATTTAGGGACTGTTAAAATAAGTCAAATTAAAGCAATATTACCACAGCCAACTTGCTGCAAGGGTACAAAAAGAACAGAAAGGTATCTACGTTTCAACATATCCTTTGGTAATTTACAATTTTATTGATTCATTTTCATGGACTATTTCTCCTGCATATGGTCCATTTCTCCCCTTCATCAATTCCATTACTCCCCATACACGGTCCATTTCACACCACTATGGTATCATTGCTTCAAATGTTAATTTTATAAAAAGTTTTAATGTTTAATCATTTTATGTAGACTATATTTTGAAATAAATGGGTATTTCACCTACACATATTAATAACATCTCAAACTTATTATTATTTCTATAGTTATATCGAATTTGGTTAAAAATGAAAAATGAGGGACCATTTCTCCCCACTCTCCCCTATAATACACTTAGACTTTCACCATGATAGTAATATATTTCATATCTATATATTTGAGCTAATTTCCTATATACTGGAAAAGCGAATACATACCCGCTCCGGAATTTTATTGTAAGTTAAACTAGAGGGCACTTGGTTTGTTTAACTCAAGTCTCCCTATGCACAGTTTTACTTTACAAGACTGAGAAATGCGACTATCTCTTCCCGTATGCGTTCACCAAGTGAAGTCTAAACTAGTTTCTTAAAGACAGAAAGAAAGAAAGAAAGAATTATTTTCGATTTACCCGCTACATTTTTTAAAGTTCCCACGATAGCAAAAAGTATCGCTGCAAATTAGTTTGCATATAGAATGTCACTTGTACGTGCTGTGGTTCCGAGCTCAGAAGTTTTAACAATGAGGAAGAAGACAGGCCATAAATTTCTAGACAGACGAGTCTGGAAATTCCTAACGAACGTGAACGCTGCTTGACCGTATCTTCACCTGGGTTAAGGTGGGGAAAAGGCAAGTGCGTGAGAAACATTTTTTCGGAAACTTAGGATAGACAGAAAATAAAGCAATATACTGGATGGACAGAAAATTTCAAATATGCAAATTATCTTCACTCTGCGACACCGACGTAAATGTCGACATTGAGAATTTTGTAGAAGCATGTAGCATATTGCATGAGGGAACACCCGCAAGTGGGAAAAATAATAATCAGGACCTAGAAACGCCACGGGGAAAACTTAGGCCTGAAAATGGAAAGAAAAATAAATTTAATAATGTAGACAAATTGGAATGGGAACCCCCTTTTCACACACAGTCTTCACTTGAGTGTATTAACATGGCAACTCTGTGTAGAGGGCCAAAATTGGTTGTATCCTAGAATAAGCCGACAATCCCCGGTCGGAATTATGTGAACTGGGTAAAGATAAAAGAGAGGGATCTCTCACAAGGAATTTAAAGTGGGGAGAAAACCCCAAGAAAAGAATTGGTAGTGGACGATTTGTGAGTGATGATTCTAGGAAGAAAAGTCCTCACTATAAGGCTTCTAATGTAAAGGACCTGACAGGTGCCAGGAAAAATAAGTATGTAAAATTAAAAGTCCATATGTAGCCTTATTAAGGACGTGGACTGATGATAAGGCAGAAGAAAATATCACCTCATCATATCAATATGTGTTCGAGCTGACCACTCGTCTTAAAACTGGCTGGAAACTTGCTAATGATAATTTGAGACAAGCCAGAAAAAAAACATGCTGCATATTATAATAAGAAGGCGAAGGAAAGAGATTTAGCTGTGGGAGAGAAGGCCCTCCTTCTATTACCAGGCAGTAGTAATAAGTTACAGATTGGATGGCAAGGTCCATATACAGTTCTAGAGAAGGTGTCTAGAACAAATTATAAGATAGATAAAAAGGGGAAAGAGAAAATCTATCATGTGAATCTCCTGAAGAAATATCTGGAAAGAGAAAATCAGGACGAGACACACTTACTAACCTTGTTCATCGCAACGGGAATGAAAAACGAACCACTCACCTCTCATGAATATCCCTTACATCCCTGTGAGACAGCCGCACAGGTAAAAATCAGTAAACACTTAACGAAAAATCAGAGGGAGAGAGTTCAAAAGGTTTTGGATGATAATGCAGATGTGTTAACGGACAAAACGGGGCATACGAATTTGTTGGAATATGATATGAAACTTGTAGACCCAACACCAATCTGTATGAGAGCCTATACAATCCCGTTTGCAAAGGAGACAGCTTTGAGGGAAGAGATAGAGTATTTGTTGAAAGAAGGAATTATTTCACACAGTGAGTCCCCGTACAGTTCTAGTGTGGTTCTGTTGAGAAAACCCTCTGGGGAACACAGACTGTGTATAGATTACAGGAAACTGAATGCTGTCACAGAAGGTCAGGTGGATCCATTACCTGATACAAATCAGCTGTTTGCTAGGCTGAACAAAGCTAAATATTTCTCTAAGGTGGATCTGAGCAAAGGCTATTATCAGATTCCAGTAACACCTGAGGTTAGACCGTATTTAGCCTTTAGCACCTCGGATGGACATTATGAATTCAACATGTTGCCTTTTGGGTTGAAAAATGCTCCGAGTGTGTTCTCTAGAATGATGCGAAAATTGTTGGATCCCCTGAATAATCCATTTATCACGAATTTCATGGATGATATTCTCATTGCTACAGAAACATTTGAGGAACACATTAACTCTCTGAATATGTTGTTTGATAGACTCAGGGAGGCAAACTTGACGGCTAGACCGACCAAATGTTGTATTGGATTAAAGAGTTGGAATTCTTGGGACACACAGTATCTCAGGGAAGCATGACCCCTGACCCCAAGAACTTGGAGAAATTGAAGAAAGCTCCGAGGCCACAGACAAAAAAAGATGTGAGATCTTTTGTCTCGTTGTGTAGTTTTTACCAGAAATATATTAAAAATTTTAACTCGATATGTGCACCACTGACGGATTTAACGCGCAAAGGAAACCTTGATAGAATTACTTGGTCCGCGCAGTGTGAATCGGCCTACCAAGAGTTAAAAGAAAAACTCACAAGCAAGCCAATATTGAAATTGCGAGACTTGAGTCAAGAGTTTGTTGTGAGAACGGACGCTAGTAACGTCGGATTAGGGGCAGCCCTATTACAAAGATCCAATTCACTTGATGGGGAATTAACCCCAGTTGCTTATGCTAGCCGTAAGCTGAACACGGCGGAACAAAAATATTCAACTAGTGAAAAGGAATATCTGGCTTTGATATGGGCGATAAAAAAGTTCCAAATCTATCTTTATGGTAGATCATTTAGGATTCAAACAGATCATAAACCACTTGTATTTCTGTCACAAGCAAGACATGAAAATGCTAGATTATTACGTTGGTCTTTGCTCTTACAGCCATACCAATTTATCATAGAATATATCCCCGGGTCGGAAAACGTAGGTGCAGACTTTTTAAGTAGACACCCATACGACGAAAATCAGAGTAGTCACCAGGCATAATGATTTAAATTTATCTATGTGTATTTCGAATTATGAACTGACATCATGTAGTCTGTTCTAAAAGTGGAGAGATATGTGACGATATTCTCAATACAATAGCTAAATTAGATAATATTTTAGTGCATAAAGTCAAAAATAAGATAGAAAATAAAAACTGAGTCCAGCGTAGTATTCTCCTACGCTCGCCCGCATGTCGATTCTGATAAACCTAATAGCCGAATGAAAGATACTGTCTTTTCGAAAAATTCGTCCTTGAGATTAAAAGTAACACTTTTGCAAGGTCAAGTCGAATTGCCAAGACGAGAGTGAAAGAATAAAAGAGGGGAGGGATGGAAAGACAGAACCTAGAGAACGCCGTCTCGCGTTGATTTAAAAAAAAAAGCCAACTCGAGCAACATAGCCTTGGGCACGTTTCAAATTACGATACAAAACTAAAAAAAATATGGAATTATGAAGCAAAATACATAGGGCCATAGAAATTATATATTCGGATGCCTTATGATGTCCTGAGCAATAATATGGTGTCAGTTACCCACTAGTACAAAAAATAACCAAAATAATGGCAATAATATTATGTATGTTAAGACGGACTGACGAGAAAAAAGATCACGCCTGCTTAATTTTTTTTTATAACATATTTTGAAAAAAGCTTTGGGTAAATAGGACTAAAAGGTACCAAGATTTTGATTGGCTGTAGTTTAAAGGAAGGCGAGAGGGGATTGGTTAACCTAACACTAAAAATATACTTGTAGTAGTAACCGTAGTATTTTGGGAATTGTTTTTTTAAAGTTCGATTTAAAATTCATAGTTGTCTGCTTCTTTTGGCCAGCTTAGTTAATATTGAGGAAAAATTGTTAGGCTAGGACGCCATTTCTTCAAAAAACCTTGCCAAGAGACGATGAGAACAGAAGTGTAATTCTAAATACAAATATTATAACCTTCTGGACAGGGCAGTGATAACTTGGGCCAGATCTGCCAGTCATCGTTGCTTGTGTGTAATATTCATTGAAATTGTGGTAAGATTGAATTTATTAACCATTTTATTTAAAATAAAGTTTGAATGTGAGATACTAACATACGACTGTAAGTAAGTGAGTCGATGGCAGACTTAGGCAAAGTCTAGAGATTGCTCCATCATATGATAGCCTATCAGAGAGGTGTAGAACTACAAAATTAGATATGATTGTCATCAAGGAGCATAACACCTATCCTATTGTATGGAAAGATTACTGTTGGAATTGCAGAGGCGTTGTAACTATTAGGGGAGAGGAATACTGGTATACATTGTCACTTCAAAATATAATGGTACAATAGGTTGTCATAAAGAGCTGACCCTATGCGTTTGTTTGTACTGTACCTGTAATTAACTGTGGAATATTATTGTATACTTATTATAAAGAAGGATGCATAACCTTCTTATTTCAGGGGTTTTGTGGCCCTGACAGTCACATAAAACCAGGCTCGTGGGAACTGATTGATTCCTGACTTTGTTGCATAATTTGGGCACGTACTAGAGGCCATTGCCTTTTATGAAGTGAACCAGATGGTCCATCGAGCCTAGGACAAGACTTACCAGGGTTCTCCTTCGAAGTTAAGTGCCCGTTCGGCACCGAAAGTCTTAACCTCTATGAACTTCAGTTATTAACCACAAAGACTGAAATTATCAAATAAAAAAAATTCCACCTGTGACATATGAAAAGAAAATGCACGATAGGGAATGATGATAACAAACAACCTACCATTATACATATACCAGTATTATCCTATTTAGAAAACTACACCTACACACTTTTATTATATTAATACTTGTATTATGGACAGAAGATCCATTGTATAAATTGAATATTGTAAATAATTGCATTGATTTCACTTTTGATTGTCAATCCTGATTCAAACAAAATAGAGTCAGGATAATAAAATTGAAAAAAAATTATTAACGTTACACAAAATTCAACCACTGACTCACTTAAGATAGTCTTTTAAAGTGTAGTGTGTATGTGATTGTTGTAGTACTGTTGTGTTGTGTTGGATAATAAAATACTTGTGTATATGTTTAGTTGGTTAATGCAACATTACACTACTTATACATAACCCTAGACACCAAACGTAGTCATCATCATCATACATTCTAGTCGGGACCCAAAGACGCAGCAATAGAGACCGCAGTCAGCGACTCATAGCTTGACTGCTTGCGTCAGGACCAGCGAACCAGAGCTGGTCAAGACCGTGCTCCACCTCCACGTGGTGGTCCTGGAAACAGTCTGCAGCGGTGCAGTCTGGCTGAGCGAGCACGGATCGAAGAGGGAAGGCAAACCCGGTCTCAAAAAATGCCGTGCAGAAGTCGGATGTGTCGACCGAAAGATGCAGATATCACAGCTTAGGCGTAAACAGACACAACGCAACCACCGTCCTTTTCAGGTCGAACGAGGAAGAAGAAGAAGAAGAATACATTCTAGTCAAAGAATAAGTCTGAGTGAGATCATAAAGGTGGTAGCAGAAAGGTACCCTGTAACTTAACATAATATTTATTATATTCAG
This sequence comes from Oreohelix idahoensis, assembly GCA_024509875.1. Taxonomy (NCBI): domain Eukaryota; kingdom Metazoa; phylum Mollusca; class Gastropoda; order Stylommatophora; family Oreohelicidae; genus Oreohelix; species Oreohelix idahoensis. The sequence goes on along the minus strand of JAMPIV010000256.1, from coordinate 109,935 downwards.
GGACCTTCACAGCTGACCTCATTCAGTACACTAAGAATACATAACAACATTTCTTAACATCAAAATCCACCACAATGTCACATACCAAAGAAATAGTTGGAAAAACGAAGAAATTAGGAGTTGATGGGAACAGCAGCTTTCATAATCTCCTTAAAGAGGCATAACAAAACATTCTGTATTGTACAATTCAGTAACTATGGACACCTCGTAAAAATGCAGCCAAAGCCGCTGTTAGCGCAGACGACTTCAACAGCAGGTTTCACACAAACAAAAAAAAAAAAAAAAAAGGGAGACACCGGATAGAAAGGTGGATAAACTGTACAAAATCATGAAGAAATATGGAATGACATTGGCCAAAGTAAAACACCTTGCAGAAAAAGGGAAACATTCTTCTCCCAGGACGCTAAACGGCCCTAATGGACAAAAATAAAGTTAGGTTTAAAAAATATAATAATAAAGATAGGCGCCTTTTCTTTATTTATTCCGAATGTTATACTTTCACCCTCTTTATTTTTTTAAAAATAAAATAGTTTCAGTTCAGTGCTTATCATATGCTTTTGTTGTATCTCAGTGAACAGCACAGAAATAAGCCTAACTCACAGAAATTGGCAACTACCCGTAGTCGCCAACAATAAACTCCGGAATCGCAGCGTGGTTTGGGTGCTTGTCTCTCTGGCAAAGTTACTAAGATCCTGGTTCGAAACTAGGTAGCGGTCACGCTAACCCATCTGTAAGTGGTACCTGTTTCTGCTCTTGAGTTAAGAAAGGTAAAGGCAGTAAGGAAGAAAACAGGTCGTCCCACCTCATAAAGTTAAGACCTGGTACTCTCGTCTTTAACACTTCATTCCCCTACGGCAGTATATGCCGTAGAACTACCTTTAGTACTTATCATATGCCTTTGTTGTAACTGTGTACACCACACACAACAAGGAGTAAAACGGTTTTAAGTGGGCTAAGTAATACAGACCTATTTGATTAAACAAGACGGAAGAAACAAAGAAATTAACCTAGCGGTGTGGGGGATGGGGTGAGGAACACTACTTCTCTAGTTGAACCTTACAACACACTGTACACCGAGGAGTTAGCGGGGGATTGATATCCTGAAAACATTTCTACGTGTTTGTCTTCCTCGAGCTGCTGATAAGAGCGTGTTATTGTACTATCAAGCAGTGGTTCTCAAAAGTGAGGTTCTGGTTCGAGAACAACTTGTAGTCTGCGGACAATGGCAGTACGTACTCGAAAGTTAGCTAGATTATCCGCGGGTTGGCCTAGTAATCTTGCTAACTTCTTCTTCTTCTTTGATCCTTAGCCGCCGACCGTCAAAGCAGTCAGTGGCCATTACGCCTGGTGGCGTCTTGTAGGGCAACAACAAATTGATTCCACTTTGCTCGGTTGGCGGCCATCCTTCGTACAGTGCCCCAACTCTGGTTCATTCTTTGCATCTCAGCCTCCACAGTCTTCCGCCAAGTTGTTTTTGGTCGGCCTCTCTTTCGTTTTCCTTCAGGGGTCCATAGCATAGCTGTTCTTGTGATGGCATCGGGGTCTCTTCTGAGGACATGGCCAACCCAGCTCCAGCGTCTGCCAGCTATGATGGTGTGCATGTCCTCTTGCTTGCTCCGAGTAAGCAGATCTTGGTTGGTGATGGTATTCGGCCAAAAGATTCGGAGAACTTTTCTTAGGCATGTTGTGTGAAAAGAGGACAATTTCGACATTTCCTTCTCTGTAACTCTCCAGCTGTCCGCGCCATAGAGAAGCACAGAAAGCACACAGCTCTGATATAATCCTAATGTTGTGCTTGTGCTGTACTGAGAGGACTTCCAGATGTTGTTTAGACTAAAAAAGGCTGTTCTTGCTTTGTTCATTCGGTTGTTGATGTCTTTGCTTGCTCCGCCGTCTGGAAATCTTGCTAACATTTAAGTTAAATTGTCAGAAGTTATAAGAAAGAATCGTTTTCAGTTACGTTCTTCACATTATTGTAATTCAGTATTTAATATCACCACCACATAATCTCTTTTCGCCTCACAAGGAACACAGGGCAGCAACTGTTGCTGGATACTGATTGTTTTTATATTGCTCCGTTATTTTACCTTGTACCAACGAGAGCCAGGCCATCTTGTTCCTTTTGCCGTTCTTCTCTTGGTTCTTCCACACTCTTCTCTACCACTGTGGATTCAAATCAAGGTTGTCGTCTGGACACTTTCTCTGTTTAATCATTGTTACTTTGTTTAATAATACTGTTTGTAAAATAAATATTTTTGTTCGTAAAAATATTGATTTTTAAATCGATAAAACAGACTTAGTTTTAAAAAAAAAAGACATACCAAAAAAAAAAAAAAAAAACACTAGGAGTTTCGGGGTTAGCCCTTCGTCAGCAACACATACAAAAAACAAATACAGGAAATATAATCAGGTTTGGAGATAAAGACAAAGGACGCTGCAAATACGTTAAAAAAACATAGATGAACAACATAATAATAATAGGATGAGCAGCACGACATTTGACATGGATCTTTAAAAAAAAAAAAAAAAAAAAGGATCAGGTAACATGCCGAATAAGTAACATTAAATAAGCAAGTAATATGTTGTATAAGGTAAGGTAAAGGATCCCGTTACACGCCCATTTGAGGCATACTGGGAATATGGTGTTAGGCCCATATTTTCTTGACCATCGGTACACTAGGGATGATGTGGTCAGCATCACGCCGGCCGCCTTAACCTTCCCAGAGTTACTCTGGTACCCAATTCATGAGGCTGGGTCGACCCCGGAGCCACTTGCGGTCTAAAAAATCCCACTTTAACTGGGGATCGAACCATGGACCACCGAGCTAGGAAGCCTGTGCACTAACCACTGCGCTACCGCGGCTCCCAATATGTTGTATAAGGCAACTAATATGAGGTGGCACTAGGGACTGGCAACCTCATCACGTGAAACACACGGCTACAGAAACCACCGCTGTAAACAAATGTATGCTGTGGCATAGGCTTCATCAGTCAGCTATCTGCAGTAGTGGCTCCATAAGGAGCGAAAAAAGAGATGATGGAATAAGGAGATGAAACTACAGACCCAGAAAGAATCTAACAAAAACAAACGCAATTTGTTTAAAAGCACCCCCCCCCCCCCCCCCCCCTAAAAAAACAACAACAAAAAGCACAGCGAAATAATATATACAACTGGCCCGTGGTTAGATGAAAATTTGCAAAACTTCTTTTTCTGGAAGTAGTATACCGACAACATCAGCATCAGCTGCTATTCTCCACATCGAAGGTCAGCTGCAAATGGATCTTAAACGCCTTCTGTCTCTCGGTCTTGATGGTGCAATTCTGATAGTTTCTTTCCTGTCCATCTCTTGATGTTATCTTCCCACTTTTAGCGCGCTCTTCCTCTTGCACGTTTGCCTTCAACTCTTCCTTCTAATATGGTCTTCAGTAAGGTGTTATGTCGTTTGGCTTTGCCTAAATATTTTGGTTGCCTAATTTTCATCCCCTTCAATATTTCTATTTTCTTTCCCAGGTTTCCTAATAATAATAATAATAATAATAATAGCCCCTTCAGTCATAACTGACTATGGGAATGCGCCCCTGAGGTGACAGCCCTCAGCTGCTTATTTTCCTGGTGCTCCTTTCGACGTTTTCTCTCCTCCTCTGCTTGTTGTGCGAGCCTCTCTTCGCCCAATCTGAACAAATTGAGCCACACGTGAAGACCGGGAGCTGGACTTGGTTGTCAGAGGCTGCTTGAGGCGCGTGCCATAGAAGCATTTATCTGCAGTGAGAGCTTATCCTCACTACAACTCCCGGCTGTAACAACCTTTGGAACCAGGTTTCCTATGACCTATTAATTTGTTTTCTTCTCTTTCCACGAGAAGCGTCCGACTCATATGTCCACATCTCAAGGTCCTCAATAATTTTTTTCTAATTGCTTGTTCATTGTCCATGTGTCTACACCATAAAATACTGAAGAATATATGTAAAAATCACTTGATGATTCTCAGTTTTAATTTATGGGTTAATTGTTTAGATGTCAATATTTGTCTTATGTTTTTGAATGTAGCTTTGGCCATTCCTAATCTCTTCTTGATTTCTGTTCCCCATCTGCCATCTTTTGTTATTACATGACCAATATGTGAGAAACTCTTGACTTGTTCCAAGATTTTACCATTTATTCTTATCTTTAAACGTTGGCTTATCGACAGCTTTGCTAATTATCATAGTTTTCATTTTCTCAATGTTAATGTCTAACCCATATTCATGACTTCCGATGTTTACTTGCTTCACTAGTTCTTGTTCACTTTCAGCTAACAAAACTGTATCGTCTGCATATCTAAGGTTGTTTACAGTAAATACGAATACGACAATAGATACGAAATAAAACGCAAGCACCGAAAAAAAAAGAATGACACTGAAATAGTGTGAACAGCTACTGAATTGCAGAAATTAAATAAAATGACGCTGGACACTCGGTCCGGTCCATACGGAGAAAGACAAATTTCGAAAACCAGGCGATTATCCAAAGAAATGCCAGCGTTGTCACAATCAAATAGTAGCGGATCTCTATCACCTTATGCCTTTTTCTCATAAACTGTCTATATTTCTTCTTTTGCAACACTGACCCCTATGCCTATTTTTTAATTTATAGTAAAACTTTGAGAACCACTGATATTGAGACCAGAGAATTGACACATGCTATGGGCGGGGCTTATTCCAGCGCAACACATTATATTTGATTGGCAGTAGATAAACGAACTCTCCTCACAATATCTTTAGGCAAAGCTAAGCAGCTGCGGAAGTAGGCTGGAACTTTTCTCACCGCTAAGCTTCAAGTCGAATTGTGGTGTACAGTTGAGACTCTCATGGATTGTGATTACTTGTGTGTCCTGTCCTGGGAGTAGAATCATTAGATGTTCATTACTTGAGTGTCCTGGGAAAATAGTCATGTCTGCCATTAAAGGAGTAACTGGTGCACCAAACGAAAACGCCTTAACAGACTTAATGAATCAAACAGGCTACAAATTAGTTCAGGAAAATGGACAGAGAAAATTTGGAGGTCCTCCACCTGGATGGGACGGTCCTCCTCCTCCACGAGGATGCGAAATATTCATTGGAAAAATTCCTCGTGATATTTACGAGGATGAACTCGTGCCAGTTTTCCAAACGGTAGGCAAAATTTACGAGTTTCGCCTGATGATGGATTTTAGCGGCAGCAATAGAGGTTTTGCCTTTTGTACCTATTGCCAGAAAGAAGATGCTAGGCGGGCGATAAAAGAGTTCAACAATTATGAAATCCGGAAGGGACGATTCCTTGGTGTGTGTTCGAGTGTAGATAACTGTAGATTGTTTGTAGGGGGAATCCCCAAAACAAAAGTGAAGGAAGAAATTCTCGCGGAGATGTCCAAGGTAACCGAAGACGTGGTCGATGTTATTGTATATCCGAGTGCTGTGGATAAGACAAAAAACCGAGGGTTTGCCTTCGTGGAATACGAGAATCACCGGGCCGCAGCCATGGCTAGACGAAAGTTGATACCAGGAAGAGTTCAGTTATGGGGACATACAATTGCAGTGGATTGGGCGGAACCTGAGCCGGAAACAGATGAAGATATCATGGCAACGGTAAGACGGAGTTCATATTTAAATAATAGATTAAAGAATGAAGGAAAGGATATTTTGCATAGGAAGGGCGAGAAATGGTGCTCGACGTCTCTCTTCTTTCCTCTTTTTCTCTGTACACACGCTGTCTCTACTGCTATATCAACCATTTATTTTATTGCATTTACTAAGATATAGGCCTATATATATGTAGCTAAGCCTATAGGCCCTACAAAACATTCATACACCCACATATATAGCCTAGTGTTTATTAATATTTCCACGTGTTTCTAATTAATGCTAGCATCTTTAACGAGCGATTAATCAGTTAAACATTTTTTTACTCCATTAGGCCTAGCCTAATTGATAAAAACAAATTTTAATTGATTATTCCATTTTAGCAATGTTTATGTATTTTGATTAAATGCGGCAGCATGTGCAATTTTACAGGTTTTTTATAAGGAATTTGGCAAGTATGGTCAATTCTAATAAATTGTTAGTTGTAACTTACAGTAGGCCCATTTTCATTAGGCCTATATTTTCAGGATGATGTTGCATCAAACAAGCAAAATAAAGAAAGTCCTTAGCGATTTTTATTTTAAAAAAATTATAGGCCTAGGCCTGATTATTTTTACAAATAATTTATGAAATTGTTCGAAATTGATCTATATTCGATTAAAGAAATTCGATTAGACTAGGTCTAATCGAGTAAGATTTTAAAAAATAATAAAACCCAGCCATATTTCTAATATATCATATAGCCTAGGCCTATTGTATAATGTATTATACACGTAGAATAGTTTGCAAGTCTATCGATGGATTCATCAAGCAAGAGCATAAAATAGTATGTGCACTCTGAGCCGCCTCCTGGCAAGCGTCGAAATGTAAAAAAAATTGTCGTGTGATCTTAGTAGTATGAAATTGACCTTCATAAGAGAACAATCCAGACCGGCAAGGGGGGGGGGGGGGGGGGGGGGGGGGGGCGGCATGGGGGGGGGGGGGGGGGGGGGGGGGGGGGGGGGGGGGCGGGGCCAGAACGAGACCTCGTACTAAATTGAAATATCTCTATGACCGGCTCTGTAAAAGGATCCCGTTACACGCCTATTGAGGAATATTGGGAATACGGGTGTTAGGCCCGTATTTTCTTGACCATCGGTACACTAGGTGTGATGTGGTCAGCATCACGCCGGCCGCCTTAACCTTTCCAGAGTAGTTCTGGTACCCAATTCATGAGGCTTGGTCGACTGGCTCTGTGCATCTGTAATAATTATCAGCTGATTTTGAGTACAAATACAGGTTTACACCAGCGTTGCCACTCAGAATTTTGAAGAACAAAAAAACCTAGTTATCTGCAAATTTGGCTATTTTGGACGAAATCTAGGTGGCGCTCTTCAGCTAATGAAGGAAAATGACGACCAGAAGGAACCAAAAAAAAAAAACTACACCCCTAGAAATAGGTGAATCCACATATGAGTGGCTACTCTAGTTTACACTACACATGCACAACCAGGATAAACTAACTTAGTGGCAGTAGGCCTATCACGAATCTGAAAAGTAGGCCCTATATCAAATGTGCCGCATTAGACCCACAGTGTTGTCTTTTTACATGACCAACATATTTTAGCTAATTTTGATCTCTTTTGTTAATTCTCTGTTCATTCCTAGGTTTTCTAGCACCTCTTTATTCATTTTCTTCTCTTTCCACTAGACGCACCCCATTCTTCTATATATCCATATCTCAGGCACCTCAGTTATTTCTTCTAGTTGTTTGTTCATTGTCCATTTTTCAACACCATACTTAATGAATATATAGCATTTGATAATTCTCAGTTTGAATTTGTGAATTAATTGTTTGAATGTTAATATTTATGTCATGTTGTTGAATGTTAATATTTATGTCATGTTGTTGAATGTTAATATTTATGTCATGTTGTTGAATGTTAATATTTATGTCATGTTGTTGAATGTTAATATTTATGTCATGTTGTTGAATGTTAATATTTATGTCATGTTGTTGAATGTAACTTTGGCCGTTCATATTCTCTTCTTGGTTTGTTTCCACCCGTCATCTTCTGTTATTAAATTACAGAAAATATGAGAAACGTTTGTTCTGTCTGCCCAGCTGTAAATGGGTACATGCATTTTTCTGTTAAGAAAGGCAAATTCAGCAAGGGAGAAAGCTGGTCACACACACCACCCCCCCCACCTCTCGTAGCTGGACCTAGTACAGTAAAGTCTCTATAACTCTCTCCCCTACGGCAATATATGCAGTGGGATTACCTTTTATATCGAGTGAAATATGCAGTGTTTCCCCTAACTTGAAACTGCAGTACTAACCTAGAAAAAATAAACGACCAACCGCAAACATTGTATTCCGTTGAATAACTAACACTATACGTAACTATTATTCTAGTTATAACCCGAATTGTGGTTCAACGGGGTATTCCAAGCACAAGAAGTATCTTATAGTACTTGTGCATGTGCTTATATATATATATATATATATATATATATATATATATATATATATATATATATCTTATTTTGTGGTTTGTTACTTGTTGAAGCAAAATTTTTGTTAGTGCTGTGAAAACTGTACTACTAGAGGTGTGACTTCCAAAGTTAAAAAACTATTTTTTCTCCTCCGGTTGGCAGGAATAATGTCATAATGCTGCTTTATCGCTTTCGTGTGGCTTATTTATTTTACTTTTGTATTTTTACTTTTGTTTTTGTTTACTGTACATTCCTTTTAGTTTTTATACCACTGTTGGTTTCTTGTATTTGTTATCGAAGTTAGTGTACTTAATTAGTGTCACGAAGTGTAAATCGCCTTCTCTCTCTTCTTAAAGCTTTTCTCATACCAATTCATTCCTTCTATCTAAATTCTCTATAATATCCACCACTCGTCAAAACAAATCAGGAGATCTCCCATTTCTTCTGAATGAAATTCCTTTCTCTTTGTTCTATGTTTTACTGGCAAAAAATCGTTGACTCTTCGCTGTGAACTTTTAACTGCAGTAAAGTAACATGGGTTCCCCCCCACCCGGGAATAATTAAAATGTGTTGCGGATGGAATGAAATGTCAACCTTAGTTCAGGACCACCCCTAACATAGGCAGATTTAAACAAACAAAACCCTGGAGAAAAATTAGGCGTGATTCTCAAAGCTCATGATTCTGGTAGCGGCATTCTCTCGCTAGCCGGCAGACAGGCCTGGAGGACAAGATGGCCCTGTCAAGGCAATTACAGAGAGGAACTGTCCAGTTTTAAACAGCAGTGGTTAGTTGAGCACATCCTACCAGGTTGTCCTACCAGGAGACCTAAGCATATGCAGTGTTCTCGAGGGCAGACATACTCCATCCCAGATGGTGATGAGCCCTGTGTCAAGACAGAGGAAGCAACCTGCCATCCTCTGAAACCCTAAAAAAAGAACTTGTTGGACCTGGAGTCCTGGGACAGACTCTGCCCCCTGGCAGCAAGACAACATAAATTCAGCAGCATCTGAGATGAGTGGTTTAAAATGCCAGCAGAACCAGTACAGAATAGCAAAATTATTCCACATGATGTAAAATTTATTCTGACATTTTTCAGAACCTTTAATAGATTAGTGAACAAAACTTATAGTTGTAAATTTTTGAACATATAATCTATCACCATTTTGTAAAGTTCATTTCAAGTATGAGAGAATCTATCCTTAATTTTGTAAACTTTACATAACAGAGTCTGATGTTATTTTTCTTGTAATATTTAATTGGGTTGCATAGTTTTAGTAATATAAATCTACACCCTGGGGGCAGAGCCATAATAAATAAACACTATTGGGTCAGGATATTTTTAATGTGGCTGGGCACCAAATCTCTTATCCATCTATATGTACTATACATAGTCCTTTGTAGGATTTCGGATAAAGAATTTATCGCCTAGATAATATCCTGTTTAGTTGCCAGAATTCTCTTTGCATTAAGGATTTCTAGTACACTATTTCCTGAGGAGAGGCAGTTTCTTCGAACTCGTAGACTATCAATAAGATAATTAGTATCTGTATTCTTCCATTTCAACCAAGCTGTCCTCCTTCTCAAAACCACCTCACGACAATTAGCTAATGTTTCCAGATCTGAATGCATCCAACAAAGCATTCCAGAGATCACTTTGTGATGTGTTCAATTTATTTTTAGAATGGAAATAGATATACCCCGAATGGCATCATCAACTGAGCAAAACTACGTGTCATGTTTTACATCTTGAAATATTGTTACAGAGCATTAGTTAAAATAAAAATATGCCATGAAAATTAATACAGTGAAAAACATAAGCAATAAAAGTTACGGGAAAAAAATTAGAACATTGTTATTTACAATAACGAAATCGAATTGACATTTCAGATACTTGGGAATCGTTGTAACAAAAAATGCCAACTTTGATATGGAATTTAGGACAAAGAGTTTTTATTACCTGCGATAACATATATTTTCTACATTAAAAGAACCGCGTCAGCAAGCTAATTTTACAGGTGCATGAACAGCAAATTCTGACCAATGAAATGAAGTGCCAAAGAAACATGGCCCATGAATATCAAGTAAACAGTGACAAAGGAAATACCCACAAATGCATACAGAAATACCTAGATACATAAATAAATACACACAGATATTTATAACAAATGACTGGGTCATTTATAGAAAACGTGTAAACATGATTGTTATGGGTTCGTTCTTTTGGTAGAAACATTACTGAGATTAGACCAAGAAACGGCATTGGCAGTGGGTACGAGACATATTGTACAAACTTAAAAACAACACAAGATCTTGTTTTTTTTATCGCAAAATCCAGAAAGGTAAAAGAAAAGGGCGGAGATCGACAACACACTTGCCTCATCATGTTAGACCAAATTGCTTCAGAAAACGCCACTGCATAAGCGTATACAGTATTTACACGAAGGCTTCCTGCATGGAACCTACTGCAGTGGTGGCGCCAAAAGGAGATAACAATGGAAGGAGGAAGAACAACTCACAGGTAAAGGGAATTGGAGACAGATATGAAAGATCAAGAAGTAGAAGAACCTGCAAAGCCAGAGGGCTTGAGAACTAACTAAGAGCCTGTGCTCAGGGGCGTACTAAAGTATTTAACATCCTGGGCGCATCTTGCCATTGCCACCCCTCATACTTATAAAGAAACTCACTTGCAAGTATATAATTAGCAGTGCGTACTATCATAATAGCACCACCCACCTGGCTGTCACCCGGGGCGGAACCCCCCCCCCCCCCCCCCCCCAACCGTGATATGCCACTGTCTGCGCTGTACGTGGAGCCAAACGGGAAATATGAAGAAAGTATAGCAACATTTAATGGCGGACAACATGTAAGACAGTATGAAATAATTACAACAACATATACAGTAATTCTGCTATAACTTAATGATTAAAGCTCCGAACGAGATAATTCTGTTTTGGGAATTGAACAGCAACTACAAATACGTGTAATTAGGGCGGTGGAAAATCATTATCTTTGGTAATTGAAGAGGAAATCAGAAGTTTGTCTAAAAATTAGCTTAACACCCCCCCCCCCCCCCCCCCACCCCCCCCCCCCCCCCCCCCCAAAAAAAAAAAGTTACCAGCGACAAAGTGAAATTAGGCGCGGACCTCGGAGAAGGAAAAAGGTTAGATATAGTCTAAACAACACCTGGAAGTCCTCTCGGTACAGCACAAACACAAAATTAAGATTATTTGAGAGCTGTGTACGTTTTGTGTTTCTCTGTGGTGCGGGAATGTCGAAATTGTCCTCTTTTCACACAATCTGCCTAAGGAAAATTCTCCGTTTGGCCGAATCATCAACCAAGAACTGCTTACTCGGAGTAACCAAGAGGACATGCACACCATCATAGCTGGCAGACGCTGGAGTTGGGTTGACCACGTCCTCAGAAGAGACCCCGATGCCATCACAAGAACAGCTATGCTATGGACCCCTGAAGGAAAGCAATAGAGAGGCCGACCAAAAATGACTCTGGAGGCCGAGATGCAAAGAATAAACCATAGCTGGGCACTGCACAAAGGATGGCCGCCGTCCGAGCATAGTGGAAGACGTTTGTTGCTGTCCTACACGACGCCACCAGGCGTGATGACCACTGACTGCTTTGACAAGGATCAAAGAGGAAGAATGTTTTGTATATAAGCCCTTCTTTTCTTCTTTGATCCTTAACCGCCGTCCGACAAAGAAAAGTTCGCTTTCCTATCTTATGTAGTTTACGAATAAAATTGATTTTTAGTAATTTCTACAATTTCTGAAGGATGAATTACAAAAACACGCTGCAGATTTAGAATTGCACTAATTACAGCAAGCTCATTCAGGAAAACGAACTTTTTACGTTAGTAAAGTTAGCAGATTTTGAATGTCTAGTTGAGGAAATAGAAAAACTGAAGCCGTATTTCTTGGAAACCCACTGAAAATTATCCTGAAATTTATTACTTTGACGTGAGAGCCACTGGGTTTCAATTTTTTTTCTTTTGATCTACGCATATTTTTTTATACTTCAAGTCACTTTAGCGCCAAAGGATAGAAGCTTTTTCCAAGTTAAAATTGATGAAATCTTATCCAAGACAGTCACTTGCAGTATGATTCTTAGAATGAGATACTGTTTTAAAATATTGAAAGAAATAGCAGGACAGATAGCAAGAAATGTTTCAGTATAGTTTTTGTTTTAAACTTTTTTTTCTTTAAAAATAAAGCTAATATAGATATTTAATACAGTATAATAGCAAATGGTCTTAGTACATAATCAAAAATAAACAAAAGTTCCGGGGCCTCACCAAGATCGTGCAAATCGGGCCCCGATAATGCTCAAGACCATCCTCTCTATCAGTGGAGGATATACAGTGCGACAACACTGGCGTAGTGTTATACACTTGGAAAGAATTGGAAGATGGAGGATACACGGCGTCACAGAATTGGGGGATTATTGTTGTTTAACTAAGGCTGCTGAGCTTCTCGATCTTTTGCAGTCAATACCACCAGCGTTGCCACTCAAGTTCTAGAGATAAACCCAGATGTTCTTCTAAAAAAAACCCAGAAATACCCAGATTATTTTATGCCTCAAATACACGGGATAGACGATGCTTACATAATCTTTTATGTGCATCTTTATCACAAATAATCTGTGTGCTACTGTGATGAAGTACATTGATACAGCGATAAAATCATTAATTATATGTAATAAAGTCATAATAATATGTATAGAATTAGTAAAGTTGTAACGCGTCTTCTTCCCTGCGCCAGAAAACGCATTGATTTAGGTAGGATAGAACGTAGTCTAAAACCTTATTGCAGCGCTAGTAGTATTGGACTTTATAACGCGCCCGTCAAGGGTAACGATAAAAATTTGAAAAAAATACTAGCGTAGTGGTTCCAGGAAACTTACTTACTTACTTAGTCGTTCCTCTTCTACCGTGAGGTGTAGAGGTTTGGAAGAGAGAGCGCCAGACTATCCTATCGGCTGTCTTTTTCCTGGCCTGGTTCCATTCTAGTCCTCGGTCCTTCAAAGATTGTCTAATATTGTCCTCCCAGCGGACTCTGGGTCGTCCTGGAGGTCTGGATCCCTGGCTCTTTGTTTCCCATGCTTGTCGTGGTAGCCGATCTTCTCCCATTCTGCAGACATGGCCAAACCATCTTAGTTGGGACTGTTCTATTTGGGTCTGCAGCGGGTGGGATTTTAGGCCTTGACGTATCGTCTGGTTGCGGACCATGTCTCTTCTTGTTACTTCAACCACCTTCCTCAGATACCTCATTTCTGAGGTTTGAATCTGGCTTTTGTGGGTGGTAGTCATTGCCCATGACTCGCATCCATATGTCAAGACTGGGACATAGGTGGAGCGGTATACAGCCATCTTCGTTTTCTTACCAACCTCTTTCTTGCTGAGGAATCCTCGATTTATGGCCTGATAAAGTCTCCCAGCCGCTGCTTTTCGAGTGGCCAACTCTTCTTTGATGCCCCCCTTTCGGTCTATAATAGCTCCGAGATATTTAAAGTGGTCGACCTGCTCCAGGACCTGTTCTCCCAACTTAATCTGATGTTTTCTTTCTTCTCGTGATATCACCATGGATTTTGTTTTAGAGCTGCTTATGACCATCCCTCTCTTCTCCAGCTCTTCCTTCCAGACTTGCAGGTTGGATTGGAGATGTGTCTCTGATTTAGCAATCAGGACAACATCATCAGCAAATGCTAGCTCTGAAATACAGACCTGTCTCATCTTCCAGTACCCCACTGAATACTTTCTTGTTCTCTCCTTACATGCCTTGATGACATCGTCCATGAGGAGTATGAAAAGATAAGGTGACAGGATATCGCCTTGTCTTACACCAGTGGTGGTCCTGAACTCTTCTGACTTATAGTTTGCTGTCCTCACATAATTTCTGCAAGACTTGTAGAAGCTCTGTATAGCATGAATCAGAGGTGCTGGAATGTTCTTCCTTGCCAAACAGTCCCAAAGTTCGCTCCAGGGGACCCTGTCAAACGCCTTTTCCAGATCTATGAAACAAAGATGGATCTCACTCTTGTACTCAAGGGCCTTTTCACTCAGCTGCCTGAGTGTGAAGATTAGGTCTTGAGTACTTCGGTTTGCTCGGAATCCACACTGGGCTTCATCCAATTGTGGCTCAGCTAGGCATCGGAGTCTCTGCTCTAGGATTCTAGAGTAGATTTTACCAGGGACACTGAGAAGGGATATGCCTCTGTGGTTTCCACATTGTCGATTGTCACCCTTTTTGAAAATCGGTGTTATAATGGCAATCTCCCAATCCTTTGGTATGGCCTTGTTGCACCATGCTGCCTGTAGGACCCTTAGGAGTAATAGGTCGCCTGATGCTCCCATGTACTTAACCATTTCTGGTGTTATACCATCATGCCCTGCTGCTTTGCCCATCTTGATTTTCTCCAGTGCTGCCTTCAGTTCTTCCATCTTTATGTCATCTTCATCACCATTTGTATCCTCTTCTGTGCTAGTGGTTATCATTTCTGATGCTCTACCTTGCTCACCATCAAGGAGTTCTGAGAAATATTCTTTCCATCTTTCCATTACTTCCTTCGGGGCAGTAAGCAATTTGCCTTGCTTGTCCTTTATAAATTTAAGAGGGCATTGTTTTTCCTTCCTCATGTTCTTTAGGGTCTTATAGAACAATTTCTGGTTTTCTTGCGCATCCTTTTCTAGCTTTTCTCCAAATTCTTCCCAGGACTTCTGTTTTGCTGCTAGCACCTTGTTCTTTGCTTCTGTTCTGAGTATCACATATTCTCTATATTTCTCTATTTGTCCTGCTGTGTTTTTAGCTCCTAAATATTGTTTCCATGCCATTTTCTTTAATCTTATTTTCTCTTTGACTTCCTCTGTCCACCAAGGTGTCCTCTTTCTCTTGTTCCCAAGTCGGACTTCACCACATGCTTCTGCAGCAGCTGTCTTTATGATGTCCTTGAATTTAAGCCACAGGGTTTCCAAGTCATCAGGTTGTTCTTCTGTGTTTCTCACCGCTGTAGCAATAAGCCCCTGATATCTGGTCTTAATTTCTGGCTCTTTCAGCTTGTAGGTCTTAATGCTCATTTCTTCCGTTCGTTTACTTGGTTTCTTGCGTGGTGCTGGACAGTTCCTAGGCTGAGCAACTCTTTCAGTTGTTCTTTTGATTGTAAGCAGGTAGTGATCACTTCCAATCTCTGGCCCCCTCCAGACTCTAGCATCCCGGACATATTTGAATGAGCTCCTCCTAACAATGGCATAGTCGATCACTGACTTCTCATTCTTTGTTGGTTTACACCTAGTGTATGCATGTATGCGCTTATGGGGGAACTTTGTGTTGGTAATGATCAGATTCTGCTCACTGCAGAATCTGAGGAGTCGCTTTCCATTGTCATTGAGAGTATCTTCTCCATATCTTCCGATAACTCCACCCCATCTAGCATGGTCATTTCCAACTCTGGCATTGAAATCTCCGAGCATGATAATTTCATCTAGGCAGTCATCCACTGTCCTTTGAAGCAGCTCGAAGAATTCTTCCTTGACCTCTGCTCTCTCATCCTCATTTGGCCCATACACTATGACCAGGTTGACTATGGTTTCTCCTTCTTTTAGTTTTACAACCATAATGCGCTCCGAGACAAAGTTCCATCCCTTGATACTATCTTTCTGGTTTTTGGCCACAATGCAACCCACACCCCCTTTAGCTCTTTCAGATGTGGGTACACCACTGTATAGCAGAGTGTTGCCATCGAGATCCATGACTCCTTGTCCCTTTTTCTTTGTTTCGGTAATAGCCAGGATTTCTAGTTTTGCTTTCCTCATCTCTTCCATCAGCTCCTCTTCTTTCCCATTTATACTTCTTGTGTTCCATGTTCCATAAGTCGTAGTCCGTAGTCCGTTCCAGTTCGTCGCCTTTAGAATCAGTCCGGTTTTCTCTCTTATATTGCTTGTAATCATAGTTTAAGACAAACAGGTGATTGGCCTGTTGTGCCTTTGCATGGTGGAGGGGCTGCCTCCTTACGGCCTCCATGCAGGCCGCCCTCCTCCTTTTTCATCCGGGCTTGGGACCGGCATAGGCGGAGTTGGTTCCAGGAAAGATAGAAAGAATAAAACACACGAACGCATAAGATTGAGAGAGCGGACACATGCTGCCGGCTTGTCAAGTGTTAGAAGTTTGAATTAGCTACTCAGGCCGACAGTGCGAGACGATGCTGTTAGCTTGTGTCGAAAACGATGTCGCGAGCATTAAAATTTAAAAATAAACCGCCAAGTCCAATACATTTTCTAACAAAAGGCACACTGTAGAATCATATATACACACACGCATAATTACTTCCTGCCGGGAAAAAGGAAGATCTGCGATGATTTTTATAACATTCAAGTAGTTGAGACTTAGAAAACAACGAACACCAAAAAGGAAAATATATTGAATTCTTTATTAATAGGTTTTATGATCTTAAAGTTAGCTAGTCTTAGAGCTGGTCTTGTCCTGATGGGTAATATGCTTTCGAATAAAAAATCCGACAGATAGAAATAAAGTTATGGACAAAAGACTGCATTTGTTCGTACAGACAGACCAACACATGCTCGTTTGGACTTGCACTAACGGTAACATTTTTTGACGCGTCCTTGAAAAAGGCAAGAAAGGGTACATGTAGAAAGGGGTAGACAAGGGGAGAAAAAAATTATGGGATGGCTCAAACTGAATATGTTTTTTGGTAGTGTTAGGCCAAAACCAAGTTTATTTTTGGTAAATGCCAAGTTCGGACGGACAGACCGACAGAATTACACTAACATTGGACCGAAATTGGACCTTAGATTTAAAAATTTGAATGGAAAATCTTAGTAGTAGATCCCATTGGTCAAAACATTTCATATTATTGAGTACATTCAAAGGCTTGACGCCATTTGTAGAAGATAGTCCCTAGAGCAGGACGTTGTGTATTTCTGGAAAAAGTGATTAGCCTTATTAAAGCAAATATATATTAAAGTAATAGGCATCACATTTCAGCCAGCAGTATATCTGGAGTCTGCTATTCAACGTACCTGTGTTTTTTCATTGAATTTCTGGTAAGACCGACATTATTCATATATATTTTGTTTAAAAATGTGAGTGAGAGATGCTGCCATCACGACTGTAAGTAATCAGGTCTCAAGCTGATTTGTGCAGGGCCTGAAGGTATAATTAGGCTATAACACATTGCCAGTTTGTAAATGCACATGTTTTGTGAAATAAAAAGGTTTTCTTAGGTGACCAGAGGGACACAGCTCACCTATCCTATTGTATGGAAGAAAAGAAAGATTAATAATATTATTGCAGATGCAGTACCACCTTTGTAGGAGAGACATGTGAACAACACTGGTACACTGTGGAATGGATGTGCTGGATTGGTCTATTAGATATGACCCAGCTCTTTATTTCTTATGTATTCTCTTTTGTATCTATAAAACACAGTTGAAGTAAGATATCAACAAGGAGCCATTATTTCATTGTTACATGGTTTTTATCTGGCACTAGTCCGGTGCCAGATGTCTATGAGAAGCAGGGAGAAGTCGTTTCATGCACAGTAGTGACAGGGACCTACAGAGTCTACCCTGTTACTTTTGGCCATTATCATAGTGCAATCGTGTGACACCAAGTTTACAGACTGTTCAAGTGTGCCCAGATAAGTAAAATATCTGGCACCCTAACTCTACATCAGCTTTAAGACCAGCTGGGCAGGTCATGTAGTCCGCATGCCAGACCATCGACTGCCAAAGATACTCTTTTATGGTGAGATACAGAAGGGTAAACGCTCCCATGGTGGCCAAAAGAAGCGCTTCAAAGACACGTTAAAGACGTCATTGAAAACCTTTGACATAAACCCTGACACATGGGAAGCTGCTGTGCAAGACCGAACTGCTTGGCGCGCATCTCTTCGTAAAGGTGCAGCGGCATGCGAATCATCTAGAAGAGCAGCAGCGGAACAGTGTAGACAAGCTAGAAAGGACCGTGTAATAAAACCTTCACATGAAGCAAACATTCCCTGCCCACACTGTCCGAGATCTTTCCAGGCCCGCATCGGGCTCATCAGTCACCTTCATACCCATAGACTAACCTAACATATTCCTAAATAATTGGATGAACAGAGTGGTCTTCATCACCCGTGATGGACGAACAACAAGACCAGCACACCCCTGTATAACAAGAATAAACTATTTCCCCAGAGAACTTAACAGTGACATTGTATATTAAAGAGACTGGGAGTGATTATAGAATCCCAAACCGCCATCCAGTGTTAGAAACCAGTAATAGACAAATTTTAGTAACACTATTAGTATAGTTTAACAGTATTTGTTTGGACACTTGTCCCTTTGGGTCTAAAATTTACATTTTGTATATGTCTTGAATTCTTTTCATTTTAAAGTCCTGACCAGAAGAATACTAGGTTCAGGACCCAATAAATCATACAGAAAATTATTAATTGTACAAATTTATCCCAGGTGTTATTTCTTTTAATCATAGACTTTAATACTTGTTTGTATAGATGTGTATTATTGTTAAAGTACCATCACACCACACTTGCATATCCCTAGACATTAGACGTAGCTATCATTCATACTAGTCAAGAATAAGTCTGCTTGAGGCCATAAGGTGGTAGCAGCAAGGTACCCTGATAACTGTCACGTAGGGTTTATATTCATTTAATTTCCTACAACTTCTTCCTATTCTTTCACCCGAAAATTCTCTCTTTTATTATCTCTGTATTTCATTTTTTCCTGTATTTTTTTCACCCATTCGTTTTGCGAATATTATTTTCATATAATTCGCAAACTTTACCTGTTTTCCTTTCTCTAAAACTGAGAATCGCGCTAGGACGATATTACGTAGATGTCAGGGCTGCAGGGAGTCAGAAGGCGTGATAAGTCGGTTCGCTGAACACAGGACGTAGCAAATCGTCTACATTCTCACCGAGCGCGCGAGCTTCTTCTCGGCATTAGTCCCGGTGAGGTGTGATACTTTACATCTGCACCGGTCAGTATTATTTAAGATTGTAGGGATATCAGTGATATATTTGATCACCCTTACATTAATATGTAACGAAAGATTTGAAATGTAGTAGAAACTAGTTTTCCGCCCGTGTTTATTGCGCATCATTGTCACCCACGCCTGGAATTAAAAAGTATTAATATTGAGGAAATTATAGCCTAAAAAATTGTCGCTCCGTTTGCGCAGTAGGGGACTAACATGAGACAGTCTGTGGGCGGCAAATGTTGGTTTCGTCTAACAGAGTGAGAGAAGAAACGGAGGAGGGGTGAGGGAGAGACAGAAGGAATACTACCATTGACACGCGTTGGGTTTTGAAACGCAAATTGTAACGAACGCGCGTAGTATTGCTTTCGGAATTGAAAAAAACGACGCAAAGCCACATACATGCCTCGTTCTATAGTCACGCAGTTGAAATGTATAACCGCTTAGATAGGGAGACGGTAGTGTATAAACACACACACAGCTCTCATTTCCTGCCAAGTAGTGTATTTTCTGACGAAACACAGACAAGTTGTTTTATTTTGAATAAAAACAATAGAAAAGGAAAAATTGACGACTAACAGGAAAAATATGAAAATACAAACGACAATGAATAGGGCAATTAAACTTATATAGATTAATAGAGTAGAGTCTCCTGATCAATAATATATTTCAATATACAAAATCGCCCAATTAATAACCAAGATATTGAAATAATACTATATATCTACGGACAGTAAGACGAACAAACTGTTGTTTTTGCTCATTTTATTGGTAACATTTTTGGACGCATTTTTGAAAAGAGGCAGAAGAGGTTAAATCATTTGATTGGTTAAGACGCTAGGAGGAAGGGGGAGGTTATTTGTTGGCCCAAAACAAAATATATTTTGCAAAGTAATATCTAAGGCAGACTAACCAACAGACCGGAAAACACACAGTATGTTTGGAGTTTGGTTTTTTCAAAATTCAATTCAAAATTGGTAGTCGCCAGATTTCATTGGCCAGCTCATTTGATAATAAGGAAAGCTTTGAAGGCTTGACGCCATTTGTATAGAATCATTCCCTTACTAAGGACGATGAGAGTAGAAGTGTGGTTTTTAAAAAAAAACTAAAACTAATAAATAAAAGTTCACAGTCTAGCCAGCGGCAAAGCTGAAATTGTGCCAGTCATCGTACCTGTGTTTATTTCATTGAATTGTGGTAAGAAGAATTGATATATTATTATGTATTATTTGCAAAGGCAAAAGGTTGATACTGCCAATTGGGAAAGTGAATGACATGCCTATAAGCAGTATGAGTATTCGCATTTGATTTATGTTTGAATATTGCATTGTTGTAATTAATATTTATTGTAAGATCAAGATAGAATAGCAAGCCTCAGTGTTCGAGGAACACTTAACATGCCTAGAGCGTTTATATTTAGGAATAGAAGAAAATCATAAAGAAGGAGATGTACATACTCAAATTAAATTGTGTTGAAGAAAATATGTAAAAATGACAGTGGCGTATCTGCCATATGGACCTGAGGTGTGGTCACAGTAAGATGTGAGGTCATATAAGTCAGGGGCTGGTGCACCTGTATGCACACGAGGCTGACCCCATCATATCATGTAGATATAGTTAATTGAGGGATACACCAGATATAAAAAGGCCAGGGTGTCCTTTTTGTTGCAGGGTTTTATTTCCTGTTACCAGCCGGTGACAGGAAACCTGAAGAAATATTTGAAGACAGTAACGTCTCCAGTAAATGGCATCCTATATACTATTAGCCCAAGTGAATCTCTGGGAGCTGAAGTTCTCTGCAGAGCCATATCATCAGTTTGAAACTACTCATACGAATTAAAGGTGATGTGCCATGGTCTGGGCACTCTGACAGTTCATCGGGAGTTAAATTGATTCCCTACCAATTAACTTTTACACCCAGGGGCGTGATGACAACCACAGCTCCGCAAATAAATGACTCACATAAATAATTACTAAATAATATTCTGTGAAGACAGCTAAAGGAACATTTTAGTATTAATATTATCATTATTGGACAAAGAGTCCTTTTGGTTAAACATTAGTGTCACATATATTTTCCTCAGTTTTAAAAGACCTGTCCAAAAGAAATTGAAGGACAGGCTCAATAAAATTGTACAAAAAATATTCTAAATTCAAACTTTAACCACAGACTTATTCATTTACTTTAGTGAGTTGTAGTGTGTTGTTTTGATGTACCATCATTTCATTGCATTCCCTAGACACTAGCCACATCAAACACCACACATTAGAATTAAAATACAACACCGTGTGAGATCTAGAGAGGTAGCGTTAGGTGCCTTGAGAACTCATGATCATCAACTATTAGACTCAAGGTCTTACATAGCTTGACCTCACACGGTTGACACACAACAATCTTTCTTATCTTTTACCCTCCTAACCTCTCCAGCAAATTAAACTTACTTCAAAGATGATAAGAAATTTCCTGGTGAACTCACCAACACATCTGTAAACTCATACGACAAATGTGTTTCAGATGTAACACATTTCTTACTTTATCGGAAAGTAATCTATTTGCAGACGGGTAATCTCGTTATCTCTCCCGCACTCTGGCCTTTATCGGCGATTTAAGCAATTACGCTGGCGATTGTAGGGCTAATCTGTAGCGGCTAAGCTTGGGTACGTAAGAATCACCATCAAGCCTGTCGTTAATATTATCTCTGCCTCTCCTTGCAAATGTAATGTGTTTATCATCAACTAGGAGTGTCATATGTTTGAACAAACAAACTCTCTGCTACATAGCAAACAGAAAGAAAAGGGCGCTAACATGGAAAATCACGCAAATAAAACCAGTACAAAAATGTAACATACTGCCGTAGTGAAAGAGAGATCGGAAAGAAGTCGCTCCAAAATCCATCTTGTGACACACGGTCCTGTACAGGGCTACTTAGAATTGGGGAATGAACTATAACACTGAGAATTTAACAGGTGCACTTAACTTGAGCTCTTCACGAAATGATCTTCTGGTACAAGTAGGTTTCGTGCAGTGAGGCTTGATTGAGGGAATTTACGTCGTGCAATACACGCTGGTCCTCAGAAGGAACCCTGACACCATCACCAGAACTGCTTTGCTATGGACCCCAGAAGAACGGCAAAAGAGAGGTAGACCAAAGACAACCTGGCGGAGAACAGTGGAGGCTGAGATGCAAAGCATGAACCAGAGTTGGGTGTGTTTGGCCTGATAAGACTTGCCAAAATAATGAAGTACCGATGTTTTCCGTAGATTCGTCTCTCTGGTGAGGGGCACGTTTCCAGATCAGTTCAGGAAGTAACCGCTCCTGGTCAAGGCAAGAATCTTCAGGTGTCGATCTGAAGCTTTGAACCACAGACTAGTAGTACAGCAAATGGTCTCTCCTGGTCGTATTGCAAATTGTCAGGTCGCCTCGTACTGGTACCACAAACTTTATAGGGAATAAAGGAACAAATTCCGCTGCTAAATATTTGTTTGCCTGATATTAATCAGGCGCCTTTTCCTGCTTTCCGTCAGCCGTTTGTTTTCTCAGATATTTTACTCTCCCTGAGACTATATCATATCACTCAGGGCATGTGATGAAAAATCACCAGTATGTCTTAATTTAATGACAAATTTGGGACTGAACGGCGGCAGTGGCTTGTGCCTGAAGGAGCATATTAAGTTTACATTCATTCACAACATGATAATATACACCTATGCACAGGTTGATGTAATCATCGCTCACTCCCTGCTCCATTCGGAGTCTGAGTTTACTTCTGCTTTTGATTCATCCGTGAAATCTAGTCACCAACGCCTGCTGTGGTGGTTCATGAATGTATCCTTTTCACATGCTGAGGTTACCAGCCTAGTAACAACTAGCAAGTATAAACATGCCAAATTAACAGCATAAAATTTATGTTTACAGCTTATTCCAACAGGGAAGATATATTTCTTGCTCTGTAGAATAGTCTTGTCAACTTAACACAGATGCCTCGAACACACGTCTGGGTTATTATTTCTATTGCAGAATCCCTCTGTGAATTGTGAGTAGGGTTATCTTTTAAATCTTTAGCTCGTTCAAGCCCCCAGCTGAGTTAATTCAGCGAATTTCCTCTTATTATTATTTAGCTCTGTTTACGTGTATCTGAGAAATTGTCTGAGACATACGGATTCACCACATTCAAAACGATTCAATCAACTTCACTTCAAGTTTTGATAGATATAAGTAACAAATTTAATAATCAATTAGGTTTTAACAGGTATTAAAAATTGAATAATTATGTAACAAAAATTGGTCATCGTCATATGATGTTAATAGGGATTAATATAAGGGGAAGTTTCACTTGGCAGCTTTATTAGTACACTTAGCTGCTGGGGTTTCTGCTCCCACTGGTGTTTTGGTTCTTCGCAGATAAGCAACTGGATCGCTTGCGTCCCTGGTCAAGATTAAGAGTTGCAGTATGTTCCAAGTAAAATCAGGCTCTAAGACCCGTCTGATGATGGTGTCTAGCGTCAACTTCAGGCCAGTTATACCCTCACTTTTTCCAGAGCAATTCTGGGAAAGTTAAGGCGGCCGGCGTGATGCTGACCACATCACCCCTCGTGTGCCGACGGTCAAGATAATATGGGCCTAACACCATATTCACAATATGCCTCAATGGGCGTGTAACGGGTTCCTTTACCTTTTTTCCCCAGAAATAGTACCCTCAACTGGTACCACCAACTAGTATGGCAAAAGAAAAGAAACAAATACCCTCAGAGTATTGAGTTTCGTGACACATATTTATGTGCCACCTTCTTTTCATTCCTCCTGAAATCCTCCTGAAAATAGGCTGCCCTTCTAAAATGCTGGAAATGATAAAGTCATTCCATGACGGCATGAAGGGAACAGTCCAATATGCTGGAAGCACGTCACAGCCCTTTGATATACGAAGTGGCGTTAAACAAGGCTGTGTTCTGGCTCCGACCCTCTTCGGAATCTTCTTTGCCTTACTCTTGAAACATGCATTCAGAGATGCAACTGAAGGAATATGCCTTCACACTAGGTCAGATGGCCGTCTGTTTAATCTTTCAAGGCTGAAGGCAAAAACAAAAATCAGAAGGGTCACTATAAGAGACTTGTTGTTCGCTGATGATGCTGCAGTCGTCACTCAAAGCCAACAGGAGCTTCAGAGCTTGATGAATCGCTTCACTAAAGCATGCAAGGACTTTGGCCTCACAATAAGTCTAAAGAAAACGAATGTGCTGAGTCAGGATGTGGGTGCTGCACCAGTTATCACAATCGATAACTATGAATTGGCAGTGGTGCACCACTTCACATACCTAGGGTCTACCATCAATGACAAACTCTCACTGGATACAGAAATCGACAGCCGCATTGGCAAAGCTGCAGCTACCTTTGCCCGCCTCACATCGCGTGTTTGGGGAAACTCTAAACTCACAATGAAGACCAAAGCTGCGGTATATAATGCCTGCGTCACCAGCACACTCCTATATGGCAGCGAGACCTGGACGACCTATGCTAAGCAAGAAAGAAGGCTCAATACCTTCCATTTGCGGTGTCTACGCCGCATCCTCGGCATCTCGTGGAAAGATAAAGTGACAAATGTCGAGGTGTTGTCACGTGCTGGCCTTCAAAGTATGTATACGCTTCTTAGACAACGCAGACTTCGCTGGCTTGGCCATGTTCGCCGCATGGAAGATGGTCACATCCCAAAAGATATCTTCTACGGACAATTAGCAGATGGCAAGAGAACAGTTGGGCGACCACAGCTGAGGTTCAAAGATGTGTGCAAGAGAGATATGAGGGCACTGGACATGGATCCAGCAACATGGGAGGATGAAGCTGCCGATCGCACTAAGTGGCGATGCTATTTACGGCGCCACCTCAGATTGGGCGAAGAGAGGCTCACACAAGAAGCAGAGGTGAGGAGAAAACGTCGAAAGGAGCACCAGGAAAATAAGCAGCTGAGGGCTGTCACCTTAGGGGCGCATTCCCATAGTCAGTTATGACTGAAGGGGCTATTATTATTATTATTATTATCTTTTCATTCCACCATCCTACCTCAGAACGTTTACCCTCTCTGAGAATTAATACTAATCCCAGTGGGCGAAAAACTATCTTTACCTTTAAAATGAACAGTTTTATATTTAACTTTAGTTGAAAATGTTAACAATATAGTTTGAATATGTTTACATTTGTGGTGGATTTAGATGTTATGACTTGTTGTTGTTATATATTTATATTGTACTGAATGAGGTCAGCTGTGAAGGCCCCTGAGTATTACAATTATTAGGGTGAGTTTCAGGGTGCTTTTCTGCTACCACCTTATGATCTCATTCAGACTTATTCTTGACTAGTATGTCTGATAGCTAGGTCTAATGTCTAGGGTAATGTAAGGTGTGTTGTAATAATATGACAACAAATACAACTAAGAACTCTATGAAAAGTATTTAACAACACCCAGAGTTAAGTTTAAATTGAGAAATTTTTTGTACAATTTATTGTTCCAGTATCACAATTTTGTGTATACTGGAATATTGAAACTCAAATGATAATGCAATGTATTTACATAAAATTTGATTCAATTTCGAACTGAGTATCCTAATATTCACAAATTTAATTAACTGTGTCAATCGGGAACATTGTCAGTTACTCTTTATCCTATGAATGGGTACTGTTAGGAAGAACATATGAGTTCATCACAATCTGAATAATTTATTAAACACTTGGGAAATTAGAGTAATTTTTGGTTTGATCTATCAAATGCCTGCGGACACTGGCTTAACTTTGTGGCTTCTGATGTGCAGGATGCAGTATAGTCACACCACCAGCTTCCAATAAAAAGTCAGGCTTCTGATCTTGAAATAACAAGGAGGCACACAGTTGATACTGCCTCACTTCTTTAGATGCAGAAATATACAGATCTCAGTTGACCTGGGCTCACTTCGAGTCCTTGATGAAACCCTGGAACAATATAAATGCGTCCTACATCACCCTCTGATATACTCTCTTTTTCCCTAACTAAACATTTTCAATTCATTCAGATTCAGCATGGTAACTACACAATTTTATTCATTATATTTACTATTATCGTTGTGGTGAATTTTTTTGTTATTATTGGTTACAATATTATATTAATGGTATCTGGTGTGAGGTCAGCTATGCAAGTCCCTGAGGTTTATTAAATACAAATAAGTTTACAGGGTACTTGTCTGCTTCCACCACGACCTCACCCGATTATATATCTTCCCCTACTGAAGTGTATTGGTGTGTGTATGTTGTCTAGCAAGTGTCTAGGGTATATGCAATGTGATGAAATGTATGAACAAGACAACAACTACACCTATTACTAATAAACAATGATTAAACAAGTCACTGAGTAAAGTGTGGAATGTAACTTATTTTTTTTTATAATTTATTTTCCTGTATCTAGTTATTTTTCTGACACAGGAATAATCAACTCAACATGATAATGAAATTATTTACAACCAATTATTTTACAACTGTCATTGAGTCGGTGTTATCCCACAATTATTTATATGTCTCAAACTGGGAAAATGTCAAGTATTTCTTGCTCCTAGAAACGGGCACAAGTTTATTGAACGTTTTTGTTCCTCACTGTCTGATACACTATCTTTTGTGAAAACTGAGAGAGTGGAGTGTTTGTGATATCAATTTCCCAGACAAGTCTTATCTGAGGTCTCTGGAACCAGGCTGGTTGAAGTATGTATAAAACGCCAGCATCCACTGCCAAGACACGATTCTGCTTCTATAGGTCAATCACTGTGTAGGCACTCAGTAGTTAGGCCTCACTGCAGAACTTAGGGACAGGTGTTAGATCACCTGGGCTCACTTTCACTCGTAGATGAAACTCGCATCAAAGAAATCTACACACTAAACAGTTGAATATTGCGGTATATGGTAACAAATCCAGATCGCTGCTTGTGCAGAATTAGCAACCAAGACAGTACTCTTGCCTTGTCTATAACAACTTCTTTAGTGTATAAATTTTAGTTAACAAGTGGCCCCGAATACCAACTACTAATTGGTTTTATACAACCGTTTGTCTATTATACTACAGCCAATCAGAGACTGTTTAGTGAATAGCGTTCCTTTTAAAAAAAAAACTGACCTCAAATATTCAAAAATAAGGACTCCTTCCCTCCTATTCAAATATGTAAACGCGAACCGTGACACTCCTTCCGATACTCCGACTCATCCCCTATTTAGTATTACACATTCAAAAAAATCGGACGTTAACCTTAATTTTTTTCCTTTTATTTTCAAACTACCTTATGTAGAACGAACACTACGCTACGTCGCAAAATTTTAACAACTTGCGTGTGTGTGTCATGGTATCGCATTTCTGGCACAAGAAAATATTTAAATCGCAAAGGCAACGCTAGCAAAGTGTATAATGTTAAACCGCGGCAAATCGTTTAGGCCTTACTTCGGTATACAAATTTCAGGGCGGGCATATGGGAAGAAGCCAGTCAGACACAAACGGCTGGTTCTATATATATATATATATATATATATATATATATATATATATATATATATATATATATATATATATATATATATATATATATGCATTTGGGAGTACAATTCTATGGAATTTAGCGTTTGTTCTCACAGATTTTACTACACACCTCCTTTCCTAAAACATGCATTCACTGCAAGTTATCATCTGTGAGACAATTAGCGTAAATAAAGTACTACTCCCTAGGCTTTTCCTGCCCTTGTGTTTTCATGGATTTCTGCAGTGGGGTCATTCAAAGTAAGCACAACTCAAGAAAGCTGCCTCAGACCTCTGCAATCCAAGAATCTATTTCAGTTATGTTACTGAACAGCAGCAAGTGTTACTGCTTGTCTTAATGCTGTTTAGCAATCAGTATTCACCATTTCTCTTCTCTGAGTGTGCTCAACGACATGTCCCGAGAATATTAGATGTTCCCCAAATTGTACGTTATGAGGAGTTGATCTATATGGTGATATCTGAGTTGTGTAGGGATCCAATAATTTCCTGATCAGCCTTAATAAACACTCGGACTATCCTCAATTCAAAAAGGCAACAAGGGAGGCACTCTGCTCCTCCGAAATGTTCACAGCCAACAATTGGTCTGATCTCAGGCTTGATTGAATGTGGAAACACCCTTCTAATAATATTCTATAATGTGCCACTCAAATGGAGGCCATATTCACCAACTATATTCTCCGCCTACCGACAATTTGGTGAAATAAGATAATATGTGGGGAAATGAGTTTCTGCCTCAGAAATCAATTCTCCCTTATCTTTGCTATAATATGTGTGGGTGATCTCCATCCAGGGTCCGATCAATACTTCCCCTTGGACGGTGTAGG
Source organism: Oreohelix idahoensis (assembly GCA_024509875.1). Lineage (NCBI taxonomy): Eukaryota > Metazoa > Mollusca > Gastropoda > Stylommatophora > Oreohelicidae > Oreohelix > Oreohelix idahoensis. Next base: position 81,489 of record JAMPIV010000256.1, on the reverse strand, counting down.
GTCGGGTGACTACCAATGTCACCAGTGCCCTTTTCATGCTAAATTAATAGCCATATTGTGAAGCGCTGTGAGCATTTTCCGAATTGCTCACTCGTCCACTCCCCACTTTTCTTCTAACATTTTGTTTCGGGTTCAAATCTGGCGGATTATCTTCAATATTAATTTCAGCCAGTTCCCTAACTGCGGCTTCAAACTGAGCCTGGGTTGACTGGTCTGAGTTTCTATTTTCTCTGGATGCCCTTCTCAGTTTCGAATCTAAATATTTTTGGTGAAAACTGTTGGTGGGAAGGTGGATACCTATCCTCTATGTCAACCTTATTATTTTCCTTGTTATTTTTAAGCCCATATGTTTCAGAATGCTTGGCTGGCATCTGATTATGATTTTCCCAACTTGGGGAATGTACCTTGCTACATTTTTCACAGGCCCCCACAAATTGTGCAATATCAGCAGCTACTTGGGGCCAGTAATATTTTTCCGATGTCCTTTGACGTGTGGTTCCATTCCTCTGGTGTCCACAGTCGGGTACAACATGAGCTTGTGCCATCACTTTTTCCCAGTAGGGAATTGGCAATACCAACTGTCCCTGTTCTTTGGATCCTGCTCTAGCTTTCCTGAAGAGCATCCCTCCTTCAAATAAAATTGTCGTTTCTTAGGGTGTGCATGGCTGGTTGGCAATTTGTCAAAGCAAGGTTTTAATGTTTTATCCTTTGCCTGGGCCTTTCTCATCTGCTTATGAGAATAAACTAGTGGTGGTTCCTCCTCCGTTCTACTAGGGGTCGACCTAACCTGAAGCGTGGCCATACCACAGGTTTTACCGGGCTCCCTAGAAAAACATATTTACTTCCTAACACCAGCGGGTAATTAGGGTCGTCACACACGGCTGCTCTGATCACTCCTTCCACGTACCTTGTCTCTACATTGATCTCGGCTACTGGAAGTGTCATGGTGTCTATTCCCTTTACGGCCCCTTGTATCTCCACTGTCTCTGTGGTATACTGTTCAGGGTGCACTAGGGTTGCACTCACAACTGAGTCATATTCTAAACCTGAATCGTAAAGGCACCTAACCTTGGCACCATTACATGTCACTTCTTCACAGATGGGGGGATGTTGAAGATTAATATGATTCTCTGTCAGTTTCTTCTTCCCCTTGTCCACTGTTATCATGCAAGCCGCGTGATATGGAGGAACTTTCCTACCACAGTCAATAGTATTATGATTATTCATCCTACAAACTTTACAATATTTCCCTTCTGGTTTGTAGGGTCTCCTTTCTCTGAAATGCGAGTTTCTATCTCGTTGGTCAAAACTTGGCTTATCATAATAGGCTTTACCCTTATTAAACTTATCTCTGTGTTCATAGTTAGGTTGGTTTAGGTTTGTTGCAGCTTTATCATGGTCTATAGGCTTCTTCTTTAAACTTGCTATCTCAGACTGGGCTGCCTGATATCTCTCAGCCACATTTAAGATCTCCCCCCAGCCGCTCAGCACCCTGTTCGGTGAGAAATTTTCTCAGGTCTGGAGCCATGGACTCTCTTAACTGCTCAGTCATAATCATTTCCTTTAAATCTTGGGTTTTCCCCAGAGCAGTCCATTTCTCCAGGTATGTCTCCAGGCGTGCAGAGAACTGGTGGTAAGTCTCTCCAGTCAACAGTTTGGCATCCCTAAATTTCTTTCTGTAAAATTCACTGTTTTTCTCATATCTAACTAGAAGAGCTTGCTTAAGAATGTCGTAGTCATCTTGATCATCCTTGCTCAGTTTGGCGAAGACCTCATAAGAGGTTCCCCTAAGCCCCTGAGATACCTTCATACTCCATCTCTCTTTCTCTAGTCCATACATAGTAGCTAATGCCTCAAATCTAGAGAGGAATGATTCAATATCATCTTCTTTTTCTACAAAGGGGTCCAAATGAAACCCCATGGCTGATGTTGAGGCGACCTGGCTTCCAGCAGAGTCTGAGGTGGATGAGCTACTTCCATTATCAGGAGCATGGCCTTGTAACTCCATCTCCCTTAGTCGCAACTCATGTTCCCTTTGTAACCGTTTCTCTTCTTTCTCAGCCTCCATCTGTAATCTCTTCTCCTCTTTGGCAGCCTCCAACCTCTTTTTTTCCTTCCTGGCCTCAGCCTCAAGCTTCTTCTCCAACTGCAGCCTCTTGATCTCAGCCTCCCTATCAGCCTCTAATTTCTTAAGCTCCCTAGCATCCTCTAACATAATTCTCTTCTCCTCAGCTAATCTCTTATCTTCCCTTTCCATATACTTATCGCACTCTGATGTCACATACTGAATCAGAGCTTGCCCATCTAAATTCATTTCCTTTGCAGTCTGCACAGCAGCAGATCTGTATTTAGCCATATCCGCCATGTTATAGTTAACAATATGAAATACTATCCACTACCTTAACTAATTAACCAACTCTAAACACAAGACAAAGGGCAATGATATCTCAAACCACTCTCAGATTATTTTTACTATTATATTTTACAAATACTGGGACTAGTGACTCACTTAATGTAGGGTACTAAGAACCTTTAAATCCCGGAAGAGCGCCCCAATTAATGTGGTGAATTTTTTTGTTATTATTGGTTACAATATTATATTAATGGTATCTGGTGTGAGGTCAGCTATGCAAGTCCCTGAGGTTTATTAAATACAAATAAGTTTACAGGGTACTTGTCTGCTTCCACCACGACCTCACCCGATTATATATCTTCCCCTACTGAAGTGTATTGGTGTGTGTATGTTGTCTAGCAAGTGTCTAGGGTATATGCAATGTGATGAAATGTATGAACAAGACAACAACTACACCTATTACTAATAAACAATGATTAAACAAGTCACTGAGTAAAGTGTGGAATGTAACTTATTTTTTTTTTTTATAATTTATTTTCCTGTATCTAGTTATCTTTCTGACACAGGAATAATCAACTCAACATGATAATGAAATTATTTACAACCAATTATTTTACAACTGTCATTGAGTCGGTGTTATCCCACAATTATTTATATGTCTCAAACTGGGAAAATGTCAAGTATTTCTTGCTCCTAGAAACGGGTACAAGTTTATTGAACGTTTTTGTTCCTCACTGTCTGATACACTATCTTTTGTGAAAACTGAGAGAGTGGAGTGTTTGTGATATCAATTTCCCAGACAAGTCTTATCTGAGGTCTCTGGAACCAGGCTGGTTGAAGTATGTATAAAACGCCAGCATCCACTGCCAAGACACGATTCTGCTTCTATAGGTCAATCACTGTGTAGGCACTCAGTAGTTAGGCCTCACTGCAGAACTTAGGGACAGGTGTTAGATCACCTGGGCTCACTTTCACTCGTAGATGAAACTCGCATCAAAGAAATCTACACACTAAACAGTTGAATATTGCGGTATATGGTAACAAATCCAGATCGCTGCTTGTGCAGAATTAGCAACCAAGACAGTACTCTTGCCTTGTCTATAACAACTTCTTTAGTGTATAAATTTTAGTTAACAAGTGGCCCCGAATACCAACTACTAATTGGTTTTATACAACCGTTTGTCTATTATACTACAGCCAATCAGAGACTGTTTAGTGAATAGCGTTCCTTTTAAAAAAAAAAACTGACCTCAAATATTCAAAAATAAGGACTCCTTCCCTCCTATTCAAATATGTAAACGCGAACCGTGACACTCCTTCCGATACTCCGACTCATCCCCTATTTAGTATTACACATTCAAAAAAATCGGACGTTAACCTTAATTTTTTTCCTTTTATTTTCAAACTACCTTATGTAGAACGAACACTACGCTACGTCGCAAAATTTTAACAACTTGCGTGTGTGTGTCATTGTATCGCATTTCTGGCACAAGAAAATATTTAAATCGCAAAGCCAACGCTAGCAAAGTGTATAATGTTAAACCGCGGCAAATCGTTTAGGCCTTACTTCGGTATACAAATTTCAGGGCGGGCATATGGGAAGAAGCCAGTCAGACACAAACGGCTGGTTCTATATATATATATATATATATATATATATATATATATATATATCTATATATATATATATATATATATATATATATATATATATATATATATATATATATATATATGCATTTGGGAGTACAATTCTATGGAATTTAGCGTTTGTTCTCACAGATTTTACTACAATCGTTTTCCTCCTATCTAACCTTGTATGCTTTGCTTTTGGTTCAAATTCAAATTTCTGTAAACAACGAACTAGTGATACGACCACCAATGCTCCATTCCCCCTCTCTCTTACTATATATATATATATATATATATATATATATATATATATATATATATATATATATATATATATATATATATATATATATATATATATATATATATATATATATATATTAATTTCCACGTTACATCGTAAGTTTTTTCTTTTTCTTAACTGCCGTTCTCATTCAGACGAAGCAGCGCTTTTGTAGTACGTCACAAAATTTCGACAACGCGTTTTCTGTACGTTACCTTATAGTTAATTTTTTTAAAGCCTGAAATACACTCACTGTGTGTGTGTATATATATATATATATATATATATATATATATATATATATATATATATATATATATATATATATATATATATATATATATAATGGCGTGTCCAACAGTGTGGATATAGTACGAGACCCGTGTGTTGAGCGAATATGGGTTTTGCAAGGCGGTGTTAACCTTTGCGTTAATACTTGCCGCAGTTTCGTGCCGCAGATCGGGAAATTGTCCGGATTGCTACAATTAGTGGCGTTAAAGTTAAAATATTACGTTAATTCAGACGGTATTTTGGTGTCACAGTTCTGGCAGATCGTTAATTGTTAGTCTCAAGGACAAAACTTAGAAAGCGTGTAATATTTAACTGCAGGGTCATTGTCTACGCGTTACTACGATATAAAATACAGCGCTCTACTGGCGTTGAGGAAGCAGATAGGCAACCGCGGCCGGGTTTATTTAATATCATACGAGTAAAATCTTACTGAATTTAGCGATTTTTTTTCACAGATTTCACTACAACATTTACACCGGTTGAAAAGGTTGAAACTTTCATTACAGTTAGAGTAAATATGTTTTACATTTACACTGGTTGAAAAGGTTGAAACTTTAATTACATTTAGTGTGAATATGTTTTACATTTACATTGGTTGAAAAGATTAATAATATAACAAGTATGTACATCATTTCTTTCATCATTCCCTCCCTGCTCCATATGGAACTTCGGATTACCTCTGCTTTTGGTTCTTTATAAGAAACTCGCAATAAAGAAGTCGCCAGCCCTGGCAGGGGTGGTTCATGACATCATCATTCTATATGCTGAGGTTCCCAGCCTCAGATCACTTGGACATCCAATAGCAATTTCAGAAATTAATATTCACATGTCAATATAAACGTATTATTAGTTCACATGTTAATAATTTAAAAAATATAGAATTCAAAATGTACAACTTACGTCAGTCTTTAGGCTCAGAGACTGCTGGTTCAGAGGAATAAAGGCACTTGTAGAGGCCTCTTACACTTGGTCTAGGGTGTTGTTACTTTAGCAATAAGTTCCCACTTTGACTTGTGTTTGATTTCTCTCAGATTCCGATTTTTCATGTTAAAATATAGAGTTTTCTTGGGCTCTAATTCCTCAAGACACTCAAACAAGAGTCCGGTCCGATAAATGAAAGATGATTTTAGTCTTACTCTGGCAAGGTCTGGTTGTCTTCTTGGCGCGAGGTAGAATTTCACAGTGTTATAAGCTGGCTAGTGTCAGGTTATATTGCACTTGTCTACATTGTTACGATTTAGGCAGGGTCCAATCAGGAATTTGGTTGTTCCTCTATTTCGAATCCCCGGCAGTCGTTTGAAAACTTGCGTGTTTTGTGGGGTTATTCAAATTATTTCCACATGGAAATTTAATGCGCGCTACTGCAAAGGTCATGTCTCCCAAATATGGAATGACAACATCTGATCCTCTCTCGGCAATGTTTTCTCACATACAACATCTTACTTTCATCTAAAGTAATGTCTTTGTTATAAGGTGTACAGGAAATGATTATGGCATTCGTTTCCGCCGAGTGCATGCCGACAGGTCGATAATTTATCGCGGGGCACTCCTACACTGTACGAAAATTAACCGGGCCCATTTTGGTTTCCTGCGTCTTAATCTAAGCAAAGCCGAGAAGCGCAAAGCAAACATGATCAATTATCAATGAAGGGAGTGTAAAATGTATAAGATTATAGCTAATATCTGCTTGATAGCAGAGAAAGAAATGGTCGACCACGGAAATTGCAAGTAATTTAGTACACACAAAAATGTAACCAAATACTGCCGGGGAGGAAAAGAGATCGACCCAGTATTTATGTGACAGTTATGATGGATCGGTGCTAATGGGATTTCATGTGTGACTCGTACGTTTGAGAATTCAAACAGTCATCCTCCATATATGGAGTTGTGATATCCGTAAAATATTGTCAAAGTTTACTTATATCACACTTCCTGCTCACTCTTCCAGATGTCTTCCAAGATTGCGTTTATCTATAATCACCTATCCCAAGTAATTGGGAAGTCTGATTACTTAGTTTATCAGACTCTGCCGATCTCTTGTATCACTGGACTTGTCCCAAATCCGGCTGCCTGTCCAAACACATAGTGGTTTATGCAATTTAACCCGTATTCCAAGTCCATTCTACCGTCGATTCGGAAGTTATTATGCAACATTACGCAAACATTTTATGCTCTCATCTACCTGGAGTCAATGTGGTATTATCACGTTTAGTGATTCAATTAATCTCTCAGGGATGGACGATTGTCTGGCTTTGTCATGCACCGAAAAGTGAACAAAGACAGTAGGAAAAAAGGGCAACAAGGCACAAATTATGTGCGTTAAATGTGCCGAAATAATAGATAATAAAGGCAATGAGAGGAATTACGAAAAAGCAAACGAGCCGAATTGTCACACAGTTTATTGCTGCCTTACAAGACGCCACTAGGCTTGATGGTCACTGTAGTGGTGTTGATGGTATTGTATGATGGTGATATTACTAAATGTAATTGTATGAGGCCAGCTGTGAAGGCTCCTGAGATAAAATGTAGTTGAGAATTGTCAGAAGGCCTTTCTTGCTACCACTACGACCTCACACTTAATTTTTTTTTTAATGAATGTGGCTACGTAAAGTGTCTAGGGTTATGCTATGTAGTGTGGTGTAATAGGTTATAGATATACCCACAGATATTTAACAAGACTAATAATATTAATAAATGTTAAAATACACTGAACTAACTCACGTGTGTAAAATTTTTTGATAGAATTATATTACATTTATTTTGTTCTGGATCAATTTTTTTAGGTTGACCAGAACTTAAAAGGATTTAGAGATTATGAAAGAAATACATGGAATATTATATCATAAGTGCAATAGTGTACATATATATGTACTATACTAGTTAGTTTTATTAAAATGTTCTAGTAGTCATCTACTTGGGAGGATAGTTAATGTTTGTGCTGTTGGGGTGGCCTCATCACACCTGTCTATATTGACTACACAGTGTCCAGAAAATGGTGGGAATTTTTATGAGGGTATTAGTACTACACAGCGTTGGTGAATGTCCAGCAGACCAGAGGCTCACTCATCTTGTAGTTGTAGCTCTGGTGCTGAAATCAGGTGGTCCCACCTCTCCGTGCTGGCGGGCAATAATGGTGGTCTCTGTCACAAGTACTGCACAGATACACTCGAGTAAGTCACCAACTGAATAGACACTGCTTGGTTGACAACAGAAACTCACAGCTCTGCAATCAAAGTATGGGCCATGTGTCAAAATCTATTCTCTACCCACGTCTGGACACAACACTGACACAACAACCACATCATACAGACAGGTCAGATCTCTCTGACCAAACAGCACATTTACCATGGTGGGTTTTACATCAGATAGATCCTCCCAGACTATAGATTCTGAAAAATATTTATTAGTTGTCTGCCCTAAAAGAGGATAGGTAATATGTTTCATTATTCTCAACACTTGATCTGTCTTGCCTAACCCTTGCTGGAGTTTATGTATATTGTTGGTCCCTAGACCCTGACTAGGGCGGGGGGTCTAGAGCAAATCCCTACTTGTTTGTAAGGCTAGATTTCGATATGGCAGTATCAAATCACTCAAACATGAAACAATATTCAAAATATATAAGGAAATAATTTCAATCTTACCAGATTATGAATAAATAACACAGAATTGCTAGCAAAACTCAGCTGAGCTGCTGGCTATAGTATGGCGTCCCTAAATTTATTTCACTTTCTTTCATATGGAAATCACCACACTTTAAAATCTGTGTCTATCACAGAACAACTATTGAAGAATGGCCCCAAATTCGCTCTGAGCGCTAATAATATGATTGTCTGTGGCCAATCACTGCCTAGGTTTATTTTAAATTCAAATTTCCTACCCTAAAGTCATTTCAGTCATGCTTCAGTCAAGTATGGATGGTTATCTGTTAGTCTGTCCGTCTCTACTTGTGTTTCTACAAAAATGTACTCGATTTTTGAACCAACCTTTCTCTCCCCTCCAAATTGTTGTCGTTAAAAGTTATATTTAGACACAGCTACCACCCCAAAACCCCTCTCTTCCATACTACGTAGATTTGAACACCTGCGTCTCGAGGTCGTGTTTTTTTGTGCAATTAGCGACACTTTTAGATTCAATACAGTCTGTCGATGATGTGAACAACACTGTCTTTTGTCATTATCTTCAATATTATCTATCCGTCTGTAAAATTAAGAACATATTTGTTCACTGCTCAGAATGGGCCATCCGGCCAGCTAATTTTTATATTCCTAACATTAATATTAAGAAAAAAGTACTTTTTAAATTTTGTAATATTCCAAACATCTGCGTTTTAGCCGCTGAATTCAAATCAAGGGCTTGGTATTGCAAAAGCGTCCAATAAATGACTGTGGCGTAACATATCTATGGTCCCTTCTGTCGAGTTGCTTACTTTTTATGTCAACTTGGGAAACGTGACTTTTCTCCGTTTCCCCCCCAATTGCGTCTCCTTAGCCTTTCCAGTCTCACGCAATCTTTCCAGTCATATTTTTTTCCTTTTTGATCCGCCGTTCCCCTCCTGTCTAGCAAGTCAATTTTTATGGAGGATGATGACCCGCGGTCTAGGCGATCATGTACTACAGCAGCCTACGCATTATGTTTTTATCCTTACATGTTATCTTTGGAGGTATTTTACCGTTGTATCTCTGTCAATTTCACTACACATCTCCCCACTTGAAAACATGCCTATGGCAAGTTCCAAAACCAGCGATACACATAGGCAAAATTACTCCTCACGTCTGCCACTACTCTAATTTTGATCACAGGGGTGCCGACTGAGGAAATCTGCACCGACATTCAATTTGCCTGGGATATATTGGATACTAAACTGATAAGGTTGAAGCAACAAAGACCACCTCAGCAATCTTGCGTTTTCATGCTTAGCCTGAGACAAGAACACGAGAGGCTGATGGTCCGTCTCCACCACAAAAGTCCTACCATACAGATAGATTTGAAACTTCTTTATTGCCCAGATTAACGCTAAACATTCTTTTTCGCTTGTGGAGTATCCTTGTTCCGCCTTATTCAATTTGCGGCTCGCATAAGCGACTGGTTTCAGTTCCCCATCAGGTGAAGATGATCTTTGCAACAAAGCCCCTCCGAGTCCTACATTACTTGCATCGGTTCTTAAGACAAAGTCCTGTGTCAAATCAGGCAGTTTGAGAATAGGCTTGCTAGTGAGTTTTTCTTTTAACTCTTGGAACGCTAGTTCACATTGTGCAGTCCAAATAATTTTATCTGGAAGTCCCTTGCGAGTCAGATCAGTCAGAGGAGCACAAATAGCGTTAAAATTCTTGATGCATTTCTGATAAAATCCGCATAACGACACAAATGATCGCACGTCCTTTTTTGTTTGCGGCCTAGGTGCTCTCTGCAGTTTTTCCAAATTCTTAGGATCAGGGGTCATATTACCCTGATATACAGTGTGTCCCAAGAATTCCAACTCTTTGCATCCAATACAACATTTTGTTGGCCTAGCAGTTAAGTTCGCCTCCCGAAGTCTATCAAACAACATCTCCAGAGCTTCAATGTGTTCTTCAAATGTCTCGGTGGCGACGAGAATATCATCCATGAAATTCGTGATACATGGGTTATTCAGGGGATCCAACAATTTGCGCATCATCCTTGAAAACACACTCGGAGCATTTTTCAGTCCGAATGGTAGCATATTGAATTCATAATGTCCATCCGAAGTGCTAAAAGCCAAATAAGGTCTCACTTCAGGCTTCACTGGGATCTGGTAATAGCCTTTACTAAGATCCACCTTTGAAAAGTATTTTGCCTTGTTCAGTCTGGCAAATAACTGTTTTGTGTCTGGTAATGGATCCACTTGTCCTTCTGTGACAGCATTCAGTTTCCTGTAATCTATGCACAATCTGTGTTCCCCAGACGGTTTTCTCAACAAAACGACACTAGAACTAAAAGATGATTCACTGTGCGAAATAATCCCCTCCTTCAACAAATACTCTATTTCTTCCTTCAATGCCTTCTCCTTCGCGAACGGAATAGAATAGGCTCTCATACAGATGGGGTTTGAGTCTACCAGTTTCATGTCATACTGTAGCAAATTTGTATGGCCTGGTTTATCTGTTAATACATCTGTATGTTCCTCCAGAACCTGTTGAACTCTCTCCCTCTGGTTTTTAGTCAGGTGCTTACTGACTTTTACCTGTGCTGCTGTTTCACATGGATGTAATGGGTATTCATGTGAGGTGAGTGGTTCTTTTTGCATCTGGGTTGCAATAGCCAAGGTCAATAAGGGGGTGCTTTCCTGGAGTGGTCTGTCCAGATACTTCTTTAACAGGTTTACATGATAAACTTTTTCCTTCCCCTTTTTGTCAATTTTATAGTTTGTTCTAGACACCTTCTCTAGAACCGTATATGGACCTTGCCAACCAATTTGTAATTTATTCTGGCTTCCGGGTAGTAGAAGCAGCACCTTCTCTCCGACTGCCAGTTCCCTGTCCTTTGCCTTCCTATTAAAATATGCTGCATGTTTCTTCCTGGCTTGCTTCAAATTATCATTTGCCAGTTTCCATCCAGCTTTCAAACGAGTGGTCAGTTCGTTCACGTATTGATACGATGAGGTAACAGTCTCTTCCGCCTTCTCATCTGTCCAGGTCCTTAATAGAGTTACATCTGGATCTTTAATTTATCATACGTATTTTTCATGGAACCCGTCTGGTCCCGTCCCTTAGAAGCTTTATAATGAGGACTTTTCTTCCTAGAATCATCACTCACAAATCGACCACTACCAATTTTTCTCTGGGGTTTGTCTCCCCACTTAAGATTGCTTATGAGAGATCTTCGCTCTCTTTTCTGTTCTTCCAGTTTATATAAGTCTGACCGAGGGATTGTCATCTTATCCTGGGTAAAATTTCTTCTTTGTACTCTTCGCATAGTGGCCATGTTAATCCATTCAAGTGAAGACTGGGTGTGAAAAGGGGGCTCCCATTCCACTTTGTCTACCCGAGTATAATTAGTTTTCCTTTCAGGCCTAAAGTTGCCCCGTGGCGTTTCTAGGTCCTGCACATATTTTCTCTTTGTGGGTGTTCCCTCATGAAATACGCCACATGCTTCTACAAAGTTTTCAACATCGACATTTACGTCGGGCCAATAGTATTTTCGAGCAATCTTTTGGCAGATGGTACCGACTTTCTCATGGTCACCATCTTTTCCAACATGTAAGCTCCTTATTAAGTTTGCCCTATATATCTTGGGAAGAACTAACTGTCCGTGACCAGTGGATCTAGTTCCTGTCTTCCTGTATAATAGTTTGTTCTTCATGAAATATTCCCCCTTGCTCGGAGGTGTGTGGCATTTGGGCAATTTTTTTAAAACAGGGCTTGAGTGTCCTATCCTCAGCCTGCGCCTTCCTCATCTCCTCTGGATGAGCATTTATAGGTTCACCTTCTTCCTCCTTCTTCTGTGACCTGGTCTGCACTGTCGCCATGATCACAGGTTTCTCGGGGTTCCCCAAGAAGACGTATCTACACCCCAATATCAGAGGGTAGATTGGTTCATCTATCACTGCTGCTCTGATTTCTCCTTCCACATAGCGAGTTTTCACCGTTATCCTTGCGATGGGAAGTGTCATGAGTGGTATGTCCTTAGTCGCCCCTTGTATTTCCACTGTTTCTGTGGTATACTGACTTGGGTCCACTAGGCTAGACTTCACAACTGAATCATAATCCAAACCTGTATCATAAAGGCACCTTATGGTGACCCCATTACAAATAACATCCTCACAAACTGGGGGGTGATAAGGTTCCTGTTGTCCCTTAGGATTAACCTTTAATCTTTGCGTCCCCGACTTCATTGCAGCAATGTTTGAAGGTTTCCTTCTACAAAATTCGGTGTTATGGTTATCCTTCTTGCACCATTTACACCATCTTTTTCCTTGGTTCAACGGTTTTCTTTCATTGAACTTTTGGTCATTGAACTGTGAGTTTCTGTCGCGATAGTCATTTCTTGGCCGCTCAAAGTTTGTCCTACCTTTATTTCCCTGCTCTCTATTATCAAATTTATTAAATTGCTGTGGAGCTTTAAAATTGTCTATGTGCTTCTTTTTAGCACCTCTTACCTCTGCCTGAGCTGCCTGATACCTCTCAGCAACATTTAAAATTTCCCCCAACTTCTCTGCACCTTGTTCCATGAGAAATTTTCTCATGTCTGGAGCCATGGACTCTCTCAATTGCTCAATCATGATCATTTCTTTAAGATCTTGGGTCTTCCCCAGAGCCGTCCATTTCTCCAAATAGGTTTCTAGTCTGGCAGAGAATTGGTGGTATGTCTCCCCAGACAACAGTTTGGCATTTCTAAATTTCTTACGATAAAATTCACCATTCTTCTCGTACCTTAATAACAAAGCCTGCTTTAACATGTCATAATTGTCTTGGTCTTCCCTGTTCATTTTGGCAAATACTTCATAAGAAGTACCTCTCAATCCCTGTGATAGCTTTAAGCTCCACCTCTCTCTCTCTAACCCATATGTAGTAGCTAATAACTCAAAACGTCCTAGGTACCCCTCTATGTCATCGTCTTTTTCAACAAAATGGTCTAAATGAAACCCCATAGCTGAGTTTGAGGCTCCCAGACTGGGCGTAGCATCTGAGGCAAAAGGGCTGGCACCATTTTCAGGAGCCGGGCCTGGTAATTCCAGCTCCCTTAGTCGTAATTCGTGCTCCCTCTGCAACCTTCTATCTTCTGCCTCCCTTTCGGCAGTCAACCTTTTTTCTTCTGCCTCCCTTTGCTGTCGTTTTTCTTCTGCCTCCCTTTGCTGTCGTTTTTCTTCTGCCTCCCTTTGCTGTCGTTTTTCTTCTGCCTCAATCTGCAGTCTCTTAGTCTCAGCCTCTAACTTCTTCTCTTCAACCAACCTGTCAGACTCCAATTTTCTTTCAGCCTCTTTTTCTAATCTCCTTTCTTCCCGTTCAATATATTTATCACATTCAGCCGTTACGTATTGAATTAAAATTTGACCATCCATTCCCATCTCCTTCGCGGTGAGCACAGCAGCTGATCTAAATTTTGCCAGCTCCGCCATACTTTTTAGACAATATAATAATATACAAGCTAAATCTCTAACCAGTAAATACACTAAGTACTTCTTATGACTATAGTCTAACTAATTCTAACTAACCAGTTAACTAATTAATTATTACTGGCTGTGAAGATTCACCAACTTTTATCTGCAGGGACACTTTTAATTTTAAAGGGAATTTTACAATTTATTTCCCTACTTTTATTTCTCCCACCAGGAGATCCTAATATTACTGTTGGGCTAATTATCCCGGACGAGCCCCCAATTTATGTAGTGGTGTTGATGGTATTGTATGATGGTGATATTACTAAATGTAATTGTATGAGGCCAGCTGTGAAGGCTCCTGAGATAAAATGTAGTTGAGAATTGTCAGAAGGCCTTTCTTGCTACCACTACGACCTCACACTTAATTTTTTTTTTTTTAATGAATGTGGCTACGTAAAGTGTCTAGGGTTATGCTATGTAGTGTGGTGTAATAGGTTATAGATATACCCACAGATATTTAACAAGACTAATAATATTAATAAATGTTAAAATACACTGAACTAACTCACGTGTGTAAAATTTTTTGATAGAATTATATTACATTTATTTTGTTCTGGATCAATTTTTTAGGTTGACCAGAACTTAAAAGGATTTAGAGATTATGAAAGAAATACATGGAATATTATATCATAAGTGCAATAGTGTACATATATATGTACTATACTAGTTAGTTTTATTAAAATGTTCTAGTAGTCATCTACTTGGGAGGATAGTTAATGTTTGTGCTGTTGGGGTGGCCTCATCACACCTGTCTATATTGACTACACAGTGTCCAGAAAATGGTGGGAATTTTTATGAGGGTATTAGTACTACACAGCGTTGGTGAATGTCCAGCAGACCAGAGGCTCACTCATCTTGTAGTTGTAGCTCTGGTGCTGAAATCAGGTGGTCCCACCTCTCCGTGCTGGCGGGCAATAATGGTGGTCTCTGTCACAAGTACTGCACAGATACACTCGAGTAAGTCACCAACTGAATAGACACTGCTTGGTTGACAACAGAAACTCACAGCTCTGCAATCAAAGTATGGGCCATGTGTCAAAATCTATTCTCTACCCACGTCTGGACACAACACTGACACAACAACCACATCATACAGACAGGTCAGATCTCTCTGACCAAACAGCACATTTACCATGGTGGGTTTTACATCAGATAGATCCTCCCAGACTATAGATTCTGAAAAATATTTATTAGTTGTCTGCCCTAAAAGAGGATAGGTAATATGTTTCATTATTCTCAACACTTGATCTGTCTTGCCTAACCCTTGCTGGAGTTTATGTATATTGTTGGTCCCTAGACCCTGACTAGGGCGGGGGGTCTAGAGCAAATCCCTACTTGTTTGTAAGGCTAGATTTCGATATGGCAGTATCAAATCACTCAAACATGAAACAATATTCAAAATATATAAGGAAATAATTTCAATCTTACCAGATTATGAATAAATAACACAGAATTGCTAGCAAAACTCAGCTGAGCTGCTGGCTATAGTATGGCGTCCCTAAATTTATTTCACTTTCTTTCATATGGAAATCACCACACTTTAAAATCTGTGTCTATCACTGAACAACTATTGAAGAATGGCCCCAAATTCGCTCTGAGCGCTAATAATATGATTGTCTGTGGCCAATCACTGCCTAGGTTTATTTTAAATTCAAATTTCCTACCCTAAAGTCATTTCAGTCATGCTTCAGTCAAGTATGGATGGTTATCTGTTAGTCTGTCCGTCTCTACTTGTGTTTCTACAAAAATGTACTCGATTTTTGAACCAACCTTTCTCTCCCCTCCAAATTGTTGTCGTTAAAAGTTATATTTAGACACAGCTACCACCCCAAAACCCCTCTCTTCCATACTACGTAGATTTGAACACCTGCGTCTCGAGGTCGTGTTTTTTTGTGCAATTAGCGACACTTTTAGATTCAATACAGTCTGTCGATGATGTGAACAACACTGTCTTTTGTCATTATCTTCAATATTATCTATCCGTCTGTAAAATTAAGAACATATTTGTTCACTGCTCAGAATGGGCCATCCGGCCAGCTAATTTTTATATTCCTAACATTAATATTAAGAAAAAAGTACTTTTTAAATTTTGTAATATTCCAAACGTCTGCGTTTTAGCCGCTGAATTCAAATCAAGGGCTTGGTATTGCAAAAGCGTCCAATAAATGACTGTGGCGTAACATATCTATGGTCCCTTCTGTCGAGTTGCTTACTTTTTATGTCAACTTGTGAAACGTGACTTTTCTCCGTTTCCCCCCCAATTGCGTCTCCTTAGCCTTTCCAGTCTCACGCAATCTTTCCAGTCATATTTTTTTCCTTTTTGATCCGCCGTTCCCCTCCTGTCTAGCAAGTCAATTTTTATGGAGGATGATGACCCGCGGTCTAGGCGATCATGTACTACAGCAGCCTACGCATTATGTTTTTATCCTTACATGTTATCTTTGGAGGTATTTTACCGTTGTATCTCTGTCAATTTCACTACAGTCACTTACTACTTTGTCAGTCAGGGGCTAAAGATCCGAGAAGTATAATACACATTGGAGTCGATGAATTCACTTCATGCACGGACGCGCGAGTAACTGAACTTGGTTCCGGCTGTAAGCTTTCCAGTGAGTTAAACTTGATATACAGTGCAGTCCATTTAAGCGGAACTCGCTTAAATCGAATTTCGCTTATGTAGAAGCATTTCCGAAGGTCCCGGCCAAATGTCTTCTTTGTCTTTGTTGAACAATTGATCAATCGAATTCTAATAACAACGCTAATATTAATTAAACTAGCAAACACGTAATCGTCAGGCCATTTCAGCGAATGCTAGTTAACTTGGGTATGCGAGAAAAGGCGTTGCTTTAAACTCTGACAGCAACGGAGCTATTCGTTCGAGATCTTCAGACAAACAAAGAGAGAAACAGAGACCTGTGAATAGTAAATAATATCACAAACTAGCATTCGACAGGCACTGGTACATAAAAAAAAAAGAAATAAAACGCTAGAGAACATGTAACGTTTACATCGGCTTTACTTGTCCTGCAATAATTGTCGCTTAGGAATCTATGTAGGAACCGCTAACAGTGAATGCAAAAATACTAAGCCAAAACACAATTCGAACGTTTTAACATTTGCTTCTATGCTACGAGTAATTAACTTGATATTACATTGTAGGCGGTCGCTAACTTGCTTGTGAAAACTTTAAAAATTTAGAAATGATCATTGAAAATCGAAATACCTGTTTCTGAATGGTTAAAATTATTACTTCATTCTTTACTTATTATTATGACGTAATGTCAATCTTTAATAAAAATATTACATAAACATAATTTCAGATAAGTAGAAGTATTTTAGATGGTTCAGGTGACTTCTTCGTATCCAGACTGCACTATATTTAGACGAATCAACTTATGAGTACTTTATAAACAGATGAATAAAATGCTGTCGCCACGGACGTGTACAAATGGGGGCGTGGATTTCCTTCCTTGTAACTTAGGAAGTTTATGATTTCCTATCTTGCGAATTCTGTTATCCGGATGTAGGCTGTCTAGCTTCTTTCCAAGTTAGACGACAAACACTTAATGTGAAGCCTCAGATTTCTGCAGGACTGAAAACAAAAGGTAGATTCATAAGTTTCACATCTATATCAATAGTTGATTTTCTTTTTATCTTATTTCCCACTATTGATTCTTCGTAACTGATCTCTCTGTTTTTAATTCTCATACTTGATAACATGGCACATGATAGTGTTAAATATAGTGAGCATGAAAGTGTGTGCCCATGTCAGTTTGTAGAGATGATCTGAAAATCTATATGAAAGTGAAGCATATAACATGTTAATTACTCTGTATGTTAGTTTAAAAAATACGTGAAAGGAAGAGTCTATGATGTAATTACTTACCCATTAGAAGATAGAAATTATTGGGGGGGGGGGGGGGGGGGGGGGGGGGGGGGGGGGGGGGGGGGGGGGGGGGGGGGGGGGGGGGGGGGGGGGGGGGGGGGGGGGGGGGGGGGGGGGGGGGGGTGGGGGTGGGGGGGTGTGCGGGGGGGGGTGGGGAAAGAGAGAAAACCTTATTCTGCACATTAGATATGATGCTAATTGCAAACAGCAATTACAAATAGTGATTAGAAAAATTATTCATAATTTTTATAAAGTCCATGAATCTCGTTTTTTATCCCTTCGCGAATTCTTTAAGAACATTATTAGAATTAATTCTACCAAAATTATACTATAATCCACACTAGAATGAAATTATTGAGCAGGCTAACCCTCTGGAACTTCCACTTGTGCACCGCGAAAGCATGCATACTCGAGAGATTGTTGCGCTTCACGTTATATTTACTAAATGCCAATGTGCAACAGTTCTTAGGCCGCGGCTTTAACTTCGCCTCTCATCCACTTATATGTCTTCCTCCTTGCTCCGCGTCTGATCGCTTGCTTGCAAGGACAGACCTGTCAATCACCGAAGCGTTACCCTTTGTCACATAGCTATATTATATGCGGCCCGAATTGTTTCCCCTTTCCAGATTGCCTGGTGCTCCGTCTTTTGTCTCATTGTTGTATGGCGGCTCCCTTTATTTTCTCGCCACGCAAACACAATCTCACCTTCTACCCGCCGCCAAAAGTAGACAATCTTCTCTTTACGCGACGTTCAAGCTTGGCTAATCAGACATCAGTCTAAAGTTCTTTTTCTTCGACTGCCAACTCTGTTGACTCAGAATGTGGTGACACTCGTTAGTTTAAACTGGGGATTATGTAATCAATCGAACTTGCATCGCTTGACAATAGCGCTTAATGAGACAAAGTGGTAAGGACGATAGCAGCTACTTTGGTGGCTCTATTAGGAGCGAAAAGGCAATGATGAATTTAATTTTAGAAAGTAAAAGAGAATATAATATAGGACTACTTTGTTGGGCAATGCACGTATGCTGACCGTATTACGTGTTTATATTTCACTGTCGTGTCTGACCGGTTTCTGTTTGACGAATGTATGACCTGTGTAACTAGAGGAGTAGAGGGAGATGTGTTGATTGATAACGGTGGACCACGCTGTACAGATGTTATGTGTAGATTTAGAATTTTTTTTTTTTTTTTTTTAAAGAAGGGATGGGCTTGCACCAGAAGATAGCACTACATTACACCGGTTCACACATTCCTTTCTGTGTGGGGGTAAAGAGCTAGCCATACCCGATCGAACCAAGTCTTATTTACACAACACGCTGTATGCTGGAGATAATGCGTGCTACAGTTATCTAGATCAGCGGTTCTTAACCTGTGGTCCGCAGACGCCCGGGGGGGGGGGGGGGCGCTGTCCTTACAGGGGGTACGTGATGAGCTTTTACAGTTAAAATAGAAAGAATGAATGAATGAAAGAAAGAAAGAATGAATGAATGTAAGAAAGGAAGAAAGAAAGAAAAGGAAACGAAAAACTAAATCTTAATTTCTCTCGCTTATTTCTGTAAAACTTTGCTTTTCTAACCTACCTCCTCCATTAAAAGCAAACAAAAGTAACACTCGGTTATGAAAATAACTGTTTGATAGCAAACAATGTACTCAGCACTTGATACTTCTGCACGCGGTGAGAACATGCAAGTGAATGACGCTGAGTGGCTGAGAGAAAGCACGTGACATTTATTGCTACCGCGCATACAGCCAGAAGCCGCCTTCGTAGCTGCACCGAACCCTAGTGTTGTCCACTTTGTGTCACCACATTCTCGGAATGTCTATTGCTTCCCAGAATTCTCTAGTTGTGTCGAGAATGTTCTCGAAGAAATTCACGTATAAAAGGAAGACCGCGTTCGCGGGAAGAAAAAGAGTCAGTCCGTCAAAATGATCGTGTTTCTTCTTCGATTTCTGCGAATAAAAGCGTTTGGTTATTATCGGGTAAAGTGACCTTTCGATGTTATCGCGGTGAATTACGTAAAAATACATTTTGGCTGAGCCTCAGGATGGATCGCTAGCTGAATTTGAAACGTAAAAGTACTGATGATGTTGATGAGGGTGGATCCTGTTCAAAGCAAAATGAAGCTTCTTCCAGCCATTTTAAAAAGTGCCGCCGTTATAGCAAGGAATATCTGTCGATTGTCTTCACGTGAACAGGCCCAGAAGACAAGCAACTACCACAGTGTGTGTAATGTTACGATATATTGTCCAACGAGGCCATCTCGATACTAAACATAAAGAACATGCCACAAAGAGCATCGATTTTTTTTTCAGAAGTAAGGAACAGGAGCTTCAGGAAAGTAACTAAATGGTAAAAAAGACTACAACTGGTTGTAACAATGAAAATGCAGTGAGGGCCTCATTTGAAGTTTCTCAACTAATAGCGAAAACCGCACACAATAGCTGAAGAACTTATATTACCTGCTGCAAAAATCATGGTTTCTGCATTGATCAACGAGAAAGCTGCCAAGAACCTTTCTTTAATACCTTTGTCAAATGACACAGTTAAGAAGCGAATCGACGGTTTGTCCGCCAATATCAAGGAACAGTTATTAGAAAGAATTTGCATGTCCCCCTATTTTGCTCTGCAACTGAACGAAAGCACAGACATAACAAACAAAGCGACCTTATGTGCTACCTTAGATATGAGCACGAGAGAAATATTTTCGAAGACTTACTATTCATCTCCTCTTTGGTACACACTACAGCTGAAGAAGTATTTAACAGCTTAAACGAGTTAATAACATCTCATGACAAGGATTGGTTGAAATGCATTGGAATTGTCTGGAAAGCTTACGAGACTTGTAGCACGGATTAAGGAAATCATACCGTCGGTGACTTGGTACCATTGCTGCATACGTAGGGAAGCTCTAGTTGCTAAGAATATACCAGAAAAACGAAAACAGACCTTTAATGAATTAGTCAGAATTGTCAATTTTATAAAAAGCAAATCACTGAATTCAAGACTTTTTGAGCAGCTTTGCAAAGATTTGGACAGTGAACACCATCAACTTTTGCTACACCGTGAAGTTCGTTGGCTATCACGAGGGTTAAGTTTTGTCTCGATTTTGGGAATTGAGAGACGAGAAAATTATTCCTCATGGAGCAGCAATTTCACCTCAGTGATTGTTTGACATATTTTTTCCTTCTTAGTAAAATTAGCATAGATATCTTCACTCATTTAAATATGCTCAACGTAAATCTTCAAGGAGAAAAAGTTACAGTATTTCAAGTTGAAGAGAAGATCGAAGCAATGATGAAAAAGTTGGAATTGTGGCATCATCGCCTATCGAACCGAATCTATGAGACATTCCAAACCTCACAAAAGTTCTTGGTCCCACTGGTGAAGAGTTGTCAGAGGAGGACATCCAGGGCCGGGTTAAGCTAGTACGGGGCCTGTAGCATATGTTAAGAAAGGGGCCCTATATTTAAAAAAAAAAAAAAAAAAAAAACAACACAAATATATTTGAACACATACATTTTTAATTTGCATAGTAATTATCATTATCAAAAGTAACAACACAGTCAACATTATTGTTTAAATATTAATGTTTCTACATTTAGCATGAGCAAATTTGTTGATGATGCAGGATGTATCAATTTCACGCAGAAGTTTATGTCCAATGCTCATTAGTGTGAGATTGTTCAATCTTTTTTGAAAATGAAAAGGCGCTAAAGATGGCATAAATCACAAGATCATTGGTTTAACGCTCGTATTAGAAGATGACCAAAAAATTATGTACATATTTATTGGCGCGGGGCCCCTAAAAGCGCGGGGCCCGTAGCATATGCTACTTTTGCTACTACGTTAATCCGGCTCTGAGGACATCACTTATCGCACGACATTTGAAAGATTTGCAGCATAGTTTCCGTGAATATTTTCCTGTTCCTGATGCAAGCAAACACTGGATTAGAGATCCATTTTCATTTAATGTGTATGAACTAGAGGGGCTCGCCGCAGCAGAGGAAGACAAGCTCATAGAAATATCCACGGATGGTGCTCTGAAATTGGAGTTCAAGGAACAGTCCCTTCCAAATTTCTGGGCTCACTTACAAGCAGATTTTCTGGAACTATCGAAGAGGGCTATGAAAGTATTGATGCCTTTCGTAACGACATACTTGTGTGAAAAATCATTCTCAGCTTTCGTTTATCTTAAAAATAAGTGTAGAAACCGTTTGAAAAACGTGGAGTCAGAACTCAGAATACAAGTTTCAGCTATAAAGCCCGATATAACAAGGCTTATAAGTGAAATGCAGCACCATCCTTCTTATTAATTAATTAATTAAAATTAACAGGTAATATTAGGCCATGGTTCGGTGTTCAGGTATCATTATTATTATTATTTTAAATTTGTATGGAATCATTCCACTAAAAATATTATAATAGGAGTCTGTGCATTTACTTATTTCTCACTTCTCTCCAAATTTGAAGACCCTTGATGAGCAACTTTAAATAAATATTTGATGCGCTTCAGGGTTTTAAATCTTGCGTTAGCCTAAGTCTTGGTGGTCCGCAGCAACAAAAGATATTTAAAGGGGGTCCGTTGTAAAGAAAAGGTTAAGGACCGCTGATCTAGATTTACACCGTTCGCTAGATTGTTGGAGGAGTCACCGACTGACCTTGATTCTTGGCGGCTAGATAGACAACGAGGGTTTCTGGTCGGGACTTAAAATATACTTAGACCAGATCAAAAGGTCTGTTATATTTGGACATGCGCCCTTATGTAACCGACGGACCTTGTGTCTAGGTTGGATGGTGCGCCTTGCCAAAACGAGGAATTTTTTTTTTAGAGTTGTACGAAGAGCTACTGCCTTTGATCCTGCATAATCAAAAAGTTCGTGCATGATCAGAAAGTTTTCAGGCCAGACAGTAGCCCTTTTGAAAGAGAACGCTGTTAAATAAATAAAGAAAATAAATTATAGTTCTCAATTATAAGTTCATGTATGTGATATTATATAGAAAATTGAAGACGTAGACATGCGTAAGAATGGCGATAAATGACAAAGACAAACATTACAAGGGGATGTCACTTTATAATACAAACGTGCAAAAAGAACCTTTACCCAAAGTTAACATAGGGAAGACACAGACAAAATAAAACAGATACCGTACGCTGTTTTTATGTGAACTGAAGTTGCATTCATTAATCGTCGTGCGAGTGACAACAATTAAATTGTTTTATCCTTAGCTATCGTATACCGCGTGTACTAATTTTCTTGCTGAAACGTGCAGTGAAAAATTCCCGCTAGCTTTTCGGAAAAAATACGGAACAGGCACGCATTGAACCGTGAAATCTAAATTATGAAAAGAACGCGCATGACCAATTTTTTCATGGTGCTTTTTCGGAAAAAATGTGAAAACGGCGTGCATTGCAGCATGATAGTTAAAATTGGAACACCCATTAAAAGAGCACGCAGACAATTTCATTTTTGTCATGGTGCATTGACAATAGACCATAAGTCACGATACGTTTGACAACATAGACTCAATGAAGTTGAAAGGGAAGAGAAAGAAAAGGCATGACCACATGGGAATTAGTGCCGTCATCGGGACATGCAGCAGTCAAAGCGCACCATTATTATTTCCCGTCACTGTTTTGGCGGGTTACTTGTCTAAAATTGTGCTTTTGTCCTTCTGTCCCGAATGCTGCTTGACCTTGAATAACTCAGAGATCAGGCACGCGTGTTGCTTCATCCTTTGTGTAATAGAATTTCTTTAGCAGTAAAATTGCGAAAAATAAATATTTTAAGTCAAAACGGTTTGGTTTAGTTTGCCCTACAAGACGCCACTAGGCGTGATGGCCACTGACAGCTTCGACGGTCGGCGGCTAAGGATCAAAGAAGAAAAAGATGCAGCAGAAAGAACACGTTATAATTCCAACCTGCCATGTTGCTCGTAAAATTTAATAACTGACGCTTATAAATAAGCACGCACAAGAAGTCTTCCGCGACAGGGTTTTTTTTAAATATATTCTTCATTTCCGGAAATACATAGCCCAGTAGCCAGGTTTGATAATGGTATTCAGAAAATGGCATGACGATAATCTGGGCGTTTATTAAAATAATTGTTCCACATCAGATTAATTGTGATGGTTATTTTGAGATACATTTTTAAAAAGCGAACTTTAAACAAAAATCCACCACCACCACTGTCGTATCAGGTAGGTTTGAAAGTTATTTATGGTCCCGCCTGAGTAGAGTGGATGATGATAAGTACGCGAGAAATAAAGGTGTGAGAAATAGATTTCACGGGTGAATAGTTTAAGGAGAAGATCTGTCTCTGGAATGAGTAGTTTCTCTAGTCCAGCCTATCTATACGACTATAATTTAGTACAAGACAATTTTTCCCTCCTTATACATGTAAATATAAGTTTAACTACACACACACACACACACACAACTATGTGACAACAAGACACACAAACGTGAAAAAAAACTATGGCTACTTGGGTATGGGGCTGACCAACACAATAAGTTTATTTTATTTGTTTTTTGTTTGTTTGTTTATTATTATTGAACTTGACAACACCGAATATATAAAGAAAGATCGAATAAAATCAGATTTACATACATAGGAAATAACAGAATAACTGTGCCCTCCCCATCTTGAGGAAAGAACCCAAAAAGTTAATAACCCAAAGGTTAGCACTATGTTACAGAATAGACAGTAAAGAAAAAAAATTCTTACTATGTACTACCCAGTAAAGTAAACAAGTGTTAGCAGAATCAAAGATGATACAGTTTCCTGTAACAAAGAAAAATATTCACTCTCTCTGTCATACGTGGCCACTCGATCACTCCTTACCTACTCTTGGTGATATCTCTTGGAAATATTTGTCATCGACGGAGTTTCATATGTCAAGTTATTTGTCGTATTTTTTTCACCCTAGTCAAAGGTGAATAATTGTGTCTTTACCTTGCGATGTCAGGTTGATTAGGGGTTATCTTCCCTGTTGGTTCTTTCATTGTGTTTGACCTGTATGAAGACAGGGTCAAAGGTAAACAATTCGGAGCTTGTGCTCATGCGCAGATTTTAAGCGCCAAGTTGAGTTACTTCCGTCAGGCCGGGATGTAAGCTGGCTTCTGTGGGACATGATGTCCATTGTGTTTTTGGGGAAAATCTTCGAAGTGACTGCGTTGGCAGTTCTCCCCAGTGATTCTCTGTACGTCGGAATGACGACAGAGTTCGTTATTGTGTTCTGAGGATTCTGTGCAAGGTAACACCGACCCTTTTACATTATTACGCGTTCGGTGGCAGAACATGTTAAAGGCTTACCAAGACTGTGAACTACAGCTCACCGATCCTAAATTTCAGAACTTATATTTTGTGCTCAAGGGAGCCATCCAAGACTATTAGTCTTTAAGTTATCCAGAAGTCCAGTGACGAAGTTATATTGTGGGAACCGCAGATTGGCGGTGGTTATATCTACATAAGCATTACCGCAGGGTTGATGTTAACCTGCTTAGAAGAAGTACACAGATGACGCCATTTTGGGGCCTGTGTTACGGCTAATGTGCAATTGGCGGGGATGCCAAGTTGTACCTGTATGTCAAAGTGATTAAGGTATCTGACGCGTTCAGTCAGAGGTACCAAAGCGGCATTGAGAACTGTATATACATGAACATACTACTATTGTCCATGTACGAATATTTGAATGTTTACCAGCCTTTTGAATGCCTGATGTATGCCTAACGATTTCCGGTTATCATGACCATGTTTACACTGACTGTTCCTGTTGATGCTACTGTGTGTTTCCGTCAATAAATGTTTTGAAACGTGCCAGCAGTGTCCAAGCATCCTTGACTACTGCATGTGAGTGTATGGGTTGCATTACACACTATATATACGAGCCTAAAAGCATTCGCGCCTTCATTCGCACCCACACTCAGCTCATCATTACAAGTACTACACACCTAACAACATGTATGCTGTCTTGTGCCAGTGATCACCTCTACAGAACGAAAAAGACAGTTACATTTCTGGTAGGCCAGATCTGTGGGTCTAAGCTGGACAGAGCGAGAAATTAACATTTCCGTGGACTTTGTGCTACATGTTTTGATAAACAAGGTGGACATCTGAGAATAACACACATACTCGACACTTCCAAGTTTTGACTACACAGGACAGTATAAACAGTGTTAGCATTTTTGTTATAATGCTACATAAACCACAACATGACAAGTCCTGAAGTTAGCATCGAGGCGTTTGTTACGTGGACCACAGCTGCATACGAGTCAAGTCCCTTTTTGTAAATGGTACCGCTGGTCATTTACACGTCTCAGTCAACAACAGACTTTCCTACGTCCGAGCATTCAAGTTACATTGTTCGAGGTCAAGTGTTTGTAAACAGTACGTGAAATCGTCAACATTCAATGTGCAAGTCCTAAGTCGAGAAGGTCATAGTAACTTTATGTTCTGGAAGACCACTTCATGCTACAGTGGATCTGACAATCAGTGCGCGCTTGACATTTTGTTTCTGTGTTCGCAAGGAGCAGGATAGTTACTGTAACATCATGTGTGACTAAGCTTTATTTTGCAACACATTCAATTGCTATTTATGTTACTTGTACTATTGTTGTGTATTTTTCTTGTGTTTTTCAGCGGGCTGGTTGGGTAAGGTGACTCCTTTAGATAAATACCACGTAATAGAGGTTATCTATTGAGAGCGTGTCGTTAGGGACTGCAAATTTCCTTAATTGGAATTTGCTAGCGACAATTGTTGCTGTTTACGTTTAGCTGTGACGACATGAGTTAGTGTTGTTTTCGTTATTTTTTCATTCTTTGATTTTCGATTTGTTTTGTTTGTATCTGTTCTTCTCTCCTTCCTTCCGTTTATTTCTTTACACCTTTTTGTTTATAACAGTGTTGCTATTTGTCTTGTTTACTTTTCGCGGTCATCATTACACATTTGTGTAACATTTTCTTTACTTTCTGCTGTATTGTTTATTTGACTTCTGCGAACGTTTTCGGTCATTGTTCTGTATCTTTGTCTTTGTATTTATGATTGTAATACATTATTGTCATACACAGTCTACATACATATACTTGGTCATGTATTATTATTGTCGTTATTAATATGATACACTATTCATATTGGGAGTATTGATAGAAAATTATTATAAAGAAATAAGGTAACCATACAAGGTCTTTGATTAAGACTTGACTCTCAAAGAGAGTGAAATAAACTGAACTGAGTATACAAGTCTAACATTGAAGACTTGTCTCCCATTAAAGTGGGATAAGGTAATTTATTTAATTTTTTCAGGTTACTGATCTCATTAGACAATGTCTACACTAGACTTCTTCATTGAACAAGGGAAAGTCCTTGGGAAGACAGGTGACAAGTTAGAAGAATTTGCAACTGCTCAATACGCCATAGCATTGAAGTCAGAAGAAAAGAGACAAAAAGAGGAAAATAAATTGAAAGCAGAAGTTGAGCAAAAGAAGATAGATGCTGAGAATTTAAGATTGCAGATGCAAGCTGAACAAAAGAAGATAGATGCTGAGAATTTAAGATTGCAGATGCAGGCTGAACAGAAGATAGATGCAGAATGCAAATGCAAGCTGATGAAAGAAAATTCCAGATGGAAATGGAAAAACAAAAAAAAATGAAGCTGCTGCTGAAAAAGAAAACTTCAAGCTGCTGCAGAAAAAGAAAACTTCAAGCTGCTGCAGAGAAAGAAAACTTCAAGCTGCTGCAGAAAAGAAAACTTCAAGCTTCAAGCAGAAGAAGAGGAAAGAAAAACTTCAAGCTGCTGCAGAAGAAAGAAAACTTCAAGCAGAGGCGGAGAATAGAAGATTGGATAGGGAAGCCGAGGAAAGGAAAGAGAAAGAAAACATAAAATGGAACATGAGGAAAAACTCGCGACTTTGGAATTAGAGAAATTGAAAGTAACAAATATGGGTGCTCATCAAGTAACTTCGGATACAACAAAGGAGAGGTCTAGTAAGATCAAATTGCCTCATTTCAATCCTTTAAAGGACGATATAACTGATTATCTTGATAGATTCGAATTTTTATGTGGTACGCATAAGATAAAAAAGGAAAACTATGTTGAACAACTGATGGAATTTTTTACAGGTGAAACTGTGACTACTCTTATGACAATAGAAGAGCATAATAGAACTAATTAATTATGATGTTGTCAGAGCAGCATTATTAAAAAAATATATCAACTAAAAGAAGAAGATTATCGTCTTCGTTTTAGGACAATGTTGCCAGAAAATGGAGTAGATTTCTCTGATTTTGTTACAAAGATACGTCGTACATTTACACGATGGGTTGAGTTGTCTCAAACTGAGAAAACATATGAAGGTCTAATGGACTTATTACTTAGAGACAAAGTTTTGTCATCTGTTAATGATTCTTTCCTTGCATTTCTTCATGAGCGTAAGCCTAAAAACTTAAAAGACATGGAGGAATACTGTTGTCAGTATGCCACCGCGCATCCCCATGCTACAGTTAGCAATTCTAAAGTGAAAGAAGGGTTGCCAGTTGCTTCGGCAGCACCATATGGCCTTAATTTCAATAAGAAATTTCAGGGTGCCCAACAAAACTGGAATAGGAAAAGTAATCAGAATTACACTCATAAGCAGAGTAATCCAACATATGATGGTTCTTCTGCTAAGAACTGGAGACGAGATGGGAGTTCTCGTAATTTTGGTGGTAATAATTTTAGACACTTTCGCAAAGGTTATCACAATAAAAACTACCCAAGCTTTTCTGCTCGGGATAACCATTCTCGACGTCAAGAATATGACGATGGTGAATATACAAACCGGGATTCAAACCGGAATGATAATTACAATAGACAATATGATAACAATTACAGGGGAAATGATAATCGCGGTAGACCTAGATATAACAAAAGGAAAAGCTTTCCAACAGGCAAACTCTGCACAACAAGAGTTTAATGGAGCCTGTAATCAAGTAAATGATAGTGGGAACTCTAATGCTATCACTGGTTGTGCTTTCGATTTTGGGAGAGCAACTGAATGCCCCCAATGCTCAACATTGTTCGAGCCATCGTCTGTATCTACCTTAATTTGTGGTCACCCTCTTCCCGCTCTTCCTGCTACAGTTGCGCATGATGGGAGAGGATCTCTCATCTTGCATAAAGGTCTAGTGAATGATAGGCTAGTCTCAGTGCTTTTTGATTCTGGTTGCACTACTGTCGGGGTTAGGCAGTCTCTGATAGATCCTCGCTGTTACTCGGGAAAGGTGGTCAAATGTGTTACGTTTGGTGGTACCATGGAAAAATATCCTACTGCTATCATTAGCATTGACACTCCTTTCTTTACAGGAGATGTCCACGCGTGTCTTCTTCTTCTCTAATCCTATTTCGGATCTTATAATTGGTCGTATTCATGGGGTTAAGGAATGCACCCCGCAACAAATTTCTATTTGGGAGGAACAAAATATCCAAGCGGTCAATGCAGTGGTAACAAGAGCCCAAGCTCTTATCCCTCCAACTTCATCTGATGATAGTAATGGAGTTGATAGCCAAGATGATCACTTGGTGATTTCGCATGACACGTTTGTTAAACGACAAGAAGAGGATCCTTCTTTGAGGAAATTCTTTCTTCTCGCAAAGAAAGGTGATCCTAATCAGAATACGAATCACAGATCGTATATCACTATGAAGAATGGTATATTGGTACGAATGGTACAACACTCGGACAAGTCTATGCATTCGCAAATTCTTGTGCCTAAGTGTATGAGAGCCTTAATTCTTCAACATGCACACGATTCTCAGTGTGCTGGACATATGGGTTTTTCCAGAACTAAGACTAGAGTCCTTGCGTCTTTCTTTTGGCCATTCGTGAACAAAGACATACGAATTTATTGCCGGTCTTGCAAAATTTGCCAAGAGGTCAAGTCTAGAGGTCCAAGACATGCTGCACCTATTCAGGCGGCAGATATTCCTATTCGGCCGTTTCAGAAAATGGCAATAGACATTATTGGCCCGTTTAAGATTAAGTCAGCCAGAGGACATCAATTTATCCTTACTTGCGTTGACATGTGCACTCGTTGGCCAGAGGCTATTCCTCTTAAAAGCATATCAACTGTCGATATCGCAGATGCTCTTTGGCTCATATTTTCTCGGCTGGGATTTCCCGGAGAAATACTATCAGACCACGGCACTCAATTGATATCGGACACTATGTCTCAGGTGATGGCTACTCTGGACATTAAAAGGTCTCTCAGTAGTATTTATCATCCAATGTCCAATGGATTGGTTGAACGTCTTAATAGGACACTAAAGAACTTACTAGGCAAGATAACGGAGGATCATCCTGATGATTGGGACAGGGTCCTACCTGCAGCTCTCTTTGCTTATAGAGAGGTTCCCAACGAGCATACAGGATTTTCTCCTTTTGAACTTGTCTTTGGCGCGCAACCGCGCGGTCCTATGTCCTTGCTACACGATCTGATCACTGCCGATAATATTGACGATGATACACAATCATCATATGAATATGTCATTGCTCTTAGGGAGAAAATTATCGAATCATGCAGGTTAGCTACTTCATCATCAGAATTCGCTAAAGAAAAGGCTAGGCGATTCGCTAATAAGAAAAGACGCCTACGTCAACTTTGTCCTGGAGACAAAGCGTTTGTCTTACTTCCCACGAGGGAAAACAGACTTCTCA
This sequence comes from Oreohelix idahoensis, assembly GCA_024509875.1. Classification (NCBI taxonomy): domain Eukaryota; kingdom Metazoa; phylum Mollusca; class Gastropoda; order Stylommatophora; family Oreohelicidae; genus Oreohelix; species Oreohelix idahoensis. The sequence goes on along the minus strand of JAMPIV010000256.1, from coordinate 51,229 downwards.
TTTCTTGGAAAGGTCCATACACTATAGTCTCTAAAATTTCAGATGTCGACTATATTGTCGATGTTGATGGAAGGCATAAAACCTTCCATATAAATATGCTTACTGAATTTATTGAACGACCAGACTATTTACAGCCTATTTTCCAGGCGACGGACGATTCTCGAGTCCAACATGGTCATATCTCATCCCTGTCTGTTATACAGGATGAGGAAACTACTTTTTCTGACGTTAACTTACCTCTTCCCGTTGTTCCACTTAATTCTACGGAATCATGGAAAAACGTTACCGTCTCTTCGAACTTGTCTTTTGAGGAGCAACGTCAAGTATCCTCTACGCTACAATCATATCAGGATGTCCTTACCGACATTCCTGGACACACAGATGTCATAGAACATGACATCATACTTACTGATCGTAATCCGATCAGAGTAAGACCATACCCAATACCTATTCATTTTCAAGCACAAGTCGAGAAAGAATTGGATGAAATGATTCAATTGAAAATAATTTGAACCATCCACTTCAGCTTATTCTTCGTCGATGGTTATTGTTCGAAAGAAAGACAATAACATACGTCTTTGCGTTGATTATCGCAAATTAAATCAAGTTACGAAGTTCGATGCTGAACCTATGCCTTTATTAGATGATCTACTTATTAGACTTTCTAAAGCTAAATTCTTTACTAAACTAGACTTGTCGAAAGGTTATTGGCAAGTCCCACTGACGGAACACGCCAAACCTCTCACTGCTTTTTCGACACCTAGGGGTTTATTTCAGTGGAATTTTATGCCTTTCGGGCTTATGAACGCCCCCAGCAACTTTCGTGCGCATGATGCGACGAATTCTATCGTATCGTACAGATGTCATCGCATATTTGGACGACATCTGTCTGTTCAGTGATACTTGGGAAGAACACTATTCGGGTTTAAACGAGTTACTATCTACTCTACGCGAGCATAAGTTAACAGCAAAACCCTCTAAAGCCTTTGTTGGGTTTAGTGAAATCTCTTTCCTAGGTCATCGGGTTGGTCATGGTCTGTTGAAGACAGAGGACCAAAACATTTCGAAGATATTAAATATCTCGGTTCCGAAGACAAAAAAGCAAGTACGTAGTCTCTTGGGATTAATACAATTCTATGGAAGATTCATTGATAATCTATCCTCCATTATGGCACCACTTTCAACGTTGTTGAAAAAAGGTTCTCCTAATATGGTGCGTTGGTCCCAAGAATGCCAATCGTCATTGGATCAGGTTAAGAATTTATTCTCATCTCATCCTATCTTAAGACTTCCAACGATTGATAAGACTTTTGTCCTTCGTAGTGATGCCTCTTCCACTGGGATTGGAGCGGCACTAATGCAGGAGTATTCAGGAACTCTGCATCCTGTAATGTATATTTCTAGGAAGCTGAATGCGGCAGAAAGGAATTACTCGGTTTTAGACCGTGAATTGTTGGCCATGGTTTGGTCCATTCTTAAGCTACAAAGATTCCTTCTGGGCGCGCATTTCATTATGGAAACCGACCAAAAAGCTCTTACAGCTATGCAAAGTAAGGATTTGAAGAGCTCGAGATCTACTCGTTATGCTATTGCTCTTCAACCTTTCCATTTTACGGTGCGAGCTATCCGTGGTTCGGATAATGTGATGGCAGACGTATTGTCTAGATGCCCACATGATTCCATAAAATTTTATGTCCTAGATCTCCTGATATACTTTCCAGACTTATGTCTGTTCTTAATATCATAACATATTAACACAATTGTGTCACTAGTTGGATGATGTATAATGACTTTAATAAATTTGATTATGTCCATCCATGATATATATCCATTAGATATGCTGATGGTATAGTATTGTAGTTCATCATATTTGTATATTGTTGTAATGATAGTATTTGACAATTTTTGATATCTATGATTGGTATTGCCAGCAACTTAGGTTTCTTTAATGGTACCTCCTGAGTTTGTTTGGCTTAGAGGAAATATTTTCTCTTATGATGGGGGATGATTTTTACTCTCTCCAGACGCTTTATTTATGCGTCTATTGTACCTGATATTAGGTTCATTCTTTCATGAGCGCATAATTGATGCTTGTGCTATCTTGCTCATGAATATATTTGAGAAAAAAAAAATGTGTCATTTTTTTACAGGGGGGGGGGGGGGGGGTGTAGTAATATGTTGCTGTCATTTTCGACGGAGTTTCATATGTCAAGTTATTTGTCGTATTTTTTTCACCCTAGTCAAAGGTGAATAATTGTGTCTTTACCTTGCGATGTCAGGTTGATTAGGGGTTATCTTCCCTGTTGGTTCTTTCATTGTGTTTGACCTGTATGAAGACAGGGTCAAAGGTAAACAATTCGGAGCTTGTGCTCATTCGCAGATTTTAAGCGCCAAGTGGAGTTACTTCCGTCAGGCCGGGATGTAAGCTGGCTTCTGTGGGACATGATGTCCATTGTGTTTTTGGGGAAAATCTTCGAAGTGACTGCGTTGGCAGTTCTCCCCAGTGATTCTCTGTACGTCGGAATGACGACAGAGTTCGTTATTGTGTTCTGAGGATTCTGTGCAAGGTAACACCGACCCTTTTACATTATTACGCGTTCGGTGGCAGAACATGTTAAAGGCTTACCAAGACTGTGAACTACAGCTCACCAATCCTAAATTTCAGAACTTATATTTTGTGCTCAAGGGAGCCATCTAAGACTATTAGTCTTTAAGTTATCCAGAAGTCCAGTGACGAAGTTATATTGTGGGAACCGCAGATTGGCGGTGGTTATATCTACATAAGCATTACCGCAGGGTTGATGTTAACCTGCTTAGAAGTACACAGATGACACCATTTTGGGGCCTGTGTTACGGCTAATGTGCAATTGGCGGGGATGCCAAGTTGTACCTGTATGTCAAAGTGATTAAGGTATCTGACGCGTGCATTCAGAGGTACCAAAGCGGCATTGAGAACTGTATATACATGAACATACTACTATTGTCCATGTACGAATATTTGAATGTTTACCAGCCTTTTGAATGCCTGATGTATGCCTAACGATTTCCGGTTATCATGACCATGTTTACACTGACTGTTCCTGTTGATGCTACTGTGTGTTTCCGTCAATAAATGTTTTGAAACGTGCCAGCAGTGTCCAAGCATCCTTGACTACTGCATGTGAGTGTATGGGTCGCATTACACAACATATACGAGCCTAAACACATTCGCGCCTTCATTCGCACCCACACTCAGCTCATCATTACAAGTACTACACACCTAACAACATGTATGCTGTCTTGTGCCAGTGATCACCTCTACAGAACGAAAAAGACAGTTACAACCAGCCAAGAAAAAAGACAACATTCACCAATCAGCAAATGAAGAAAAAGAAAAAGACCGCTGGACGCCCTTTGATCAGGTCTGCGAGAAATAAACAAAACATTTTATGGAAAAATGCTACTATTATATATCTACATATATTCACACGGACGGGGACAAGACAATCTCTTATCCACTCCGTCAGTCCTGATTAAAGTTAAAAGACACATGGTGTTTTTAGTCTATCCTATTGCGCGTCGCTTTTCGCCCGCGCTGCCTGCAATTTCAGCTCGGATGAAGGTATGCAACCCTCCCCCACCCCTTATGCGCGCTGTAACGATTAGCGTACAATGTCAATTATTATTTAATTATCCATACGCACACTTACATAAATATCGCCTGTCGTTAATAGGTATTAAATTGTCGGCGTCTGTTTGTCATCGTATGGTATTAAATAATAGTCACTTACTATAAATACACAAAATGAAATATAATGTGAATTCTTTTCTGTCAATATTAGTCGCGCCTAGCATATACTCACTGAACTAAAACGTCTCTTCCTTGTGTGAGAAAGCGGGTGGTAAAATTAACATTAAACTGAACCTCTGGTATAAAATAGCTACGCGTTATTGTTATTTCACTGCTCTTAACAGCTAGAACTCTAAGTGAATTATAATGGTAAAAACGTTAACACTTAAGTACTAATTTCTATTACCAGAAAATCCTCATGAAAAGATCCCCACGAATGCTATTAACACATTTAGCGAAACGGTTCTTGCTACTGCATGCTTAAACGATTCCAAAAATTCTGAGTGACGACTGATAGCTGGTTTAGGGAGACAGTTTATATATCATCATGGTTGTATGATCTATAGATAATGCTATTTCTCACGTTACCATTTGTATCGAGAGAGTCAGAAACCTAAGTTCCCCCGATAAAAGGCTTTCACGGTCGCTCTGTCGGGCGTTGCTAATCGACATCAGAGAATTAAATCCGTGTACCGGGGTTCTCAGAGATTTAGCCCGTATCTGAAGATCAAAGCTCGGGTTTTTCCTCTGTGTACGAACATCAAAGAGTACTCGGGGAAATATTTTTGCCCGTGCGTCTACTTCAAAAAGGTCCGGTGTTTTTCCACGTGCGGTCTGTCAGATATCCGATAATTGACAGATCAGCTCGCGTGAGAAACTTGATACACAAACCTGATTCGCTCCCTGTTATGACTGGCAGATCGCGAAAGTTGGTAAACCACTTCGTTTGTTTATGTTCAAGGAAAAGAGGCGTGGATGAAAATTAAGTTTGTGTGAGTAAGACAGGCAGAAAAATGCATGGTTTTGCTAGCAAATCATAACGCGCTAACGGGATCACAAAGACTGTCAGATTACTGTAGGCTATATTTCCATTATACGTCACAACCACACACACATATACATTTCCCAATTCTGTCTGTCCGTTCGTAACGCTCCCGAAAATAGAGCCAAAGAAAAATGCGGAGAGGATGAGGTTTTTTTTTTTTGACAACCTTTGATGGGTTATAATTAGGATATATAGTGTAGTAAATTCAAGACAATAAAGTTGATTTCCGATATTTAAAAATAGCATCTTCTTCCGCACCCCCCTCCCAACCACCAACTCAATCCAAATAGAGTAAATCAAAACTAAAATTGTGTGAATGTATGTGTGTGACTTCCCTTTTTTTCAAACAAACAATAAAAATAAAAATAAAAAACAAATACACACAAAAGAAGTAAAGTCTCTCATAACTGCCCTGTTGTTAACAATGCGAACAGGGGTGAGAAAGCCCGGGGGTGTCTGAGATTACACCAAATCCACAATTTATCTGCCATCATCCACACGAGCGCCCTATTAGACTGCCCCTTATCCTCATACAATCATTGATCCTTATATATTAATTTTAGTTTTTGTTATATTGTGCTTTTCTCTAGGTTTATCTATTCTCAACATTTGTTTCACAGTTATGGATGAATTGCATGCCTGTAAATAATGTAATATTGGTTGTCTCTGTTGTTCATACTTCCTACACTTTAGTAGGAAATGCACCATATTATTTTTTTCTAGACACTCTGCACAGTAAAAAAGGACGGTGCGCATGCGCTAATAACATCTCTTTGTGAACGGCATGCATGTTCAGACTTTTTTTAAAAACACCGGTTGTAAAACAAATATGTTGGTTTTTTAATACTGAAATTGGGACCGAAGACGCATCAAAAGTGAGGAATGCAGTAAGCGACCCAAGCTTGACTGCTTGCGTCAGGGTCAGCGAACCAGAGCTGACCAAGACGCTACTCTACCTCCAAGTGGTGGCCCTGGAAACAGGCTGCATCACTGCAGTCTGGCTGAGAGAGTAGGGATCGAAGAGAGAAGGCAAACCCGGTCCCAAAAATGCCATGCCGAAAACGGATATGTCGGGCCGAAAGGCGCAGATATCGCAGCTTTGCTGTAAACGGCGACACAACGAAACAAACGTCCTTTATAAGACGAAAGCAGAAGATGAAGAAGAATACAGAAATTTTAAAAAATGGAAGAAGATGTTGATAACTATTCGCACTGTCACCACCTAAGTGAATTGTATCTGATGAAGAGACAATAGTAGCGAAATTGTTTAAATATGTATCTTCGAATGCAAGTGTTTAGAGATGTATAAATACCCACACTTCATGTCTACGGACGTGTATTTCCTCCAACGAGTCATTTTGTGCACTACGAATAAGGAGGCTTTAGATCTTGGGATTCCAGGAAAGGAAGAAGCAAGACTGGATAACACCAGAAACATTAAACACCATAACGACGAGAAAGGAAATGAAAAGAAAGAAAACAGAAGCGAAGTCCCCCAGGTTAAAGCAACTATATAGCGAACAGTACAGTCAGCTGGACAAGGAAGTTAAACGCCAAACCCGAGCCAGCAAAAGGAATTTCCTAGACGATCTAACAAGACAGGCTGAGGAGGCAGCACTGAGAAATGAACAAAGCACAGTATACAAAATAACTAAATTCATCAGCGGAAAACGAGGTGCAAACAATATTACATTAGTAAGAGATAAGCAAGGTAATCTCATCACGACAGCAGAGGGACAGGAAACAAGATGGGCAGAGCACTTCAGAGAAACTCTGAACAAGGAACCTCCAGAGACACAATTGAATGTTCCTGAAGCTGAAAACGATCTAGATGTAAATACAGACATTCCACGAAAAGATGAAATCATCACAGCAATCAAAGGGTTAAAGAACGGCAAAGCTCCGGGCCATGATAACTTAAATGCAGAGCTATTTAAGACAGACCCTGAGCTAGCAGCAGAACTATTAGAACCACTATTTGCACAAGTCTGGAAAACGGGGACAACACCATCAGAGTGGAACAAAGGAATAATTGTCAAATTGCCCAAGAAGGGAGATCTTGCAGACTGCAATAATTGGAGAGGAATCACTCTTCTCTCAGTTCCCAGCAAAATACTAGGCAGGATAATTATACAAAGAATTTCAAAGGCAGTAGACCACAAACTGAGGAAAGAACAAGCAGGATTTAGAAAGAACAGAAGATGTGTAGGAACATTATAGAGCAGTGCTCAGAATGGCAAAGACAGCTTTACATTAATTTCGTTGATTTTGAAAAGGCTTTTGACAGCATACATAGGGACAGTTTATGGAAAATACGGAGGGCTTATGGAATTCCAAGCTGCATAGTGTCAATCATAACAAGCCTCTATGCCAACTTTACGTGTAGTGTTGGGCAGAGCAACCTAACCTTTGAGGTGAAGACAGGAGTACGACAGGGATGCCCCTTATCAACCACTCTATTTTTAACAGTCATAGACTGGGTGATGCGCCAGACAACAGAGGGCAGTCCAAGAGGAATAAGATGGACAACATTTTCTACATTGGAAGATCTGGAATATGCTGATGACATTGCACTGCTAGCACATTCACATCAACACATCCAGGAAAAAACGGATAGACTTAATAAGTTTAGCCAGCAGGTGGGCTTGAACATCAATTTAAAGAAGTCTGAGGTCATGACACTCAATGTGAGCAACCCTGAGCCCATATCAGTAAGGAATCAGCAACTGGTACAGACAGATACCTTCACATACCTAGGAAGCATAGTAACACCAGACGGCGGGGCAGGCAAAGACATCAACATCAGAATGAATAAGGCCAGAACAGCCTTCTTTAGCCTAAACAACATCTGGAAGTCCTCCCAATACAGCACAAGCACAAAATTAAGATTATATCAGAGCTGTGTGCTTTCTGTGCTTCTCTATGGTGCGGAATGCTGGAGAGTTACAGAGAAGAAAATGTCGAAATTGTCCTCTTTTCACACAACATGCCTAAGAAAAATTCACCGAATCTTTTGGCCGAATACCATCACTAACCAAGATCTGCTTACTCGTAGCAAGCAAGAGGACATGCACACCATCATAGCTGGCAGACGCTGGAGCTGGGTTGGCCATGTCCTCAGAAGAGACCCCGATGCCATCACAAGAACAGCTATGCTTTGGACCCCTGAAGGAAAACGAAAGAGAGGCCGACCAAAAACAACCTGGCGGAGGACTGTGGAGGCTGAGATGCAAAGAATGAACCAGAATTGGGGCACTGTACGAAGGATGGCCACCGACCGAGCAAAGTGGAATCAATTTGTTGTTGCCCTACAAGACGCCACTAGGCGTGATGGCCACTGACTGCTTTGACGATCGGCGGCTAAGGATCAAAGAAGAAGAAGAAGATCTGAATAGAGAAATCACAACAAAATTCCAGGTGAGCTAAAAATCTATTATAGTTCCAATCAAATAGTATCTGAAGATCCCAGTGATATTATGAGCTTTCCGGCCGGTTTTCTTCATTCGCAAACTCCATCAGGTATGCCTCCTCATGCATTGCTTTAAAATAAAAGGGGGCCATCGTTTAACTCATCCGCAGTTTGAATCCGAAAAAAGAATTGTGCAATGGAACACGATTGATCATTCGACAATATCATCGCAGTTTCCTTACTGAGGGAGTTTTACCATAATCAAATAAAGGAGACTGTTGCTGTCATTTTCGACGGAGTCATCTGTCAAGTTATTTGCTTATGTTTGTATCATAAGTATAATTGTGTCTTTACCTGCGATGTCAGGTTGATTAGGGGTTGTCTTCCCTTGTTTATTCATTCATTGTGTTTGACCTTTAGGGTCAGAGGTTGTCAGTTCGGGCGTGGGCCTATGGGAAGGTTTTTTAAGCGGGAGTGAGATATACTTCCGGGAAGCCGGGAGGTCCTGTTTTTCTGAAGGGACCAAGAGTCCATTGTTTTTCGGGGAGAATCTTCGAAGTAACTGCTATGGCAGTTTTCCCCAGTGAATCTCTGTGCGTCGGGATGACGACAGAATTCCTTGTGTAGTTCGAGGATTCATTTACCAGGTAATACCGACCTTTATGCATTATTACGCTTTTCGGTGGCAGAACATGTAAAGGATTACCTAGGGTGAACAGCAGCTCACTGATCCGCCATTTCAGAACTTATATATTTGTGCTCGAGGTAGCCATCCAAGACTGTTAGTCTTATATTGTCCAGAAATCCAGTGACGAAGATATATTGTGGGAGCCGCAGATTGGCGGAACTTCTATCTACAATAAGTATTACTGCAGGGTTGATGATAACCTATTTAACAGAAGTACACGGCCGACGTTAGGACGAGGCCTGTGCTTCCGGCTATTATACTACAGCCTGATATGTGCAATTGGCAGGGAGTGCCAAGTTGCACCTGTGTGTCAAGGTAACTAAGGCATCTGACGCGTTTAGTCAGAGACGCCAAGGGCGACGCTACGAACTGTCATTATTGAAGAACTTTGCTATTGACCATGCACGTCTATTCTGATGTTTACCTTTTTGAATGCCAAATGTATACCTATCGATGTCAGGTCAGCATGACCTTGTTACACTGACTGTTCCTGTTGATATTATGTGTGTTCCCGTCAATAAATGTCTTGAAACATGCCTGCAGTGTCAAAGCATCCTTGATTACTGCATGTGAGAGTATGGGTTGCAGGATCTACATCTATACGAGCCTAAACACATTCGCGTCTTCATTCGCACCCACACTCAACTCATCATACGCTCGCACTACACATCTAACAACATGTAAACTGTCTTGGGCCAGTGATCACCTCAACAAGAAAAAAAAAGACAGTTACATTTCTGGTGGACCAGTTACGTGGGCTCTTATGATACATTTCTTGTCGCCAATGTGGCCTAGAAACTTACATTTCTGATGGACCAGATCTGTGGGTTTAAAAAGAACAGAGCGAGCATTTGACATTATTGTTGACATTTATGGATTCAGAAATTTACATTCCTGGTTGGCTGTTACATGTATGATGTCTCCAGTTTTGTCGAGAAAGTTACAAGAAGGACAAGTACACATTACACTTCTGATCTGTGGGTCTAAGCTACACACGGGACAGCCGTAACACACAACGCTAATTCTACACTTGCAAGTTTTGGCTACAACAGGACAGATATAGGTCATTAACGGTTGACCCAAATAAACAGTACGAGCATTTATATCATAATGCTACATAAACCATAACAAGACATGTACTGAGGTAACATCTAGGCATTTGCTACGTGGACCATAACTGCATAGAAGGCGGGTTCCTATTGTAAACAGTACTGCGGGTTGTGACACGTTTCATTCAACAACAGACTTTTCTAGGTCAGAGCATTCAAGCTACATTGTTGGAGGTCAAGTGTCTGTAAACAGTACGTGAAATTGTAAACATTCAATGTGCAAGCCCTAATTTGAGAAGGTCATAGTAACTTTGGTTCGTGAATACCACTTTATGTTACAGTGGATTTGACGTTCAGTGCGCGTTTGACATTTCGTTTCTGTGTTCGCAAGGAGCAAGAAATTTATTTTAGTTTCAGCTGTGACTGAACTTGTTCTGCAACACATTGAAATTGATTGCTATATGTTTATGTCACTTCTACTGTTTTGTGTATTTTTCTGCGGGTTTTTCGGTTGGTGGGTCTTACGGTAAATATGCCACTTGATCGAGGCTTACTGTAAGCGGTCTGTAGGTGCAAATTTTCTTAATTTGGAAATTTGCTAGTGACAATTGGTCGCTATTGATGTTAGCTGTGATGTAATTGTACTTAACGTTGTTTTTGTAATATTTTGTCTGTTTTTCAGTTTTGATTGTCGATTTGTTTTGTTTGTATTCTGTAGGTCTCTCCTTTCTTGTGTATTTCTCTACACATTTTTGGTTAAAACAGTGTTGCCATTTGTATTGTTTTGTATTTTTGTCTTTGTATTTTTTTTTTTTGGTTGTACTACATTACTGTCATGCACAGTCTACATACACATACTTGGTCATGTTTTGATATTATTGATAAGGTAGACTCTTCATATAGAGTTTGTTAAATAATATTATATAAGATATTTATACAAGTTCTTTGATAAAAGACTTGTTATCTACAAAGATTGAGACAGTAAAATAAAGTGAAGTGAGTATACAAGTCTAGCATTTCAGACTTGTCTCCCATTGAAGTGGGATAAGGTAATTTATTTAATTTTTTTTCAGGTTTCGATCTCATTAGACAGAATGTCTACATTGGATTTCTTCATCCAGCAAGGGTTGACCCTTGGTAAGTCTGGTAAAGAATTGGAAGAATATTCATCTGCTCAATTCGCCATTGCATTAAAGTCAGAAGAAAAGAAACAAAAAGAGGAAATTAAATTGAAAGCAGAAGCTGAACTAAAGAAGCTAGAAGCTGAGAATAGAAGATTAGAACTTGAAGAAAGAAGGTATCAAAGAGAGGCTGAGGAGAGAAAAGCTCAAGCTGCTGCTGAGGAGAGGAAAGCTCAAGCTGCAGCTGATGAAAGAAAATTCCAGATGGAAATGGAAGACAAAAAACTTCAAGCTGCTGCAGAGGGAAAAAAAACTTCAAGCTGCTGCAGAGGAAAAAAAAAAAAACTTCAAGCTGCTGCTGAGGCTGAAATTAGAAAAATGGAACATGAGGAAAGAAAACAGAAGATGGAACTTGATGAAAAACTCGCAATTTTGGAGTTAGAGAAATTGAAATTGGCGAGTACGGGTGCTCAGCAAACAACTTCGAGTACGACAAAGGAGTTTGTTAGTAGGATTAAATTGCCTCATTTCAATCCTTTAAAGGATGACGTAGCAGATTATCTAGATAGATTCCAATTTTTGTGCGATACGCATAACATAAAAAAAGGAAAAATATGTTGAACAACTGATGCCATTTTTTACAGGTGACACAGTGACTACTCTTATGACAATAGACGAACATGAGAGGACTAATTATGATGTTGTCAGGGCAGCATTACTAAAGAAATACCAATTAAAACAAGAAGACTATCGTCTTCGTTTTAGGACAATGTTGCCAGAAAATGGAGTAGATTTCTCTGATTTTGTTACAAAGATACGTCGTACATTTACACGATGGGTTGAGTTGTCTCAGATTGAGAAAACATATGAAGGTCTAATGGACTTATTATTGCGAGATAAGGTTTTGTCATCTGTTAATGATTCTTTTCTTGCATTCCTTCATGAGCGTAAGCCTAAAAACTTAAAAGAAATGGAGGAATACTGTTGTCAGTATGCCACAGCACATCCCCATGCTACAGTTAGCAATTCTAAAGTGAAAGAAGGGTTGCCAGCTGCTTCGGCAACACCATATGGCCCTAATTTCAGAAAAAAATTTCAGGGTGCTCAACAAAATTGGAATAGGGGAAGTAATCAAAATTACACTCAGAAGCGGAGTAATCCAACACATGATGGTTCTTCGTCTATGCAGTGGAGACAAGATGGTAGTTCTCGTAATTTTAGTGGTAATAATTTGAGACACTTTCGTAAAGGCTATCCAAATAATAACTATTCAAATTTTCGAGGTAATCATTCTCGACGTCAAGATTATGACGATGGTGAATTTAGAAACCGGGATTCAAACCGGAATGATGATTACAATAGGCAATATGATAACAATTACAGGGGAAATGATAGTCGAAATAATTACAGGGGAAATGATAATCGAGGTAGACCTAGGTTTAACAAAAAAAGACCTTACCAACAGGCAAACTCTGCGCAACAAGAGTTTGATGGAGCCTGTAATACAGTAAATGATAGTGGTAACTCTAGGGCTATCACTGGTTGTGCTTTCGATTTTGGGAGAGCAACTGAATGCCCCCAATGCTTAACATTGTTTGACTCATCAACTGTATCTACGCTAAGTTGTGGTCACCCTCTTCCTGCTCTACCTGCTACAGTTGCGCATGATGGGAGAGGATCTCTCATCTTACATAAAGGTCTAATAAATGATAGGCTAGTCTCAGTACTTTTCGATTCGGGATGTACTACCGTCGGGGTTAAGGAGTCTCTGATAGATCCTTGCTGTGCCACGGGAAAAAACAATCAAATGTGTTACATTTGGTGGTACTATGGAAAGCTATCCTACTGCTATTATTAGGATTGACACTCCTTTCTTCACAGGAGATGTCCATGCATGTCTTCTTCCTAATCCTATTGCGGATCTTATAATCGGTCGTATTCATGGGGTTAAGGAATGCACCCCGCAACAAATTTCTAGTTGGGAAGAAAAAAACATTCAAACGGTCAATGCAGTGGTGACAAGAGCTCAAGCTCTTAATCCCCCAACTTCATCTGATAATAGTAATGAAGTTGATAGCCAAGACGAGCACTTGGTGATTTCCCATGACTCGTTTGTTAAACGTCAAGAAGAGGATCCTTCTTTGAAGAAATACTTCCTTCTTGCAAAGAAAGGGGATCCCAATCAAAATACGAATCACAAATCGTATATCACTATGAAGAATGGTATATTGGTACGAATGGTACAACACTCGGACAAGTCTATGCACTCGCAAATTCTTGTGCCTAAGTGTATGAGAGCCTTAATTCTTCGGCATGCACACGATTCTCAGTGTGCGGGACACATGGGTTTTTCCAGAACTAAAACTAGAGTCCTTGCGTCATTCTTTTGGCCATTCGTGAATAAAGACATCCGAATTTATTGCCGATCTTGCAAAATTTGTCAAGAGGTCAAGTCTAGGGGTCCGAGACATGCTGCTCCTATTCAGGCTGCAGATATTCCGATTCGGCCGTTTCAGAAAATGGCTATAGACATCATTGGTCCGTTCAAAATTAAGTCAGCCAGAGGACACCAATTTATCCTCACTTGCGTGGACATGTGCACGCGTTGGCCAGAGGCTATTCCTCTGAAGAGCATATCAACTGTCGATATCGCTGATGCTCTTTGGCTCGTATTTTCTCGTCTGGGATTCCCCGGAGAAATACTGTCGGATCACGGCACTCAGTTAATTTCGGACGTTATGTCTCAGGTAATGGCTACGCTAGACATTAAAAGGTCTCTCAGTAGTATTTATCATCCAATGTCCAATGGATTGGTAGAACGTCTTAACAGGACACTAAAGAACTTACTTGGCAAGATAACGGAGGATCATCCTGAAGATTGGGACAGGGTTTTACCTGCAGTCCTCTTTGCCTATAGAGAGGTTCCCAACGAGCATACAGGGTTTTCTCCTTTCGAACTTGTCTTTGGCGCGCAACCGCGCGGGCCAATGTCCTTGTTACACGATTTGATAACTTCCGATAATATTGACGATGATACACAATCGTCATATGAATATGTTATAGCTCTTAGAGAAAAGATTATCGAATCGTGCAGGTTAGCAACTTCATCTTCCGAATTTGCGAAAGAAAAAGCTAGGCGATTTGCTAATAAGAAAAGACGCCTACGTCAACTTTGTCCTGGAGACAAAGCATATGTCTTACTGCCCTCAAGAGAGAATAGACTTCTCATTTCTTGGAAGGGTCCATACACTATAGTCTCGAAAATTTCTGATGTCGACTATATTGTCGATGTGGATGGAAGGCATAAAAAAATCCTTCCATATAAATATGCTAACAGAGTTTATTGAACGTCCAGACTATTTACAGCCTATTTTCCAGGCGACGGACGACTCTCCAGTTCAACATGGTCACATCTCATCCCTGTCCGTTATACAGGATGAGGAAACTATTTTTTTCTGACGTGAACTTACCTCTTCCTACGATTCCACTTATTTCAACGGAATCGTGGAGAGACGTTACAGTCTCTTCTAACTTGTCTTTTGAGGAACAACGTCAAGTATCCTCTACGTTACAATCATATCAGGATGTCCTTACCGACATTCCTGGACACACAGATGTCATAGAACATGACATCATACTTACTGATCGTAATCCGATCAGAGTAAGACCATACCCAATACCTATTCATTTTCAAGCACAAGTCGAGAAAGAATTGGATGAAATGATTCAACTACAAATAATTGAACCATCCACTTCAGCTTATTCTTCGTCGATAGTTATTGTTCGAAAGAAAGACAATAACATACGTCTTTGCGTTGATTATCGCAAATTAAATCAAGTTACGAAGTTCGATGCTGAACCTATGCCGTTATTAGATGATCTACTTATTAGACTTTCTAAAGCTAAATTCTTTACTAAACTAGACTTGTCGAAAGGTTATTGGCAAGTCCCATTGACGGAACACGCCAAACCTCTCACTGCTTTTTCGACACCTAGGGGTCTGTTTCAATGGAATTTTATGCCTTTCGGGCTTATGAACGCCCCAGCGACTTTCGTGCGCATGATGCGACGAATTCTATCAGATCGTGCAGATGTCATTGCATATTTAGACGACATCTGTCTTTTCAGCGATACTTGGGAAGAACACTATGTGGGTCTGAAGGAATTGCTATCTACTCTACGTGAGCATAGTTTGACTGCTAAACCCTCTAAAGCTTTTGTTGGGTTTAGTGAAATTTCCTTCCTAGGTCATCGAGTTGGTCATGGTCTGTTGAAGACAGAGGACCAAAACATTTCAAAGATATTAAATATCTCGGTTCCGAAGACAAAAAAGCAAGTGCGTAGTCTCTTGGGATTGATACAATTCTATGGAAGATTCATTGAGAATCTGTCCTCCATTATGGCACCACTTTCAACGTTATTGAAAAAAGGTTCTCCTAATATGGTGCGTTGGTCCCAAGAATGCCAATCTTCATTGGATCAGGTTAAGAATTTGTTCTCATCTCATCCTATCTTAAGACTACCGACGATTGATAAGACTTTTGTCCTTCGTAGTGATGCCTCTTCCACTGGCATTGGAGCGGCACTAATGCAGGAATATTCAGGAACTCTGCATCCTGTAATGTATATTTCTAGGAAGCTGAATGCGGCAGAAAGGAATTACTCGGTTTTGGACCGTGAATTGTTGGCTATGGTTTGGTCCATTCTTAAGCTACAAAGGTTCCTTCTGGGCGCGCATTTCTTTATGGAAACCGACCAAAAAGCTCTTACGGCTATGCAAAGTAAGGATTTGAAGAGCTCGAGATCTACTCGTTATGCTATTGCTCTTCAGCCTTTCCATTTCACGGTGCGAGCTATCCGTGGTTCGGATAATGTGATGGCGGACATATTGTCTAGATGCCCACATGATTCCAGTTAAATCTTGTGTCCTAGTTTTTCCTGATATATTTTCAGACTTAGGTCTGTCCTTAATATCATAATATGTTGTAATACAAATGTATTTGGATGATGTTTAGATAATTTAACAAATTTCATTTTGTCCATCCATCAGTGATATGTTGCTAAAATAGCATTGACATTTGTATATTGCTATGATTATATTATTTAGTAATGTTTGATATATGATTGGTATTGCCAGCAACTTAGGTTTCTTGAATGGTATCCCTTAGTTTGTTTGGCTTAAAGGAAATATTTTCTCCTATGTTGGGAGATGATTTGTACCCTCTTCTATTGTACCTGATATTAGGTTCATTGTTTGCATGAGCACAGAAGTGATACTGGTGCTATCTTGCTCATGAACATATTAAAAAAAAAAATGCAATTTTTTTTTTTACAGGGGGGTGGGAGTAATGTTGCTGTCATTTTCGACGGAGTCATCTGTCAAGTTATTTGCTTATGTTTGTATCATAAGTATAATTGTGTCTTTACCTGCGATGTCAGGTTGATTAGGGGTTGTCTTCCCTTGTTTATTCATTCATTGTGTTTGACCTTTAGGGTCAGAGGTTGTCAGTTCGGGCGTGGGCCTATGGGAAGGTTTTTTAAGCGGGAGTGAGATATACTTCCGGGAAGCCGGGAGGTCCTGTTTTTCTGAAGGGACCAAGAGTCCATTGTTTTTCGGGGAGAATCTTCGAAGTAACTGCTATGGCAGTTTTCCCCAGTGAATCTCTGTGCGTCGGGATGACGACAGAATTCCTTGTGTAGTTCTGAGGATTCATTTACCAGGTAATACCGACCTTTATGCATTATTACGCTTTTCGGTGGCAGAACATGTAAAGGATTACCTAGGGTGAACAGCAGCTCACTGATCCGCCATTTCAGAACTTATATATTTGTGCTCGAGGTAGCCATCCAAGACTGTTAGTCTTATATTGTCCAGAAATCCAGTGACGAAGATATATTGTGGGAGCCGCAGATTGGCGGAACTTCTATCTACAATAAGTATTACTGCAGGGTTGATGATAACCTATTTAACAGAAGTACACGGCCGACGTTAGGACGAGGCCTGTGCTTCCGGCTATTATACTACAGCCTGATATGTGCAATTGGCAGGGAGTGCCAAGTTGCACCTGTGTGTCAAGGTAACTAAGGCATCTGACGCGTTTAGTCAGAGACGCCAAGGGCGACGCTACGAACTGTCATTATTGAAGAACTTTGCTATTGACCATGCACGTCTATTCTGATGTTTACCTTTTTGAATGCCAAATGTATACCTATCGATGTCAGGTCAGCATGACCTTGTTACACTGACTGTTCCTGTTGATATTATGTGTGTTCCCGTCAATAAATGTCTTGAAACATGCCTGCAGTGTCAAAGCATCCTTGATTACTGCATGTGAGAGTATGGGTTGCAGGATCTACATCTATACGAGCCTAAACACATTCGCGTCTTCATTCGCACCCACACTCAACTCATCATACGCTCGCACTACACATCTAACAACATGTAAACTGTCTTGGGCCAGTGATCACCTCAACAAGAAAAAAAAGACAGTTACAGAGACATCATCAACACTCGGCGAATCGACTTGGCCCCTAGCGATGTGAATTTGCAATTCATTCTGAGGCGTCGCCAATTTCCAAACATACCAAAATTTGCGATAACCATCAACAAATCTCAGGGGCAAATTTTTGAACATGTAATTTTCTTGATCGAGCCAGTTTTCTATCATGGACAACTGTACGTCGCATTGGCTCGATCAAGAAATCACGACAATGTAAAAGTGCAAACTAAAACAACAGAAAATCAATGTGCTCTTTTGGTGGACAATGGGATGTTCATATCTAACATTATTTTTCCACAAGTATTTGAATAAATAAAATTGCCGTTAAGTATTGGTGCTTTTGAATTGAATTCCCGTCGTATGACCGGCTTTTACTCTAGTTGCTGTATAATATATCTTCTTTCCCCCCTCCCCCACCCTTTGGAAAACGGGGGGGGGGGGGGGGGGTCAGCTCCACTGCATTACTCTTAAACTGGCTTCATCATCGTTATTTTCTTTTTCCCTCCCCATAGATCCACCACTGCAACCCCAGGCCCCCCCCCCCTCTTTGCGCAGGAATCCTTACAAAGCATTAACATGCACTTGAAGTGGTGATCCCTGTAGACATGTGTTTGACATGGTGAGATAGCCAGCTGCATGTAGAGCCTCATATTAGTCACCTTGTGTGACATGGCCAGGGAATAGTAGTTGTCTCCTGTTTATGCTGTGCCTCAGAGGACCTCCGCTCCCGAGCTACGCTGGTTTGGTTTAAACCGGCTTGGGAAACATATATGTTTATCCACGCCTGTCGGTAAAGCATAACCTTAGGCACGTGCTCGAGGGAGGACATACAGTATTCAGATGAGGACTTGTTGGTATAAAGCATTTTTCTCCGGGCCGCACTTTCGGAATGAAAATGTGCTCGCGTCACACTTAATTTTTTTACTGATAAGACATACGGTACCTTTAAAAAAAAACGCCTAGCAGTAAACTCCCCTTTATAGTGTAGATTATTTTCATATATTTGTTGTTATACAAATAGATTGTCAAACATATATTTGATGTAAAATACACTATAATACTGAATAAAATCTGGAAACTTCTGGAACATTGTACGGATTTCTAAATATATATTTCCCATAATATATAACATGTACTAAAATAAATAAGAAAACGACCTTCATATTTATTTTCGGCATATGCGTTTGTTTTGAAAATGTCTCTAAATCCTTAGTCTTTGAATCTTCCGGCCACACCTGCCATCCTCTCACGCCGCACCAGTGTGACGCGCCACGCCGTTTGGGAACCACTTACCTAAAGCGATCTGATATTTCTGAGTGACAAAGGTGGATATCGTCATCCATCTCATGTACTTTGCCAACTGGCGTCGGTGATCATATATATATATATATATATATATATATATATATATATACATACACACATATATATATATATATATATATATATATATATATATATATATATACATACATACATATATATATATACACACACACACACCGCACTCACTCACATTGTATTCGTCTACAGCGTCTTGAATGTTCCACTCTTCACATTCCACCTCCGTGGTCAGTTCATCAAGACATTTCTCCATGTGAGCCTTTCTTTTCTTCTTTTTGAGTCGAGTTTACCAGCTGTTATCAATAATCTAATTGGTCTCTTCTAATATCCTGCCCAATTCAGTCACGGTTTTAGGTAAAGGCAACATAGGCTTTTGCCTAGGGTCTCGCTTTTGTAGGGGCCTCACGCACAAATATATGCTTGTCTGTACACGCTTTGAAAAAAAAAATAAAAACAACGCACAATTTCACCCTTGCCTAGGGCCTCGCATAACCTTAAACCGCCACGGGGCCCCAAGAACTGTTACTGTTTTCACCTTATCAAGTTGACGGGTTATTCTGCTTCTCTATCAGTCATAGATACTCAAAGTGGGGACAGTTTCGCGGAAAGCAGAACTTTAGTCCCTTACATACCAATGTTAATGTTGCGTACATATTTTTTATATGTCGCACAGATTACAGTTGATACGATTACAAATGAAAATGTAACTATCTGTTTGATAAAAGGATATTTATTTATGAACTTACAACTTTTAAGAAAGGGGAATAACTCAGAATAGTAAATGTGTATTTTATTCTTTGAGTGATCGGTTCCTGTTTTGTTTCCGTGGATTGAACAAGCGGAGGAATCTAGATTTTATATTATAGCTGGAAACAGATTGTTCTCGCTTAAGGTTTTGCAGGAATATTGAAAGTCCGAATCTAGGTTTACTGTTTGTCTGTTTGAGACGATTCCGTCTTATATCATGTTATCTTTGTGTGTCTGGGCTGGATTATTTGTTCTTACACTCTGAGCGGATGAAGATAAAGGAGTGTGTTCTTCGGTTATGGAGTCTGGCGGGACGCCAATGTCGAGCGGTCCAAAGTTTTGTGATCTCAAGTTATCATGGGGAAGAAGATTGTGTCTTCTAGGACTGTTTTAGTCTATGTGTTCCCCAGTATTGTTTCTATTACGTCAGAAAAGTGTTTTTGTGCTTGCTATTGATTCTTGGCCAAGGTAAACGTACTTTTACTGACTTCGTTCCTAGGCTTACGATGGGTTATGTTTAGGCCTACATGGATCTACTTATGTTCAGATGTCAGAACGACATATCGTTTAGCAGCACTAAGAATGTTTCTACACAGCAATTATGAGGACAGATAATGCTGATATTGGTGGAAACTTTGATACCCTTATGAATTGAATCTTTCTAGAAGTTTTGTCATCTCACCGTTGTGTGAGCGATGTTAAGGACCAAGGAAGCCATCTTGGAATCCGAATTATTGTCAATCATTCATCAGAGAACAGGGTTGTCCCTTACTACCCGATAATGATCCAGAGATCACAGTTATGAAAGAAAGATCTATTATGGGAGATTTAGCATTTACTCCGAAGATATGTGCTGAATGCTATTTGAAAGAATCTACGCTAGAGTACAAGCTACACTCATGCTAAGAGAGATTCTGTACAAGAGTCACTATGAACATTATGTATAAACTGACGTGATCTGTCAGTACAACCTGATATATATATATATATATATATATATATATATATATATATATATATAGATGTGGACTAACTATAGAACTCTGAATGCTTGTCTACAAATGTTCCAGTATGAGGTTATCCAGCATGTATGCTAACTTAAGATGATACACCATTGATCAACACCATGCTGTTTATGTCGTCATGTGTTCCTGTAACCATACACGTACTGTTCCAGTGTGCGTCTCATTAAATATTATAAAAAGAACACAGTAGTTCCAGTAATCCTTGACTTCTACATGTGAGAGTATGAATATATTGTTACCAAGTTGTCAACTCTTCAGAACCATTCTACCATTCGCGTACAATGTACTCTCACTTCAATGTTTACACTACCCTGTGTAGGTCGAGTTGACCTGTGTCTGTCTTCACGGTGACAGCACCTCTTTGAATACAACAGTACTACCAGCCATCATACTTTACAGTGAGGTTCTATACACCACACTCGATTCTTTACAGTGGAGTCGCAAACAACAGAACTTTACAGTGGTGTACTACAGGTGTAGTAAGAAATAACTTCTTTACACTGGTGGCCACTATATCCATTACAAGAGACTGTAGTAACAGAACTTCTTTACAGTGGTGTGCCAGCTTCCTGGGTCAACCTGCACAGTGGACATATTTGAGAAGTCAGCTACTGAGACCAGACCATTCCTTGGGGCCTGTTACGACACGCGTAAACACCAGCAATACAACTTTACAGTCGATGTCAGCGCGACCTGTCCTATCGAGGTATACAGTAACTAGGTCAGCGTTTGTTGACATTTTTTGTTGATGGACATTTGCCATAGAACAGACAGCGTTACACAGCAAGTTTGTTTGGAACAGACAGCATTACACATCAGAGTTGGAACATATATTTGACAGTGTTTGCAAAATGTACAGTGCAACTGAAGCGAGAAGTCTTACTTGTGATTCTGAGGAACTGTAAACAGTGGATTCTCCTGCACTGCCATAGTTTGTGTTGAACTTTTATGATTTAGGCCAGATTTGGTTATTTAATAAACTACCATTCTACTTTAGCATTATTGCGTATAACTGTGCCTTCTTCGCAACACATTCTATCTGCAACACATTACATTACATTACATTATATTATAAATATTTATGCTATATGTACATTTATGTTTACATGTTTATATGTGATATTTGTTTGTATTCTGCGGGTTGTTGTTTCAGTTGGGCGGAGTCTCCCTTAGATCATACCACGTGATAGAGGTCGTCTATTGTGAGCGTTTTCTATAGGGTGAGCAAATTTCCGATACTGGAATTTGCAAAGCGACTGCTGTTGCTATTTTTTTTTTTGGTTAGTTGTGACGATATGGTCAGTGTTGTTTTCGGAAGTTTCTTCACATTCTTTAGTTTTGTTTTGATTTGTTTGTAATTTGTTGGTCTACCCTTTGCTATCTTTCAGTTTCATACAACATTTATATTTATATACTGTGGCGTTATTTGTATTTGTTATCCTCTTGCGGTTTATTTTTTATTGTTTTTTCCATTTGATTTATTTGATTTCCGCAAATGTTTTCATGTTGTCAAGTATAATTGTTTTTTATGTTCTTGATCGACATACACTATTTAAAATATAGTTGATCATATGGATTTATGTGAAAGAATCAACTGATGATTAATGTTGATTAGATAAGACACTATTTCTTGTGCATTGCACTTATGTTAAAGAGTGTTGCAGCAATTTATAATTGTTATTTTTCAAAGAAATATACAAGACCTTGATAAGGCTTGTCTCACACAGACATGGTGATTGTGTGCTGATTAATACAGTGATTAGGAACTTTTTGCTATATTACCTTGAAATATATTTTATTATTATTGTTTCAAGTGAGTAGTATCATTGTCAGACATCATGTCTACATTAGAATACTTTATTGCACAAGGGAGATCCCTTGATAAGACTGGTACAGACTTAGAACAATGGGCAGTTGCTCAATATGACAAAGCATTAGCTGCTGAAGAGAGAAAAGCTGCTGCAGAAGAGAGAAAAGCTCTGGCTGAAGAGAAAAGATTAGAAAGAGAATTTGAACAAAAGAAATTGCAGATACAGACTGAGGAAAAAAGATTCCAGATGGAAATGGAAAAAGAAAAAAGAAAAGATGAGGCTGCTGCGGCTGCTGAAGAGAAAAAAGCAATGAGAAAACATGAACACCAAAAAGAACTTTTAGCATTTGAGTTAGAAAAGTTAAAATTAACAAACATAAGTAATGTTAATCAAGCATCTGGTGGTAATGGTAAACCCTTTACTTACAAGGTCAAGGTACCAGCGTTCAATCCTTCCAGTGATGACATAACATTCTGGTTAAATAGATTTGAATGCTCTTGTCGAGCCCATAATGTGGACAAATCACAATATGCTAACCAGTTGTCAGAAAATTTGAAAGGTGATTCTCTGACTAGTTTAAGTTTGGTTGAAGAGGCTGACAAGGATAATTATGATGTTATTAGGGCAGCCTTATTAAAGAAGTACCAGTTGTCTGAGGAAGGTTACCGGAATTTGTTTAAGACAATGGTTCCTGAGGCAGGTGTAGAATTCTCAGAATTCATTGCAAGAACACGTCTTACATTTGATCGTTGGATTGAGTTGTCCAAAACAGAAAAGACATATGAAGCCCTTATGGACTTGATACTCAGAGATAAGATTATGTCAAGTATAAATAAACCATTCCTTGAATTCTTACATGAGCGTAAACCCAAGACACTAAAAGAAATGGAACAGTATTGTACCCAATACGTCACTGCACATCCAGACGTAGCTATTAGCAATACTAAGGTTAGGGAAGGTATGCCAGTTGCTTCAGCAACACCATACAACCCTAATCACTCACGCAGATTCCAAGAACCTCAAAATAGGTTTAATAAAAAAGGTAGCCATAACGGTTATCAGAACCAAGGTAACCAATCATTTCAGGGTTCTTCTTCGAATACCTGGAGACGAGCCGACAGCCCTCGATTCAGAGGTGGTCATAATTATAGAAACTTTCGCAAAGGAAGTCATTATAGAAATTATCCAAGTTTTCCCTCATGGAGACAACAAGATCATAATTACAGAGATACTCATTATAATGAATATGATAATAGTAACCAAAGGAACTATGACTCAAACCCAAGTAGGGGTTATAACAGTGGAAACAAGGATAATTACAGAGGCAATAATAACAGAGGTAGAGCACAATACAAAAAAACATAAATCTCATTACCAGGCGAACTCTGCTCAGCAAGAGTCCCACGAAGCCTATAAACAAAATAAAGATAATGATGACTCTAATAATATGGCATGTGCCACTTTTGATTTTGGGAGAGCATCTCAGTGCCCCCAATGCAAAACATTATTTGAGCCAACCACAGTGTCTACTTTAAGCTGTGGCCATCCTCTTCCCGCTCTTCCTGCGTCAATCGCGCATGATGGAAGAGGTTCTCTAGTCTTACACAAAGGTTTAGTAAATGACAATCCAGTCTCAGTACTTTTTGATTCTGGATGCACAACAATTGGTGTTAGGCAGTCACTAATAGATCCTTCTCATTCTACAGGCAAAGTAGTCAAATGCGTAACATTTGGCGGCACCATAGAGAAATACTCTACCGCTATCATTAGGATTGCTACTCCTTTCTTCACAGGAGATGTACACGCATGTCTTTTGCCGAATCCGATCGCTGATCTTATCATCGGTCGCATTCACGGAGTAAAAGAATGCACTTCGCAACAAATTTCCGTTTGGGAAAAGCAAAATATGCAAACTGCTAATGCTGTAGTCACAAGAGCTCAAGCTCTCAATATGCCTGAAACTTCATCTACTGAAGATATTGAAGTGCATAACCAAGATGATCCCTTGCTAATTTCTCGTGACTCGTTTATAAAACAACAAGAAGAGGATCCGACTCTTAAGAAATTCTTCACTCTTGTAACGAAAGGTGATCCGAATAGAGATACCAAGTGTAAATCTTGGATTACAATGAAGAATGGTGTACTTGTACGTATGGTGCAAGACTCCACTAATTCAAGTCATTCTCAGATTCTTGTACCCAAGAAATTGAGAGTTAAAATTTTACAACATGCACACGACTCTCAGTGTGCTGGACACATGGGTTTTTCCCGTACAAAGTCAAGAGTTCTTGCGGCTTTCTTTTGGCCTTTTGTGAATAAGGACATACGGATCTATTGTCGATCTTGTAAAGTATGTCAAGAAGTCAAATCCAAAGGTCTTCGTCATGCTGCGCCCATTCAGGCGGCAGACATTCCTATTCGGCCATTTCAGAAAATGGCGATAGACATCATTGGTCCATTTAAGATCAAATCTGCTAGAGGACATCAATTTATCTTAACGTGTGTGGACATGTGCACACGTTGGCCAGAGGCTATCCCTCTGAAGAGCATTACTACTGCTGACATTGCAGATGCTCTTTGGCTTATATTTTCTCGCCTGGGATTCCCCGGAGAAATATTATCAGATCATGGCACCCAACTAATATCGGATACCATGTCTCAAGTAATGTCTACTCTACAGACAGAGAGATCTTTGAGTAGCATATATCATCCTATGTCCAATGGGATGGTAGAACGGCTAAATAGAACACTTAAGAACTTATTAGGAAAGATAACTGAGGATCATCCTCAAGATTGGGACAGGGTTCTACCCGCGGCCCTCTTCGCTTACAGGGAGGTCCCCAATGAACATACAGGATTTTCTCCTTTTGAACTTGTCTTTGCCGCGCGGCCGCGCGGCCCTATGTCTTTGCTTTGCTTCATGATCTCATAACAGCGGACAATATTGACGATGACACAAAATCCTCTTACGAATATGTCATCACGCTGAGAGAAAAAAATTATCGAAGCATGCAAATTAGCAACGTCCTCTTCTGAATTTGCTAAACAGAAGGCAAGGCAATTTGCTAATAAGAAAAGAACTTTACGACAACTTTGTCCTGGTGACAAAGCATTTGTTTTGCTACCTTGTAGGGAAAATAGACTCCTTATTTCTTGGAAAGGTCCGTACGATATAATATCGAAAATTTCAGATGTTGACTATATTGTCGATATTAACGGGAAGCATAAAACCTTCCACATCAATATGCTTACGGAATTCCATGAACGTCCTGACTATTTACAGCCTATTTTCCAGGCAACGGACGATTCTCCAGTTCAACATGGTCAGTACTCATCACTGTCCGTTATACAGGATGAGGAAACAAGTTTTTCGGATGTTAATCTTCCGCTTCCAATGATCCCACTTCATTCTAGTGAATCATGGAAAGACGTTACTGTTTCTCCTGATTTGTCTCTAGGAGAACAGCGACAGGTTTCGGCTATGTTACAAACATTTCAGGATGTCCTCACTGACATCCCTGGGCAAACTCATGTCATTGAGCATGACATTATTCTAACTGAACATACTCCTATTAGGGTTAGACCTTACCCTATCCCTATACATTTTCAAGCACAGGTTGAAAAGGAGTTAGATGAAATGATAGATTTACAAATAATCGAACCATCCACTTCTGCTTATTCTTCGCCGATGGTTATTGTTCGAAAAAAAAGACAATAACATACGTCTTTGCGTTGACTATCGCAAATTGAATCAAGTGACAAAGTTTGATGCTGAACCTATGCCTTTACTAGAAGAGCTACTTACTCGACTTTCTAAATCTCATTTTTTCACTAAACTTGATTTGTCTAAAGGATATTGGCAAGTTCCATTATCCGAACGCGCCAAACCTCTTACCGCTTTTTCTACTCCTAGAGGCCTTTTCCAATGGAATTTTATGCCTTTCGGCCTTATGAACGCACCAGCTACATTCGTACGCATGATGCGTCGAATCCTATCGTATCGGTCAGATGTCATTGCTTATCTAGACAACATCTGTCTTTTTAGCGATACTTGGGAAGATCACTATTCACTATTCAGGGTTAGTTGAATTGTTATCAACTCTACGCGAGCATAACCTGACAGCAAAACCATCGAAAGCTTGCATTGGTTTTAGCGAAATTGCTTTCCTAGGCCATCGAGTAGGTCATGGTTTCCTGAAGACAGAGGACCATAATATCACTAAAATACTTAACATCTCTATCCCTAAGACTAAAAAGCAAGTGCGAAGTCTTTTAGGTCTCATACAATTTTATGGACGATTCATTCCGAATCTGTCCTCTATCATGGCACCTCTTTCGACACTACTAAAGAAAGGGTCGCCTAATATGGTTCACTGGTCTCAGGAATGCCAATTATCACTAGATAAGATCAAAACTATGTTTTCAACACCACCTATTTTAGTGTTACCTACTACAGATAAGACATTTGTTCTTCGTAGTGACGCTTCATCCACTGGGATTGGAGCGGCACTAATGCAAGAGTACTCTGGAACTCTGCATCCTGTAATGTACATATCCAGAAAACTTAATGCTGCAGAAAGGAATTACTCGGTTTTAGACCGGGAATTATTGGCGATGGTTTGGTCAATTCTCAAACTTCAAAGATTCCTTCTTGGTGCACATTTCATAGTGGAAACTGACCAGAAAGCTCTTACTGCTATCCAAAGTAAGAACTTGAAGAGCTCGAGATCAACTCGATACGCGATCGCTCTTCAACCTTTTCATTTTTCGGTACGAGCTATCCGTGGTTCAGAAAATGTGATGGCGGACATTCTGTCGAGATGCCCACATGATGCCACTTAACTGTTAAATATTGGACTTTCCTAACATGTATAACTTTACATCAGTTATTCTTTTTCTTCTATATCAAAATGTGTACACATTTGTAATATATGATTTGGTGATTGTATAAATACTTAGCGGTTCACTTATTTTGATTCACTGCTAATTCTTTGATGATGTTTCTTTTGCCAATCGTGAACTTATGATACCTAATATGAAATGATTATTGAAATTATTGTATACATTGTGTCATTGCCAATATGATAGTAGGCATTGGTGGCAACTCCCTGGAAATGTTTACACTTAGAGAAATACTTTCTCTGAGATGTTGAGATATATATTCTCATTCTTTGCCTTAATCTGGCTTTATAAATTCTTGATACTTCTCATCTGCGCATCATATGTGCGTTGGGGGGCCTATTTTATGTGGCTCTCAGAGAGAAAAAAAAAAATTTCATTTTTTTTTCCCGGGGGTTGCGGTAGTCTGTTGCGTACATATTTTTTATATGTCGCACAGATTACAGTTGATACGATTACAAATGAAAATGTAACTATCTGTTTGATAAAAGGATATTTATTTATGAACTTACAACTTTTAAGAAAGGGGAATAACTCAGAATAGTAAATGTGTATTTTATTCTTTGAGTGATCGGTTCCTGTTTTGTTTCCGTGGATTGAACAAGCGGAGGAATCTAGATTTTATATTATAGCTGGAAACAGATTGTTCTCGCTTAAGGTTTTGCAGGAATATTGAAAGTCCGAATCTAGGTTTACTGTTTGTCTGTTTGAGACGATTCCGTCTTATATCATGTTATCTTTGTGTGTCTGGGCTGGATTATTTGTTCTTACACTCTGAGCGGATGAAGATAAAGGAGTGTGTTCTTCGGTTATGGAGTCTGGCGGGACGCCAATGTCGAGCGGTCCAAAGTTTTGTGATCTCAAGTTATCATGGGGAAGAAGATTGTGTCTTCTAGGACTGTTTTAGTCTATGTGTTCCCCAGTATTGTTTCTATTACGTCAGAAAAGTGTTTTTGTGCTTGCTATTGATTCTTGGCCAAGGTAAACGTACTTTTACTGACTTCGTTCCTAGGCTTACGATGGGTTATGTTTAGGCCTACATGAATCTACTTATGTTCAGATGTCAGAACGACATATCGTTTAGCAGCACTAAGAATGTTTCTACACAGCAATTATGAGGACAGATAATGCTGATATTGGTGGAAACTTTGATACCCTTATGAATTGAATCTTTCTAGAAGTTTTGTCATCTCACCGTTGTGTGAGCGATGTTAAGGACCAAGGAAGCCATCTTGGAATCCGAATTATTGTCAATCATTCATCAGAGAACAGGGTTGTCCCTTACTACCCGATAATGATCCAGAGATCACAGTTATGAAAGAAAGATCTATTATGGGAGATTTAGCATTTACTCCGAAGATATGTGCTGAATGCTATTTGAAAGAATCTACGCTAGAGTACAAGCTACACTCATGCTAAGAGAGATTCTGTACAGGAGTCACTATGAACATTATGTATAAACTGACGTGATCTGTCAGTACAACCTGATATATATATATATAGAGATGTGGACTAACTATAGAACTCTGAATGCTTGTCTACAAATGTTCCAGTATGAGGTTATCCAGCATGTATGCTAACTTAAGATGATACACCATTGATCAACACCATGCTGTTTATGTCGTCATGTGTTCCTGTAACCATACACGTACTGTTCCAGTGTGCGTCTCATTAAATATTATAAAAAGAACACAGTAGTTCCAGTAATCCTTGACTTCTACATGTGAGAGTATGAATATATTGTTACCAAGTTGTCAACTCTTCAGAACCATTCTACCATTCGCGTACAATGTACTCTCACTTCAATGTTTACACTACCCTGTGTAGGTCGAGTTGACCTGTGTCTGTCTTCACGGTGACAGCACCTCTTTGAATACAACAGTACTACCAGCCATCATACTTTACAGTGAGGTTCTATACACCACACTCGCATACCTGTCAACCTCCTGAGACAAAAATCTGTACGCCGGACCAAAAAAATCCTTACAAACACCCAAAAATCCTTACGCAAAAAATATATTTAAAAATTATACGCAATACAGTTTTAAAATGAGAAATGACATATACAAATCTATTAGCATTTGAATTATTGTGATATAAAACATGCTAATAGTCTCATGCTGTTCTTTACATATAAAAAACTTAGTGATCATGAGGTACACTATTCTTTCGATGTACAGTGTTTTGTATTATAATCAACACATGCACTTTTAGCACTTTGCAGAATTGCATTTGTGGGCGTAAAGTCTGCACAGCATGTATCAATGTTACTCTTACATTGTAAACTAGAAGTGAGTGTGTCCGCATTCATGGACCTCCTGCAGTCTGTGTGAATTTTTTTCATCATTGAAAATGATCTTTCGCAGTCAGCTTTTGTTTCTTTGAATTAGGCTCAGTCATCATTCAGTGGATGAAATATTTCAACTAATAATATTTGTAGACGAAGAGAATGATTAAAAAATACAACGCACAAAGCAAACAGCTAACAGCAACAACAGCAACAACAACAAAAATAAACAAAAATTATGAACAGAATATCAAATCTAGGAAGAAAAAATGTACCACCAAAAATTTACAAAATTATTATTTTAAGAGTTGGTAGCCTAGACCAGTGATTGATGGTCCTGAAAACAGGCTGCATCACTGCAGTCTGACTGAGAGAGTAGGGATCGAAGAGGGAATTTCCCCAAAAATGCCGTGCTGAAGTCGGATGTGTCGGCCGAAACGCGCAGATATCACAGCTCCGGCGTAAACAGACACAAAGCAACCAACGTCCTTTTCAGGACGAACGAGGAAGAAGAAGAAGAAGACCAGTGATAACAGATTGCCACTTTATTAAAAAATAAAGCAGCGAATCTCGAGAGCTGGCATAAAGTAGGCCTACTCAACGCAAACAAACTTTTTTTTTCTAGTTATGTAGGGCCTACACAGAATATTATGACAATTTATCGGAAATATATTGAAGGGCAAGGTATAGGCCTAACTGGAAAGATTAAGGCAGCGATTAAATTGCAACAAAGCAAAACAGCAGCAATATTTAACCACGTTATAAGTACTTAGCTTTTTTAAACAAAATGGCGTCGAAGTGTGGTGGCAAGCGAGCGTCGTCGTTGATAACAGGTAACTTTAAAAATCCGTCATGTCACGCTGAAAACCGAAAGCGTATGAGGCCGAATTCAAAGTGTTTGCCGAATTGTTGGGTATAAAGGGTTTTGACTGGTTGCTTAAAAACAAACACCGAGATTTCCGGAATTAAACATTTTTAAAATTGGTTAAAAAAAAAAAAATTGAAAATATTTTCTGATTTAAAATTTTTAAAAACTTGGGTTGGAAAATATTTTTAAAATTTAAAAAAAAAAAAAAAAAAAAAAATTTTTTTTTTTTGAGAGGGGGGAGAAAAATCCGTACACTGCTAAAAGTATCAAAAATCCGTACATTGTACGAAAAATTCGTACAGGTTGACAGGTATGCACTCGATTCTTTACAGTGGAGTCGCAAACAACAGAACTTTACAGTGGTGTACTACAGGTGTAGTAAGAAATAACTTCTTTACAGTTAACTTCCTGCAGTTTTGGCTGTAATGCTGAATTCGCTTTTGGGACATCGGATGAAAGTTACCACAACAGCCAGATTGAACAGGAACAACATAAATTATGTTTCAAGAAAAGTAAGAAGAATTAGCTACTTGGACGACTTACATGCAGAGGACGAATATTAGTCTTTAAATAGGCTACTTGCTTAAGTACCCACATTGCTCGGTTTAGACACAGCCACACAGACAGACAGAGATCCCTACAAGATTTGGATGGTTCATATATCTTTTCAGCAACATACGCAAAGTTGGCGGAATAGACAAGGATATCAAAATATAGAAGGTAATCGGAACATTCATTGACATGGGAAGTATATGGAAATCAGAAGAGATCAAGTCCAGCACAGAAATAAAAATGTTTAATTCACATGTCAGGACATGCTTCCCCAATTGTCCTGAAACATGGAGAACAACAAAACCACACCCAGTAAGTTACAGATTTTTATTAATAGGTGCTTGCACAGATTAAAAGGACTGCAATAGTTGACAGCATTACAAGGCAGTATATTTCTGGAAGCCCCAGGGTCTGGGTAAAAGACATGAAAAAAGTGTGGAGAAGAGAATTGAAGACATAGACTAAAAAAATATAAAGAAGCCATGAAAAAACTGATCATGAATGGCACAAGGGCAGGTGAGCATAGTATAAGCTGATCATGAATGGCACAAGGGCAGGTGAGCATAGTATAAGCTGATCATGAATGGCACAAGGGCAGGTGAGCATAGTATAAGCTGATCATGAATGGCACAAGGGGCAGGTGAGCATAGTATAAGCTGATCATGAATGGCACAAGGGCAGGTGAGCATAGTATAAGCTGATCATGAATGGCACAAGGGCAGGTGAGCATAGTATAAGCTGATCATGAATGGCACAAGGGCAGGTGAGCATAGTATAAGCTGATCATGAATGGCACAAGGGCAGGTGAGCATAGTATAAGCTGATCATGAATGGCACAAGGGCAGGTGAGCATAGTATAAGCTGATCATGAATGGCACAAGGGCAGGTGAGCATAGTATAAGCTGATCATGAATGGCACAAGGGCAGGTGAGCATAGTATAAGCTGATCATGAATGGCACAAGGGCAGGTGAGCATAGTATAAGCTGATCATGAATGGCACAAGGGCAGGTGAGCATAGTATAAGCTGATCATGAATGGCACAAGGGCAGGTGAGCATAGTATAAGCTGAACATGAATGGCACAAGGGCAGGTGAGCATAGTAAAAGCTGATTAAAAGCCTTCTCCCCACAGGGAGCTACATTGTTAAGATAAAAGTCCAAATACTAGAAACTTACAACTGATGATAAAACAAAAAAATGTATGCCAACATTGTGCAGCCAATACAAATTCTGCACATTAACAAAAGAACATGGCAAAAGGATCATCATCTTTAAACTTTAAGATTCGTCATCATTTACCTTTTCTCTCCCTAAAGAGTATGCAACCACCACTGTATGTTCACAGTTTTGTACATTTCATAAGCCACAATTATAGTTTGTTGATTTTTTTTTTTAACTTAAGTTTTTCCTACATTTTTTCATTTTTATTTTTATTTTCTGATCATGATTTTCTGTTACTGGAATAGGTATTTTGCAAGTTCTGACATGCGCAAATCACATACAAGAACAGCACGCTGAATGAGTACATAAGTCACTCAGTTATATATTATGAGCCCTTTAAGACACGTGTTCCTTCTTTTCCCAAAATCTTGTATTGTAACTTGATGTCAAATCCAAGTTTTCGTCACTTTCTTTTGTTGCTTCGATTTGAGTGTTCAGTCCTGTAGTTCAGGGGACTATAATGCGTATCAGAGCAAGAATGCAAAGCATATGAACATTATTTCTGAAAACACCAGATAATAAAAGGTGATCAAATGCCGTTTATTTGAAATCAAAACAGCTTGACACTATTTCAGTTACCTTGTATTAAAATAGCAGAGGAAAATTGAAACAGATACATTCTGCTTCACATTGAGTAGGATGGAGAATTGTATGTATGTGCTTTTGCTTGTATGTAAGCAAGATGAAGAGCGATGATTGGCAGAGTTACCTTACAAAAAGTTGCAATTCATATATATATTTATACATACTGACACAGACACACATTTAATTCATTCATCCATTTCCTTTCAGATCCCACTGGAGCATAAACCTTAAACAAATTCACAACAAGCATTCCTGTCACGACTTCTACATTTCTATCATATCGGTTTCTAATTCTCTCCTCCATGTGTATCATTTGTCTCCCTCTACTTCTATTATCTTGGAGATTCCATAACAAGATTTGGCTTGTAATATTATACACACTTTATATTTTTATTGCATGTAAACTTCTCCACAGTCCAATTTGTCAAATTCTCAATGCATATTTTCATTTCATTTTTCACATTAGGTTCGAATTCTGTATGTCCGTAATCTGATGTTGTCCACTACTGAGGAACACCTACAAGAAGTGTTTGAAAAGGCTGTAGGAAAGAATGATTGTATCGAAAGAGTAAAGAAGTTGAAAGACTATGCATTTGTTCACTTCCGACAAAGGGAGGATGCCCTGAAAGCTATGGAGCTCTTGAATGGTTGGTAACACTATTTAGCACCCCTGCTGTATTTTCAAAGTCTAGCAGATTCACTGACATAACAATTTTAACAAGATAACACATGTTGAAGTGAAACATCTTAATAATATAAAAAAAGCATTCAAATGTACTATTCACTCAGTGACTTGCACATACGTTATTTTCCACTTTTCCTTTAGTCTTTCAAAAAATGTGTTGTTTTTTTTCCTGCTCCATGA
This sequence comes from Oreohelix idahoensis, assembly GCA_024509875.1. Lineage (NCBI taxonomy): Eukaryota > Metazoa > Mollusca > Gastropoda > Stylommatophora > Oreohelicidae > Oreohelix > Oreohelix idahoensis. The sequence goes on along the minus strand of JAMPIV010000256.1, from coordinate 17,603 downwards.
GATGTGAGACAGAGTGAAAATTGTTTGCACAAGTAAGTTTGAGTATGTATAGGCCTACAACAAAAACTTCATAGAGTAACAGCAGTTATTGCATGCCCAGGTATTTTGAAATTGTTTTTCCCTTCTTAAGTCATGCCCATCATTCAATCCTGATTAAACCCATATTCTTGAGTGACCTACTTAGACTGCCTAGAATTGTTCACATTTCTTTCCTGCAGAAATATTAAAAACATGATCTTGCTGTCTCCTAGATACAAGTTTAAAATGTAGATTTGTCGGGACCAGAGGAATATAAATGTTTTTTATTTTCTTCATTATTGAACCGCTATTATAGTACAGGAATACCTCAGAGATATTGCGTGTTCAGTTCCAGACCACCGTGTTCAGTTCCAGACCACCGCAATGAAGCGAATATCGCAATAAAGCGGGTCACACTCATATTTTTGGGTTCCAAGTGCATATAAAAGCCTAAAATCGTGTTTTCACTATGTCTATTAAGTGCGCAATAGCACTAGTTCTAAAAAAACAATGTACTGTAAAACTATGAATACTTTATTGCTAAAAAGAATGCTTATCTTCATCATCTGAGCCTTCAGCGAATCGTAGTTTTTTTGCTGGTGGAAAGTCAAAATCTGTTGGAAGAAGAAGGCACGTTCTAATAAATAAAAATGAATAATTTTTTTAAAAGCGCAATATCTGCGAAGCGCAATAAAGCGAAGCGCAATAAAGCGAGGTATACCTGTATAGTTAAGTGAATATAATAAATGTCTAAGGCATATTGTGAATGTTTTTTTTTTTTTTAACTTTGGAGCACAAAAAGAAGGTATCTGGAAAAGATACTGTAAGTGAGACTAATTAACTCTGTTAATATCTTGTGTAATTAAATACTGGAGGCTTTTACAATGTTGCTCCATGTTTTTACTGTATCATATCACTAGATAGCCTGATTGATGGCTCCAGAGTGGAGGTAGTTTTGGCCAAACCTGTTGACAAGAATGAGTACAACGTGAAATCAGCAAAAGCAAAGGGTTTAACGCAGGTGAGATTTGCAGAAATGATTCTTATCAGTCATTTTTTGTTTGTCAGGCATAATCTCAGTCAGACGTAACCAGTATGCTTTCCCACTGTCTATCCATGTTACTTTATTTTTCTTTCCCATATGTATTGGAAGAAATGTTAAGAAATTTCTTATTACAGTAGAACTCCATTTATCCGAACCCCAATTATCCGAACATCCAATTATCCGAACACTTTTTCCAGAAAAAAAAAAAAATCAGATGCCACAGTCACGTTAGACTAAAATTCTGAATCTTTTGATGCGGCAAACTTCAAATGTGTGCGAACAATTTGTAGAGAATGGGATGGCTAATGGTCGGTCGCTTACGTACAGGAAGTCAGTTAGATCATAAAAGTCAGTTAATATCTGGTTTACCAATCCAGTGTACGTGTGCGTTCTAGGTAGAACACTGGCTAAACAGACAGTTCAACTTAAAATAATTGTGTCTGCTACTACAGCAGAATAATTTTGGTGTACAAGTATTTCTCTGTGCGATATGGCATCTTCCAGTAGGCCTAAAGCATATAAAAGGAACCGCAATGTTTTGTCAATTGAAACGAAAACAGAAATTATCAAGAGACTAGGACAAGGTGAAACTGTGTCTTCACTTGCGAGGATTTTCAATGTTGGGAAAGCTACCGTCTCTGACATCAAAAGTAACAAGGATAAAATTATGAGTTTTGCATCGAAATTTGATAGTGAAAATGGGTCGAAGAAACGTAAAACCATGAGAAATGCGAAAGATGTGAAATTGGAAGAGGCTTTGTATATATGGTTTGTGCAAAGAAGAAGCAAAGAGGAACCTATCTCTGGTTCTCTGTTGTGTGAAAAGGAACTTCAGTTCAACAATCAACTTGACGGTCCTCCTGACTTTAAGGCTAGCCAGGGATGGTTAAAAAAACTTTAAATCTCGTCATGGCATACGAGAATTGGAGATTCAAGGGGAATCTTTATCTAGCGATGCAACTGCCGCTAAAAAATTTTAAAGAAACATTCTTGGCTTTTTTGGAAGAAGAAGGTTATTCACTCGATGATGTGTATAATGCCGATGAGACTGGCTTATACTGGAAATCATTGCCTCAAAAATCACTTGCATCTCAGCGCGAAGCAGCTGCCCCTGGGTTTAAAAAGTGCAAAGAGAGAGTAACAATTTTGGTAGCCGCGAATGCCAGTGGAAGTCATCGTTTACCGGTGCTAATGATCGGCAAAGCCAAAAAACCACGTTGTTTAAAGAATGTGACATGTCTCCCATTGTGCTACAAAGCACAGAAGAGTGCTTGGATGAATAGTGAAATATTTCTTGATTGGTATACAAATCAGTTCATCCCAAATGTGAAGAGGTTGAGAGAACAAAAAAAGAAAACTGGAAAAGTAATTCTTCTACTGGACAATGCACCATCTCATCCAGAGACGGATACACTGAATGCAGTTGATGCAAATTTTAAAGTAATTTTTCTGCCTCCCAATGTAACAGCACTGATTCAACCAATGGATCAGGGTGTTATAGCAAAGCTTAAAAAGATGTACAAGAAGGAAGTCCTGCGTCGTTTATTGTTGGCTGAAGATGAAGAAAGTGTGGTGGCGTTTTCCAAAAAGCTTAATCTCAAAGACTGCTGCTATATGTTAGCTGATGCTTGGACCACCCTGTCACAAGATAATCTCAACAAGGCTTGGAGTAGATTGCTTGGGAAAAAAGGAGGAAATGAAACTACTGCAGTGGACACAAATGATGATTGTATAAATGAAGTTGTGGAACTGTTTCAAGCAATGCCCGGATTTTCGGACTGTGACAAAGATGATGCACACATGTGGCTAGAAGATGATAATGATTCTGGTTTTCAGTTTTTGAATGACGAAGAAAATTTTGTCTTTTGTGCAAGAAGAAAACCAAATACATGTAGTGACCGATGATGAAGACTCCTCAGAAGTACATGATGTACTTGTAGATTATGAAGAAAAACCAAAAAGTCGACCAAGTCCTGAAGAGGCCTTTATAGCACTAGAAACAGCGATGGCTTGGTACGAGCAAGAAGATGACAGCTGTCCTACACAGCTTCTGCTGTTGAAGGGAATGCGGGACTTAGCAGCCAAAAGGAGACTATCCAGTTTGGTGCAAAAGAGGATTCCTCATTATTTTAAATAGTGGGCTACATCTGTGCAAGTACATATATACGTAAGTTGCGCCTGGTTTTGAATCGTTTGTAATGTTATTTTGAAAACATTTCTCTTTCTTAACAAAAATAATTAATACAAGTAGTACATGCACTGCAGTGTAATAAAAGATTTTGGTGATACAGTGATCTAATACAGTGTGGGTATTATTATTACAGTACAAGCAAATATGTTTTATAGTGTATTTTCCTTGTGATGGTTAATTATTTTTAGAAATATGTGTACATGTACTCGATACATTATGTAATCCAATTATCCGAACATTTGATTATCCGAACGATGCTCGGTCCCATGGGGTTCGGATAAATGGAGTTCTACTGTATATTAATAATTTAAATGTTTATTCTACGTTTGCTAAATCACTGTTGTTTACTAGATTTCTTCTTCGCACACTCTCAAATGTCTACATAAGTATTTTCAAACTGAGCAGTTGTCAGCTTGAGGCTATTTGCATCTCCATAGTTTTTACAGGAATGATACTGATGCTTGTAATGACTATATGTGCTTTCTTTGTTACTTATATGTTAGGCATCTTTGAAGCAGATGTTCAGCAGTCATTTTATCGGTGCCACCGTTACGCTTATCTGTGGTTCCTATCTTTAGCTTGTTGAATTGTTGTTTAACTAGGGGTGTTGAGCTTTTTGCTCTTTTGCAGCCAATACCAAGTCTTAGAGTCCTTGGTATTATTTACACTCAAATCTAGGCTTTTCCTGTAACATGTAAAGTTGAAGTCAAGTTTCTCAAACTTGGCTTGCATTCAAAGGATCATCACATCTGGTCCCATGCTAGGAGGAAGAAGCATGTGGCATACTGTGCATTCCTGCCATCCAAGGGGGCATTCCATATATACAGAGCTAAAATACTGTGCTCTACTTCTGGGTTCTCCCAAGGAATTGTCATGTCCTGCACAGAGCCACTTCTCTGCTCCCCCTGCCTATCATTGGGTCCATAGTGAGATCATTCTGCATGCAGCCAATCAGATAAAAAGCCAGATTTATGTCTGGGTCTCAAGTGACTCCTCCAAGCTTAGTGTGCAATGCTGGGTTCTCAACAAGTTTCACCACGGGGGGGAATCCCTGGAAGTGTGTGAATGATTGCAAGAGTCAATGAGGGTGTAATTTGCCTCACAGACAGAGGTTCACTTCCAAATCTACATACTACAGCATTGTGCATAGCTGGTGGTCATAAAGGATGACTCCAGATATGCCTCCATGCCGTAGCTTGTTGAATAGATGGTATCCCAATCTGTTGTAGCCCATGTGGAGTCTGATGATTACCACTTGTTCTCTTCTGCTGAGCTGGCAATGTGCATAATTTTTTTGGATGGCCTGAATGCTCTGCATCCCATTTGTTCCAGTATACGCTTCTGACAAAACTCTTTGAAAGGTATGCTTGCATCAGGCTGAGGTAGCCTTCCACCTTCCTTTGGCACTCTGTCAGCTCCTTTATTGCTGAGGATGTTGCAGTGAGATGGGATCCATTGTATCACTACTCTTTTGAGTTGCTGACATGGTTTACTAGATATAAAAAAACACTTTTAACAATCATAATTGTGTATGTACCCATTTACATGTAATTAATTTGCTTCTAATTCAGGGCAGAAGTGTAGTTACCAAAAAAAAAAAAAAAAGCTGAATAATTATGTTTTATTCATCTAATATAAACTTCAGTGTGGTTCCAGGGAAACAAAGAAAGAATAGGAAATATGAGACTGGCAACTTCAGCATGTCAAACAAAACTGTTACAGGTTACAGAAATCACCACCGTGAGAGTGTGAAGGCTTTGCAAGTTTCCTGCAAGGAGGCCAGCTGCCCCGGTGGTTCCAGCTGCACTGGTGGTTCCATGATTCATAAGAGATGAAAAAAATTAATAATAATAAAATATAAATAAAAATTATTTTTTTTTAAATTAATATTTATTTTTGTCTTATAATAGGTAAATAGTTTTGATGCAGAAAATTCCTTGATCTCATCAATCTATGGGCAGCTTGTAGCAGAGGGAGGAAGGTAAGTTCCTTTAGCTTGTTTTATTATCACTTTGAAGTATGTTTTATTTAATTATGTATCTTGATTTAAATTGTGTGAATGCTGTATTTACACTGAAAAATATATTCAATTCAGTCAATACCCTTTAGCTCCCCAAGGAGCATAGGCCTTCAACAAACACATACCAAGTCCTCCTGTTACGTGCCATCCGCTCAAGTTCTTTCCATATTTTCCTCATCGTTTTCACCTGTGTCTCCAGTTCTCTTCTCCAGGTGTTTTTTGATCTACCGTTGCCTCTCTTTCCCTGGGGATTCCAGAACAAGGACTGTCTTGTAAAGCTATAGACAGGTTTCCTTAGTGTGTGTCCTATCAATCACCAGCGTCTTCTTCTTATCTCTTGTTCCACTGGTTCTTGTCATCAGTTACACATTGGTGGCTTTGTCATACCATTTAAATCCGTCTATTCTATGCAAACACTCATTTATGAATGTCTGTAACTTTTTGGTTGTTGTTTTTGTTGTTCTCTATATTCATATTTCAGAGCCATAAAATAGGACTGACTTGATATTTGAGTTGAAAATTCTTTTGTGTGTGTTGGACTTGATTTCTCTTGATCTCCATATGTTGACCAATGCAGTGAAAGATCCTCTTGCTTTTTGTATTCTTATTTTGATATCTGTTCCTCCAACATTTAATATTGAATTATTTTACATTAAAAGTTATGTTTTTTCCAGTCTATGTAAATGCCAGACTTGAAAAAATACGACTCCACAAATCAAAATTCAGAAAACAATTTCATAAAGTGGATGGGTGAGCTATATTTCCCAAATTGGGGTAAAGGAGGATCCTGTTACACGCCCATTGAGGCATATTGGGAATATGGTGTTTTGCCCATATTTTTTGTTGACCATCGGCACACTAGGGGTGACGTGGTCAGCATTAAGCTGGCCACCTTAACCTTCCCAGAGTTGCTCTGGTACCCAATTCATGAGGCTGGGTTGACCCTAAGCCGTTTGCGGTCTAAATAACCCCACCTCAACTGGGGATTGAACCTTGGACCACAGAGCTAGGAAGCCAGTGCACTAACCACTGTGCTACCTCAGCTCTTAGGTGGAGTGGAGACAGTACTCCAGAAATATTTTGCACCAACTGTGAAAAGGTCACATAAAAATGGTGAATTCAGAAAACACTTTTAAAAGTTTAGCTACAGAAATTTTGTTTTTTACAACTTTCTGTCCTACAATTTAGATGTATGTACACAAAACTGTAGGTTTTCATCGAAGGTGGTTGACAGTGGTTTTTAAAAGGAAAAGGTAACCATAAAAAAATCAGCCTGTGACTGGAATAGTCCATGGAGCTACAGATACTTGCCATTGCTTCTAGCCAGTCTTCAGACTCATATTGTTGGAAGGTTCAAACCAAACATTGGTACCCATAACTGCATGTTCTAGAGCTGATGGACCAAACAGAACTTGTAACATTTTATTAAAACTGAGCATTTTAAATAAAGCTATTGTTATTTAAAGTTGTACATGTTTTTGCCACTGTTGCAGAGAAATAGCCAGACCTGCCATTGCTATCCGTGGTGGTAGAGGGCGTGGGGCTGCTGGTTCTCGTGGTGCGGGGGGAAGCAGAAGCTATGTGCCAGCATTGGCGAGAGGGGGGTTTAGGAGGCATCCGGGAGAGGTAAACCATTCACTGCTTTCATGGGAGTATAATTTTAATTGAGATCATTTCTACCATAATGCTTACTGCCCTGAGATGTGATGTATGAACATAACACTTAGGTGATGTCCGGAAGTAACTTAACACAAACTTACTGCATTCTTTTTTTTTTTAATGATGATGTGAAGGAAGATAGTCTTATTTAAAAACCACAGCTTAGGACCATGAGGTCTTCATCAGGGGCGGGAGTGCATGAAACAGTTAATAAAGGAAACATATACGTAATGTGGGCTGTTGTTTTTATTATTTTTATTATGGTAAGACTGGCAGTCCTTCACATAACTTTATAGTGATATTGGAGTATTTACATATTTTGGTGTATTCGAGTCTTTGCATAACTTGATACATTGTGATTTAAAAAGAAATTTGGACAAATGATCCAGTTGTTAACCAAGATAAAAAAGGTAGTCATAGCAGATACTGCCGGAGGGGAGTAAAGTGTTGGAGACTTCACTGTACTAGATTCAGCATCGAGAGGTGGGGTGACCAGCTCCCTTCCTCGCTGCCTTTTCCTTCCCTAACTCAAAGTCAGGTACCCCTTTACAACTGGGTAGACTTGAGCGTATCAATACCGTGAATTGAACCTGGGCCCTATGCGGCGAGAGACCAGCACTCTAACCACTCTGTCAGTCGGACGCTCTTAATCAAGGTAGTAAATATAAAACCAAACTGATGTTGAGTCAGTTAACTAAGCATAACATTTCCTTTATTGTGAAGGAGATGCAGTAAAATTAAAGGTACAAAATGTCTTGCATGCTTGTCAGTAGTGTTGATTATTGTTACACTGTGTATCTTCTTTTTTTATCAGTAGTGTAGGTTATTGTTATGCTCTGTCTTCTTTGCATGTCAGTTGTGTCAGGTTACTGTTACACTCTATGTCTTATTAGCTTGTCGTTAGTGTAGGTTACTGTTACACTCTATGTCTTCTTTGCTTGTCGATAGTATAGGTTACTGTTACACTCTGTCTTATTAGCTTTTCGTTAGTGTAGGTTACTGTTACACTCTGTCTTCTTTGCTTGTCGATAGTGTAGGTTACTGTTACGCTGTATGTCTTCTTTGCTTGTCGATAGTAAAGATTACTGTTACACTCTGTCTTTCTTCTTTGCTTATCAGTATTGTAGATTACTCTTACACTCTTTGTGTATCTCCTTTGCTTATCAGTAGTGTAGATTACTCTTACACTTTTTGTGTATCTCCTTTGCTTATCAGTAGTGTAGGTTAACTGTTACACTGTGAGTGTATCTTATTTTGTATTTCACTAGGTTACTGTTACACTCATTGCCTTCATATTTTCAGTGGTAGTATGCCTTTAGAGCTTCCTGTCCTGGGCAGTTCATTATGTTTGTTCTTTGTCTATCCTATTTCTGTTCACTGTTTTCTCTGTGTGTAATAGGTGTTTTCTGTGTTTCTTTTACACTGGGAGTTTTAGAAAGAGGATTGTCTTCCCATGTTAGCTTAAGGTTTGATCTTTGTGCATCTGTCATCTTTTGTTTTGTTTCCTACTTCATGAACTCTTGGTATTTGTCTACTTCTACACACATGAAAAATCTGTCTGTGTTAAAAAACAATGTAGCATGTCACCAAGAATATAAGATTCAAACTTCTGAACTTCTCCAACACATGCATTCAATACATCTTTTATATCAGGTGGCCAGAGGTGACAGACGTTGAAGAATGTAAATTTAAAATACATATTGAAGTTGATAGAAACACTCAACCAGTGCAACTTGTTTGACCAGACATGTCCTCACCTGGAACCTAGAAGGAAAGAGAAGAGTAGAGAGGTCAAAGAAAAGAAGAATGGAATGAGAGAAAACCCCAGAAACTGGAATCACATGCCTGAAAGGTGGTCCAGATAGAAACTTTGGGCAAGGAAGAGAAAGCAGCTCAATGTGCATGAAGAACAAAAAGTCCAGTGATAATATTTGTCTTGTTCTTTCTCTCATCATTATCACCACCCTTCAGCTCCCTAAGGAGCATAGGCCTTCAACAAACTTAAGCCAAGCCTTCCTGTTCCGTGCCATCAGCTCAAGGTCTTTCCATGATTTCTTTATCCCATTCATGTCTGTAATTCTTTCTCTTAGCTGCAGATTAATTGTCTTGTCATACCACTTGAATCTGTTTTGCATGATCATAACCCCATTGGGCTATTATTTTAATTTTATGAAAAACTGAGAGCTTTATTAACTGGTTAATGTGGTGCTCATGAAAGGTAATATTCAAAGATTTTCAAGGCAAGATAGAGCTATAACCCTCACTTAATCGCACTTTAGGATCGCCTGTTTGACCTGCTGCCTGGTGCGGAGTTGACCCCAACAAATCCCATAACATTGAAACCACAGACTATTAGGTCACCTACACAGGTAGGGGGGCCTTGCTGAATACCATCGCTCTGCTTAATGATGCTAGCCACACCCCTTTACTCTTTTGATTGCTAGTCACTTGCTTCACATACATTAATTAGTTGTTTTTAACCTTGCCAAAGTTTGAATAGTGTTCACCAGTCATTTTTCATGCAGTTTAAACATGATGCATATCAGTTTGTAGTACTGATATAATTATGCACTTTCACTATTGATTAATTGTTCAGCATTTGATTAATTGTTCAGCATTTTTCATATATTGGCATCACACGACATGTTATTCGAAAAACCTTTGCAGTTTTGACAAAATTATTCAGATAAAAACATTAGGTTATTCATGTTTGAAGACTATTTGTGAAATGCTAAATTCTGAGAAAATCTGATTTAATATTAACCATAATAACGACCTTTGAAAATAAGTCATTGCTTTCAAATGTATTTTACATATTTTAAAGATTATTAGTGACCTGTACCATTCTGTACCAGGGAAGCTTAAGTTTCATCAAATCTAAGCATCTCAAATGTGATACTTTAAAATAAACTAAAAGGTTTTTCAAATTTTTCTCCAATTCAGTTGAGGTAATGTGTTAAATGGATAAAGTCCTTTGTCATAGTATCTTGCACAAATGATCCCCTTCTGTCATTATGTATTGCTTGTGTGCAAGCCGCATTGTTGTTGCTTGTAGCGGTCACTTACCACATGATCTGTCACATGAAGTCCTTTCTGTATATTCAGGTAAATAAATAGCGGGGGCTGCTGTAAAACTTTTTCATCTGTTTGTATTGCCCTTCTTATCTGTGTTTCTCATCTTGTTACGTGTTTGCAGTGTCTATAGTATTTCTCTTTGACCTGTTTGTATTTCTTGTCCTTGTCGCCTGTTTGTAACTGGCTAATGACAAACTCTCACTGGATACAGAAATCGACGGCCGTATTGGCAAAGCTGCAGCTACCTTTGCCCGCCTCACATCGCGTGTTTGGGGAAACTCTAAACTCACAATGAAGACCAAAGCTGCGGTATATAATGCCTGCGTCACCAGCACACTCCTATATGGCAGCGAGACCTGGACGACCTATGCTAAGCAAGAAAGAAGGCTCAATACCTTCCATTTGCGGTGTCTACGCCGCATTCTCGGCATCTAGTGGAAAGATAAAGTGACAAATGTCGAGGTGTTGTAACGTGCTGGCCTTCAAAGTATGTATACACTGCTTAGACAGCGCAGACTTCGCTGGCTTGGCCATGTTCGCCGCATGGAAGATGGTCGCATCCCAAAAGATATCTTCTACGGACAATTAGCAGATGGCAAGAGAACAGTTGGGCGACCACAGCTGAGGTTGAAAGATGTGTGCAAGAGAGATATGAGGGCACTGGACATGGATCCAGCAACATGGGAGGATGAAGCTGCCGATCGCACTAAGTGGCGATGCTATTTACGGCACCACCTCAGATTGGGCGAAGAGAGGCTCACACAACAAGCAGAGGAGGGGAGAAAACGTCGAAAGGAGCACCAGGAAAATAAGCAGCTGAGGGCTGTCACCTCAGGGGCGCATTCCCATAGTCAGTTATGACTGAAGGGGCTATTATTATTATAATGAAGGGTGCCTAAACGTCTTGTGTACCGTTAATTTGTAAAACCGATTCTATACCATTTATTTTTTAATTTATATGTTTATTTTCTATATTCACCTTTTTAACCATGTGATACTTGCTCATTAATACAGCCTTGCTAGATATACCTAGATTAATTAATTTCTGACTTTTGCTGTGTTTCTTCTATTTATGTGTTGTGTCAAGGTGCAAAATGCTGGAAGAAGAATAAATGGAGGCCTTTGAAATATGAGTAAACTAGAGAATGATGCATAATTCATGGAATCAAAAATAAAAATTAGCGATGCCTATAATAATGATGAATGAGCTCTGAATCAAACGGTTAAAAAAATATTGAAATACTAAGAACAAGAGCCAATGCTGCCTCATTGAAAACGGTAGAATGAAAAAAAAAAAAAAAAACAACACACACACACAAATAGTAATATGTCTTATAAAGAGAAAGGACAAGAAAAAACCTACGTTGCGGCCACAAGGCCTTCGACAGGGACAGACAAACATGAGACAGGAGGGAAAGAAAGTGAGAATTAACTCATACCTCATTGAAAACCGTAATGATGGGAGTGTTTGAAGGCAAATATACAAGCAAACGTGAGTAAAATACATGAGAAGGAAAATTCAAGAAATGGAGGGAGGTAGTCTTTAAAACGCACGATTAACTTAAGAGACAGACAATGTTACAGATTCGTTACATCCAACATTCTGTACGCAGACAATAATTTTTCTTATCTGTGAAAGCAGAGGGCTGTACTCCATTTGTATTAACCCAGTCCTTTTCTTTTGCGTTCTAGTAATTTACTCCTTGAACTATGCTCGTGAGTTTCACGCAGTGCACTCGTCACATTATTATTTGCTTCTGCCACCTGGTTGCTTTATCATTTTCCAATATTTTCCTGTACCACGTATTAAAGTTTTCCTGGATAAAACAGCCAGAGCTTTTGGAGTTTTAAGGATCAAGTAAATTTTAAGACGTTTGTGTGTTACTGGGCCACACGTTTGTGTGTTACTGGGCCACACGTTTGTGTGTTACTGGGCCACACGTTTGTGTGTTACTGGGCCACATGTTTGTGTGTTACTGGGCTTGAAAAGGGGATCAAGACATGCCACAGAGAGCAACTAAGGAAGGATTGGTACAGAAAGATTATATAGAAAAAGCTGAAAAAAAACGTCTGCACCATGAAAAGAAAAGAATGGGAGACATATGTAAAAGGGATAACAAAGGTATAGAAAGACAAGAGATGGCACAGGACAGGAAGGCTCGGCATGAAGTAGGTGAAGGCCTGGGCTTCACAGGGAGCTGAAGAATGGTGACTGAATTAATTTTTAAGAGAATATCTTATTTGTGTTTGCAGTAATCCCCCAGCATTCTAGTAACAGTAATGTAAAAAAAAAATTATTTTATTTTACTAAACTACATTTCTAGAGGAAAATACTAAGCACTACATTTCTAGAGCAAAATAAGAAAAATACAATGAACTTTCTTGTAGTTTGTAATCAGACACGTCTCCCAAAAAAAAAAAAAAAAACTCAGCATTTTACCTACCACAAACAACAACATAACTTAGTACTTAGTCACATGGTAGGTCAGTAACATGTCATGACTCATCCATCCAGCATTTGTACCATAGAGAATCAATTGGATTTGTCAAAATGTGTAAATAATATAATTTACACAGCTGGAAACGTGAATAGAACTTTCAGTAGTGGAGACAGATGCAGATTTATATAATTTACCTAACAGCCAGAACTGTCTGAAGGTGAAAATACAAGGAAGGAAGGCAAAGACAGAACAATTTTGACAAGACATTTTTACACAGGCATTGAGAATCAGTTCAGAAACTCTTCACTGTATAGAAACGTAAAACAGTTGAGAAAATCTAATACAATAAATAAACAGCAGTAATTGCAAGTAGTAAATCAATAAAGTCATATTTTATGTTTTGTAAAATTAAAAAAGCAAACTATTAACATTATTAATGAAGGATTATTTTGCTTCAGTGTGTTCAACCTGGGCTCAATAAATATTATTAGCTTTCTTCCATTTGGTCCTTTAATAGTTATTTATACATAAGGAATGTAATTTTTGTAAGAATATTGATGTAAGAAAAATTTTATTTTTTCTTCCCATGCTTTATGAATTCCTTGAAAACTGCTGCAAGGAAAGCTACTTGCATTCAAGATTGTATTAAAATTACTCAGAAATAACAAAAAGCTTGAAGCTACCTTGCAGTGAAGATATGTATACGAGTACATCCCATTTGCCTTGGTGCACATTTAAACTCGAATGTTATTGATGGCAGTATTAACATTAATGTCCTCGTGTGTTTGCAGCGTGTACGCATAGAGCATGTAGATATAAGATTGTTTTGAACACAAAAGTGCACATTCATTTGCAGTTGGTATGATTGTTTCTTGTATCGTAGTGTAAGTAAAGTCAAATGATGGTGCCACACTTTTTATTGATTAGGATGTATAACTACTTGTAACATTTAATATTGTCTGCTTATCTAGCATTAATGTGGCTAATTTTATTCAAGGGTTAACCAAATTTATCTGGTTACATTAAAATGCACATTTACAGTATGCTTATCTGGCTCAGGTGAAAATTTATCTTATGCTTAGAGTTGGTTGGATTCTGATGTAAGCGTGTATTGCATGTTATAAAAAAAATTAAAGGGGAAGGATAAAATCAGCAGAGGTCACTAATTTAATGGTCTACATTACTTGAACCAGTATTACTGGTTTAAGCCACAATAGGCCTATATATCTCTGCCATTATTTTTGTTCAGGTCCCATGTTTATTAATTTGCAAATTTTGTATCATTGCTGTATATCTTATGATTGTTGAACTTCTAGTATCTGAAAATAATGGTAACATCCTCTCATTTTTCACTATTTTTACTGTGTGGAATGAGGGAATGGATATATTTGAGTCTAAAGAGTCGAGATAACACAGAGGAAAGTACTTGATAATGTGTTAAATAAAGTCTTTCTGATGTGTATATGATAATATACACATTCCTTTATTCTGTTGACAAGATATAAAGTCTTTGAAATTATGCTATGACACCTTTTCTCAGCTCTTTACCTTTTTTATGTCAGAAGAATACTCAAGCATGGGCTTCATCTGTAGCATTAAAAAAATTCTCTAGACACTGAGTAAATGGACCACATATTTGGTTGATTTATTAATATATGAAAACTGTGGATAAAAAAACAAAATATTAAATTGAATATTTTAGACTCAGATTACATAATTGTTACTATATAATGTTGAGACTTTAAATTTATGTTTGCTGACTGCATTCTATATGACCAAACAAGGTTGTGATGTGAGATTCAAGTAGCAATTAGAAAAGCAGTAACTTGTTTTATTAATTTCTCATTACCATTGGTCAGATTTTGGAGGAAATGTGTCAGAAAAACCACTGGGGCATACCCTATTACCAGCTTCACTCGGCCATACAGCGTGATGCTACAACAAACACTGACACACAGTTCTTTTTGTTCAAGGTTAGTTCAAGTAACCTTACGTAATTATTGTACACGTGGAAATAGAAAAATAGTACGAGTAAAAAAAAAAGCAATTTATAAAGGAAAAAAAGAAATTAAGGGCAATAAATTGTAAAGAATGATAATAAAATATGAAAGCTACTGCTTTCTTCAATCTTGTCTTGGTAAACCATCTAAATTTCTTCACCAGGTGACCATACCAGCTATACCTTCTCAAACAATACAGCCTAACAAACTATGCCGCACAGTTGAAGAGGCAAAAATATTTGCAGCCGAATATACTCTGATGCAGCTGGGCATACCAGTTGAAAGTAAGTAAAACGTTCCCTACTTCGGTCTCATTTTCCTAAGTTTTTTTTTTTTAAAGAATAGGTCCCTGCCTTCCTTTTGAGCATCATCATATGAAACAACTAAGGAAGGTCAGAATTAAGCCAGCTGCTGACATCATTAAAAATAAGATTGTTGCAGAAAAAGTGAAGACATACAACACAAGAGGTCATGCCCTATGCTCCTAAGGAAGGCAAGAGTGTATTCATTTGATTTCTGCTTTGATGCAGCTTTCATACTAAAGGAAATTGAATAGCCTAATGTTTCCTACTGAAATTTAATTTCTTTTTATATTAAATAAGCACAAGTTTTCCTTATTAGTCTTGAGCATCCATGTTTATTAGTCTTGAGCATCCATGTTATCTTCCCACTTAACTGAATCCTATAACTCTTGCCTTCTTGTGTGTAAAGATAAATTTTCATATGAAAGGTGTGTGGCCCTGGTGAGTCTTTTGTTTTTTCTTAGTCAGCCTCAAGTTCGATCAGCTATTGTAGATGTCATGGCAGTTGATTATGCTTCTTTGTGTATGTGTGTAGTTCATGTTGTGGCTCATGTTATCAGAGATAAGAACATACAATGTCATTTGTTGGTTTTCTTTTTCTCCCTTTTTATTTACATATGGGGTGGGGTGGAAATCAGGAAGCACTGATAATGTTTGACCATTAGTAACACATGATGGCAAGCTACACCTTAGTAGGCAGTATATGTCTGCCCCTTCTTCTTCGAATTCAGGGATTCTCAAAGTAGGCTACCTGGGATTACCAAGCGAGGGTGCTAGAAGCAGGGGGAGGGCCTGGAGGTGAAATTAATTTGCAAAGGCAAAGAAATGAAATCAGTCTTATTAAGGCCACATATGCTGCCACTACTTTAATTTTAAAGTTAATGCTGTTCAAGGGAGTAAAGGCTGTTCTGAGCCTTTCTGAGCTAGAAGAGAAAGGTGTATGCCAAAGTTAAAGAAATTGCATCTGAAGTTTTGGTTACAGATGGTAATTTCTTATCACTATCCTGCGCATGGAGGCATATCTGAAGTCATATGACCACCAGCTATGCACAATGCTATAATATACATATGTGGGCGTGAACCTCTGTTTGTGAGGCTAATTACACACTCATTGACTCTTGAAATCATCCACACATTTCCAGGGATTCCCCTTGTGGTAAAAGTTGTTGAGAACCCAGCATTGCACACTAAGCTTGGAGGAGTCACTTGAGCCCCAGATGCAACTCTTTAGCTTTTACCTGGTTTGCTGCATGCAGGAGGATCTCACTATGGACCCAGTGATAGGCAGGGGGAGTTGAGAAATGGCTCAGTGCAGGACGTAACAATTCCTTGGGAGAGCCCAGAACCAGAGCACAGTAATTTAGCTCTGTATAATTGGAGAGCCTCATTAGATGGCGGCTAATGCACAGTATGCGACACGCTTCTTACTCCTAGCTTGGGACTAAATGTGGCAATCCTTTAAATGCAAGTCAAGCTGAAGAAACTGGAGCTCATGACTTCAACTCATGTTTTGGAATGACAGAAAAGCCACAGGAAAAGCCACGATCTACAGTGTAGAAAATACCAAGGGGTCTTCAACTTGATATTGGCTGTTAAAGAGCTAGAAGCTCAGCAGCCCTAGTTAAACAACAACATCATCATCACTGTCCTTCACTGTGGAGATTAGTTAAGAAGCTCCTTGTTGCTGTTCCGACATCCAACTTCTCTAAGAAATTGGTTTTTATACAATTAAATTTAAAAGTTTTTTATGCGAAACTGAATTCTTCAAAATGCAATTAAGAATTTACTGACAAAGAAGTTACTAAATTTTGTATCTAAGATTCTTAATAAATGACTATCAGACTTTAAAAATCAGGTTTCACTATATCATGTTCATTAATTGTTTTTATAAATTAAATTTAAAAGTTTTTATTGAATAAAATGCAATGAATTGTTATTGTTTTGACTTGTATTGTTATTATTTTCCTTATTGCAATCCACTGTTCTGAATAATGCTTTTTATAAGGTAGGGTAAGGGGCACTGGGGATGAGCTTAAGGAACCAAGGGGTGGTGGCTAGAAATTTGGGAACCACTGATCTAGTCCATTTTATGGTATATCAGGTTCAGACTTGTTAATTGGTTGGTTGGTTCTGCTTACTGTCATGAGCATTTTTCATGTAGTGGTTTAGAATGGATGATACTTCACTATTTACTGTGTCAAGGTTGTCTTTGGGGGGGGGGGGGGGGGGGGGGGGGGGGGGGGGGGCACGATTTCATGACTAATCAGAATATCTATTGTATGAAAATTTGCTTGTAGATCTGGTTGTCGCCAGTTAATGTTTGAGTGGGTAACTGGTTTTTTCTTCATTGTGAAATCAAATCTTCCTGCTAAAGTTCAGCATTATCTAATCTTGAGAAACAGAATGCATTTTATAGATACCATTTAAGGCATGTGTTATTTTAAAGCTGGTTAAACCGTAGTTACCTTAGGCTAAATCTATAGGATTTACTGTACTGTTATCTAAATGCCACCAGCACTCGACACAGCCAGTTTATCTACTGTCATGGTGGTCGAAAAAAAAAAACTGTGATGCTGCAGTTGGCAAAGATTAACTATCCACAGTGTGTCTACAATACTTGACATGACGATTTTTAGGCAGAATTTATCATCTGTGAGACTTGTATAGAGTCATACCGGAGTGCTCTATATGCATCTGAGGGGGGAGCAGCTGTGACTGCAACGTTTAAAAAATAAAAAAAATTTTGGCGAGGTGCTTCCCATTCAACCTAGTTGGTTTTATTAGGGCGCATGTCCAAATATAAAAGAACCTTAAAAGTGGGCTGTTTTAGAGTAGAATATCCTAGCTGTGCT